>OZ020303.1:78773142-79373142 GCA_963971305.1 Arcuatula senhousia
TTTAAGAAGTTTTTGTGAATTTTCATTGATAATATTTACCACTTCCGATTGCCAGTATAGCCGGTCGGATATCTTGAAATCGTCATTAACTGGAAACACTTTTGTTTCCGAATAAGTTTTGTGTACCGAGTCTTCTCAATACTAATATAATAGGTATGAGTAAAAAGTTTTTGTCTTTGAAATCGATTTGAAAATAAAATTAACATCCACCACACAAATTAACACTTAACCCTCTTGCTGCCAAAAGGACATATGTGTCCACTACCGGCTCGCTGCCAAAGGGACATATGTGTCCACTACCGGTTCGCTGCCACACGGACATATGTGTCCATCGGACCAAAATATTACATGCAACTAAATCATTCCTGACACACTAGTTCAAAATATATAAGAACGGCATTTTATGACAGAAAAATATCTAACTAACAATATGGAATCGAAAATAAAAGTTGTTTTCAATGTATTGTAACCGTAGCAACGTCAAATATAAAAAAAGACGTCATATTTCATCAAAGATTCCGGCGTATCGCTAGTGTAACGTCACAACATTGCGGCGTTGGCGACGTCATTCAAAATTTTAATATGGCAGCAAGAGGGTTAAGTCTGCCGACTAGGCGACAAAGTACCAAAAAACAAATGGAAAATGTATTTCTCAGACAAAGGGACTTGCTCCCCTCTATCAATACTTTGTTAGAGTCAATGTGTGGCCGAATTTTTTTTTAAATTAACCACACGAATTTACAAGGAACAAAGATTTTAGCAATTAAATGATAGAACAAACGAACATATTTATGACTGGTATCCCATTCCATGTTTATTGGACTTGCAAAACTACAAATGGTCACAAATTGTATCTTATGATGAATGTTGAATTCATGATTTTTATCTTAATCATAAGATCCGCTCTATTTTCTTTCATTAACCAGCCCCTTCCCCATTCCATGTAAAAAAATGTTACAACAGCTAAACCAAACATTGCATTGTCGATAATAAAGTTGCGTTCAAATGTTTTTTTTGTATCAGATATTTCAAGCGGGAAAAAGTCCACTCCCTGTTCGCGACGTTACTTTATAAACAATGGCTAGTGTTGCGACCGGGATTGTTTTTCTTCAGATTATAGTGTCAATACCATATATCAGTGGAGATATCAAATGCAAACTTGGAGAAAAATATACTTGTGATGAGTTTAAGACCATTATAAACAACTTTACTGCATTTACAGAGGACGTTTCAATTTGTAAAGGCGTTTGTGTAAAATTGACAATTTGTAGCGGAGAATGGAGTCAATGGAAAAGTGTTGAAACAACTGGCAAAATAGAGCTTTCAAAATATGGTAATTATAAATATAACTTATAATTGTAAAAAGGGACAACTTCAATCAAGACCCATTTTCAAGAGTCAAGAATGTTGTTTATGTATAGACGGTAATAAATTTACAAAAAAATGTAAAAAAAACCCAACAACATAGATAATTCGCGACCTATAAATATAGAACTTTGTTACAATAACTACAACCTCTGTGAACTAAAAACCAGGGCTTAAAAAGCAAAAGTATAATATTATTGACAAAACTCTTTGCCACTTTTTACATCACTAAGTCATATGGTCATTTTACCAAACGTGTCCCCCTTTTATCACAAAATCCGGCAAATGCTTACGATAAAACCAACAAAGAATTGATAAAAACGGCACAAGAGTGCGTTGGCCAAAGATGCCAATCATTATGTGTTTTGCGTTGCCCCTTGCTCAAGTAATTGGTCGTAATTATATGCTAGTTAAACCGATCACTGATCGTAATATGCATTACCGGGGTAAAATCGATCACTAATGATTGAGAAATGTTATCGGAGGCTAAGTCGATCAGTAAAGAGTTACCGGGATTCAATAATCGTTAACAGGCATTAAAGGGGTTCTAGCGTTATCGTTATCAACTAGAAATCGTTCAAACACCTTAACAAACATTCTCTTTACATAGTCTGTTATCATCCGACTCGATCACAGCATTAAGGAGCATTTATGAATAAAAAAAAATATTTCAAGTTTTAACCACTGAGGTTTATAACCACATAATTTATACTACTTCATTAAAAGACCTTAAAACTTTGGTATTGATTTACATCCATGAAAAAAAAAACACGACATTAAATGTATTGTTTTGTATTCAATATCTACAATGTATGTTGATTTGACCCTTACGGGTGTAATTTCATCAATAAAGTTTATTAAATGCAAGATACACCCTCACGATTGAAGTCTGTTTCAAGGCGCCGCACCTGAACAAAATTATCATCAAACTTTATTTCCAGAAAAAAGACTGAAACTATGTGACAGGAACGTAGCTGGTGAACATTTTGCCGAAATTAGAAAAAGTGTCAAAGGAAATGTTGTTGCAAAGAGCAAACTAAGATTCCTTAGAAAAAGAGGATCATCAAAATCCGAAAAGAAGAAAAAAGCAAAATTGGAAATGAAACGACAAAAAATTGAGAAAAAGATCGACGCAAGATTAATAAAATTGAATGTCGAACAAGCCGTTGCTATTGGTGAACAATTAAGGCTAAAGTGTGAAATGCCAGAGGAAGATTCATTAAGAAAACTTTTTCCTAACATAACACTTCGATGGGTTTTCAATAACCAGAAACTGAAGATTGACGAACGGAGAGTGAAACTTTACGAGACATTATTGGTAATAACAAAATTTACTCCTTATGACCAGGGACTATACTTATGTCAAATTGAGTACCCATCGAAAGCAAGAAAAACGGTCTTCTTTGCAACGGTGGTTTCCTTAAATTTAGGAAAACCCGTATCTGTATACGTGACAAACAGTTTAAAACTTTGGTGTCCTAGTTCGCCTCTAGGGAGAATGTTCGACAACTCGTTTCGCACTTGGTACCTTAAAGGTGATATCAAATACCACGGAATACCTGCTGCCCTCCGCATTGAAGAGATGATTTACAACGTTTCATACACTGATGCAGGCCTCTGGACGTGCAGGGTAAAAGACAAAACTAATGTCCGTGAATGGAATCTTATTCGGTACCAAGTTACCGTGGGTCCGCTACCAGAACCTGAAAATAAATTTACCAAGTTTGTAAAGACACATCCCGTTTTGATAGGAACACAGAGTTTTGGTGTGCTCGCTTTCCTTTTCGTACTGTACATTATTTTCGTTCGTCGTCCAGAAAAAGAGGAATATGTAAATGAAAAGACAGACACCGCGTTACTTGTTACAGAAGATCCAAACGATTTTGACATGACCAAGATTGAAGAGAATGAAATCCTTGCAGATGACGAATTGTCCATCCATACTGACGATTTAGATGAAATTGACCTAATTTCTGATAACGAATCTGGCATAAAGATAAAAAGTTGATCATACAGAAATCATATATTCTGTAAATTTGTTCAATGTAAATGATGACACATAAAAATTAGAGTAGAGCAAAGAAGCATTTGTTTTGGTTATATAAAAAGTCCAAATAACACTCTAGATATTCAAAATAAGATAAAAACAACCTTTATACTAAACAAGGATAATCAAGAAACATAACACGGAACTGTTTTAAGACTCGATTTGGGAAGCAGCCAGATAAAAAACTGATTACATGTATTTAGTATATAACAATCACAAATCATATCATCTAACAACATATTGAAAACAACACAAATGCAACAACTACAGCCTTAGCCAAAATAAAATCTTCAATTGAGATAGGACTTCCATCTTTAACAAAAACTTTATTGGTCACGGTTGCCGGTAGGGGTAAGATAAGTTATGAACCCCATATTTTGATTAATTTTATAGGACCTAAGATATTTTAGGTAGAATATCTTTCTTTCTCATCCAACTCCCAGTTCCGTCATTCCGACCCAACCCCTAAAAATCAAAAGTTCATTTGTTTTATGGACATGACACACTGTGCAATGTACGTTTACTCCATTTCATACAAATACAAATACAAATATTTATTAGCACAAACTCATAGATCAGTACATGGTTAAGGCACAAAGTAATAAATGAAACATACAAATGTAATATAAATTTTTACGTTATAAACTATAGTTATAATTATATAGTGATATAATATGTATGTTCTATTTCTACAGGTTTGGAGAGGGGTTGTCTTTTTCGTTGTACACAAATAAAACAACATAGCCAGAGTTTATATTCAGTGGAAGAAAGTGCAATCAAAGTACGAAAACTTTTTGTCTGTATTCATTGGATGGTTAGGATACAACCCTGAAATGCAGTTATTGAATAAGTTTTGCAAAATACCGATCGATGTAATGACGAACGAACATCGGTCCTTATATTTGAAAAGAAATAGATACATTTTACTCAAGTATGTATAGTACACGCCACTTCATAGTAATACCGTCTGGTGCTTTTTATTATTTTTTCTAACGGTCTTCCTTACAATGAGTTCTTAAACAGCTATATCGAGTTCAGCATCATAGCCAAGATACGACCGCAATGTTGTTGGAAGCCAAATATGGAAAACCAGTTGTTTTATACACATGCAGCCAAGTACTCCAGCCCATGGTGGACTTACAAAGCTTTTTTACACAGGCACTCTGTGAATAACATAATACTATGTGCATTAAACCATCAGTTCGATCAGTTTAATGTTCTGATTTTGTGCAAAAACATACTGATTTTTGATAGTTCAAGGGGGTACGCCTTTCCTTGGATCCGCACCTGGTTGCATATCTGATTGAAGAATGCTGTCAGGAAATTTCACAAGTATACTGGTTTAAAAAATCGGACTACAAAAAATCGTTTTTAGGGTGACCAAATTTTGACCCCTATAGCACTGTAAAGGTACAAGATACAGTGAGTCCAAAAATATTTTTCCTACATATATCATATAAATCCACATTTTAAAAATATATTACCAGACTATTCCTGAACCTCGATTTTCATGAAATAAAAATCCATAAGATGAAGAAATATTAGACATATTGGTTTATTTCGACAATCTCTCCATTATTTTGTAGCTAATTCAAGAACAAAAATATTTTTCTACGATAGATATTTTGTTAAATTATATAGATATTTACTCTAGTTTAACTTTGAGTAAAGAAAGAACTTTTCGTATAACATATTTCCCTTATACACAAATAAACATGAAATATTTCTGTTTCATTTGGTCATTGTTTCATGAAAATCGATTGCGAAACCATCTAATTTATTCAAGTAATTACTTCTAAAAAAAGTTAGTTTTTATGAAATATACAGGGAAAAATATTTTGGACTCACTTTTGGCATGGTGCTGTAGTTCAAAATCGTTATAACAATTATGTGACAGAATTAAACAAGGAATACAATCACGACAATGGTTAAAAAACCCAAAAAAATCGGATGATACAGTAATTTTGTAAACATTCGCGATTTGCCCCTAGCACATTTAAATACGTTTTAGTCCTTTTTCTAAAACTTTAAAGGCAAAACCCAAAATGCAATAGGAAGCTTTTTTAGTGTTGAGAAACATCATATATGTATAAAATTTCATAACAAGTGGTAGGTTTGTGAATTTGTTGTTAACTTTATAGACAACATAAAACTTGGTTGAAATTGTTGAAAATTGTACTTCCGACACCAGTAAGGTTTTGTTACTAAATAGCAACAATGTTTCTTGTTTTTTTTTAACAGAGGGAAGACTCAAGAGCTGTGGGGCTGAACAAGGTACTTTCATGGAACTCCGAAGAACATTACATGGTATCCCACACTTCAAGACGACACTCGTAAGAAAGAAGAGGATTATATCCAAAATACCTCTACCCAAGAAGATGAAAAAGCTCATATCCAAAAAATTGAAGAAAAAGACAGACGTCAGATTTGAAAAAGCAGTTGGCGAGTTGATAGAAATGTCCTGTGAAAATGATATCAGCGTCGAGATAGCCAAAGAATACAAGAAGACAGCTATTCGATGGCTTCATAATGGACATGCACTTACCATCCAACCTGAAAGAATGGTATACCAGTTTAACACGCTAAGGATTCAGAACTTAGTCCCAGAGGATCAGGGAGTGTACATCTGTCAAATGGAATATGAACCGAATGAATTCAAAACTATCGCCCTGTACACGTTAGTAACTACACCAGGTAAAGATGTGCATGTGCAGGAGTCAAGGACGTTGACGTTGCATTGTCCTTCACATTCACTTTACCACGAAGTTGGCACTAAGGGTAAACGTACATGGAGACACAACGAGGAAATTGTTTGGCCTCAAATACCGTTACTAAACAAATCGGCTGAGCATTTCCATAACGCAAATCAAAGCATGTCTGGCAATTGGACATGTTTCGTCGAGAATAACAGAACTGGATTAGAATGGAAGCTGGTAAATATAAGAGTAATAGTAGATCCGCCGCCAACTTTTATTCAGTCATGCTACAATTTTGTTCTTGACTACCCCAAGCTATGTGCTCTGATAGGCTTTGTTGTGCTTTTCCTCTTCTTGGTGTTCATGTCGATTGCTCAGTATCGCGTTGATAAAGCAAAAGAAGAGGGTAAAAAACAATTCGACGAATTTAAGGTCAAGGTGAAAGAAGAATCTGGAAAGGAAGGGTCAAAGTTAAATCTTTATAAGAAGAAAACCAGTGATGTCGGAAGCTTGAATTCCCTGCTTATTGACGAAAGTTTTAACGAAGAAGACGCATTACTGTAAATAACAAACCATCATTTGATTAAAACATTAATAATATATTCTGCGAAATTTGATTTGATTTTTTTGTCCTTCGGGGCGCAATTAGAATTAAGGAGGTTTTCTTCAGATTTTCGAGATCCATCTAATATGCTTGAAATTTTTTGCCCAAGAACCCCTTATTTTTATGCCCCGACTACCAAAGTAGAGGGGCATATAGTGTCCGGGTACGTTTTTCCGTCCATCCGTCCGTTCGTCTGTCCCAAATCCTCATATTTCCAAATTCCCACTTACTGACAATTGTCTCATCAATCATATTCGTATGGTAGGTGCACCTATTGATGCTAACGACACAATGTATGCTTCGGATGCTACACATTTGACCTATCTTTTGGGACTGGATGAACTCTTACAGAGTATTCCTGCTTACTGACAATTGCCACACCGTGATGCTGCGCACAATACATGCTTCGGATGCTGAATTTGACCTATATTTTCCGTTAAGGGGTCAAGTGACATCTTCGACCTATAAATGGAGACTTTTGTAGAGCACAGTGAGCTGAAGGTTTAGGCAAGCAACAGCTTTTTAGCTCACCTGACCCGAAGGGTCATGTGAGCTATTGTCATCACTTGGCGTCCGTCGTCCGTCGTCCGTCGTCCGTCGTCTGTCGTCCGTCGTCCGTCGTCCGTAAACTTTTTAAAACGTTAACTCCTCTGACACCATAAGTCCAATTGCAACCAAACTTGGTATGGTTGTTCATTAGCATTCGGTGCTTAGAACTGATGTGGGGATTTTTGATTCATCGTAAAACATGGCCGCCATGGCTAAAAATAGAACATAGGGGTAAAATGCAGTTTTTTGCAAATAACTCAAAAACGGCTACAGATATCAAAATTCTGGCAAAGGGTAAAAGTGATCAGCACCTCAAGATCTACCTACCCTGAAATTTTGAAGAAAATCCAAAGATCCATGTAGGAGTTATTGCCCTTTTTGTGGATTATTTGCAAATTTTGCACCTGTTTAGCCCAATATCTTGAAAACTATACAAGATATTTGAGAAATTTAAATTGCATATTGTTAAGCGCATCAAGATCTACAAAATATGTAACAGGGTCAACGTTGTAGGACCTTTCCTTTTAGGAGTTATTGCCCTTAGAACGTCAAAATTTAGCATTTTAACAGCATTTCCTCATTACATTGAAAACGTTAACTCCTCTGACAATTTAACTCCAAATGGAACCAAACTTGGTATAGTTGTTTATTAGCATTAGGTGTATAGAACTGATGTGGGGATTTTTGATTGGTCGTAAAACATGGCCGTTGGGCTAAAAATAGAACATAGAGGTAAATGGCAGTTTTTTGCAAATAACTCTAAAACGGTGACAGATTTCAAAATTTTGATTGGGAATAAAAGTGATCAGCACCTCAAGATCTACCAGCTCTGAAATTTTGAAGAAAATCCAACAACCCAAGTAGGAGTTATTGCCCTATTTGTGGATTTTTTGCAAATTTTGCACCTGTTTAGCTCAATATCTTGAAAACAATACTAGATATTTGAGAAATTTAAATTGCATATTGTTAAGCACATCAAGATCTACAAAATATGTAATAGGGTCAACGTTGTAAGACCTTTCCTTTTAGGAGTTATTGCCCTTAGAACGTCAAAATTTAGCATTTTAACAGCATTTCCTCATTACATTGAAAACGTTAACTCCTCTGACACTTTAAGTCCAAATGGAACCAAACTTGGTATAGTTGTTTATTAGCATTAGGTGTATAGAATTGATGTGGGGATTTTTGATTGGTCCTAAAACATGGCCGAGGTGGCTAAAAATAGAACATAGGGGTAAATGGCAGTTTTTTGCAAATAACTCTAAAACGGTGACAGATTTCAAAATTTTGATTGGGAACAAAAGTGATCAGCACCTCAAGATCTACTAGCTCTGAAATTTTGAAGAAAATCCAACAACCCATGTAGGAGTTATTGCCCTTTTTTTTGGATTTTTTGCAAATTTTGCACCTGTTTAGCTCAATATCTTGAAAACTATAGTAGATATTTGTGAAATTTAAATTGCATATTGTTGAGCGCATCAAGATCTACAAAATTTGTAACAGGGTCAACGTTGTAGGACCTTTCCTTTGAGGAGTTATTGCCCTTGGAACGTCAAATTTGAGCATTTTAACTGCATTTCCTTATATTGAAAATGTTAACTCCTCTGACACTTAAAGTCCAAATGGAACCAAACTTGGTGATATTGTTTATTATTATTAGGTGTATAGAACTGTTGTGGGGATTTTTGATTGGTTGTAAAACATGGCCACTGTGGCTAAAAATAGAACATTAGGTTAAACTGCATTTTTTTGCAAATAACTCAAAAAGGGTGACAGATTTTTAGATTTTGATTGAGAACAAAAGTGATCAGCACCTTTAGATCCACCATATTGTCAGATGTTATGACCCTTTCAACATTAAATAGATTTTGCCTTATAACCTTTACTTCAGGCACATATGTCAGGTGAGCGATTCAGGCTCCTGGGAGCCTCTTGTCTCTATCTGCATTAGTTTTCATTCTATATGACATAAACATGAAAATACTCTCTTTTTGACCTTCAAAGGGCAATGACCCTTAGAAAGGGTCATCTGACAACTTCGACCCAATGGGGACTTTTGTAGATCTTTTGATACCGAAGAAAAGTGGTTGCATCAGATTTTCTCTAACTCTTATACTTTTGATTTAAAAGCCAACAAGAGGCTCCCAGGAGCCTGAATCGCTAACCTGAACTACACAGATACACATTTTTAGTAGATATTATTGTGCTTAACCATATGCAATTTAAATTTCTGAAATATCTTGTTAAGTTTTCAAGTTTTCAAACGACAAAAGTGTAGCATATATGCTATTATACATGTGTGCCAAGTTTTGATGCATTTGGTATAATGCACAGGATTTCATATATGACCCCCCCTTTTTTTTCTAATACCTTTAACAAAATAAAATTTCGATAAACATGATTTAATTAGTCTTTTCTTGTCATTTCTAAACATACTATGTCAAAATATTGCTGTTTTATACTATCCAAAATTTTAACCCACTGGTATACATAAAGCGAAAAGGTATGCAACTCGACATTTTGAAATTTTGAAATATTTGCTCACCACTCGGGGAAAATCCCCGTCTGTATGTGAATCTGGGGTCTTGTCGCCGGAAAATTGGACGTAAACATGTCCTAAATAGACTTATAGTTCCGCCGATGAACCGTTTGCAACAACATTCAGCCGTTACGCGGTATAAAATAAACGTGTTCGACTCGGAGTCGTGTGTTTCATGTCAAAATTCATAACCTAAGACGGAAGTAGAGTTAAAGGGGAGTAACTTCCGAATGGTTTACTTGAAAGGTATAGGAAAAAATCCGAGAATTGCGAATATTTTCCCGTACTTTTAAAGGCGCATTTTAGGACATTTTAAATTAATAAAATAAAATCGGTTATGTATGCAGATGTTTAAAGTTTTTGTTTTCATCACTGGATTAAAAACAAATTGCATATTATTAATGAAATAATCACATAAGCAGCTAATGCAATGCTATTTGGGTACATTTTTTTTTTCACAGAAACTAGTGCTTTCTGCGGGGCTTAGCTTTCTGCCATCTGTACTCTGAGATATTAAAGCTAAATTAGTTTTCAATATTCTCAGCTGTTCTTGCATCCCATGGGATGGGACTTACTAGTAGGCAAGACAGTTGTTCAGACAAACGCCTTTCATGTTACTTCATTTAATTTCTGCAGCTTTTGGGTTTGTTTGTTTGTTTTTTATTTTTATTTTTTCTAATCATTGAATTTGTTGTTATTATTTATTTTTTTTTGTAGTCTATAGGGTATACTTATGGTCTAGATTGGGGTATACGCACAGGACTGTCAACCTTCCCGATTATCAGGTTTTCATTTTATAAAGAACCAAGTTAAACATGACATATATCAGAGGATTTTTTTTTTTTAATATGAAGACTATTCAAAACAATTTATGATAAATATCATGCCAGGACCGCAAGTTGCAGTATAAAACAGCGGAGGTCCAAGGCATCATGTATGCCCCTAAATCAATATAAAAGCCCCAATTTTAATCATATCCATGCAACATTTTCGTTTTCCATTTAGATGATGCTCAGCATAGAAAGGTAGGTCAAAAATGCCATACCATCAATCCACCTTATATTATACTTTGATTAGTGGATAAGCCATTTACGTAATCCAAACTCAATAAGCTTTACTGACTTAAAACAAACAAGCAAATACACAAATGTGTATGTCAAAAACTATATGACAGTTTTTACAAAGATGGTTATATTATCCGTAGCTTAGTACAAGCCAGAAAGCAACAGAGACTAATGAATAGTATGCATTCCCATTGTGGATGTGCTTTATTTCTTTTTCAAATAATATTCTTTGATAAATTATCACTTCTTATGCATAATATGTGTAGATAGACCGACATTAAATTATAAGGAAACCTACATGTTATGATTTTAAATACTTAGTTACATCGCAAAATTCAATAGGATACATCGTGGCATCATAGCAACGTCAGAAATAAAAAAGACCTGAATTTAGAAAGAGTAAGACAGATGAAAGACGGTCCAACTTTCGTGAATCTGTATGATGGACCTCGTTGTTGCTTGCAAAGATTTGCCACACTGACAGTACAAAAAGTACTGAACAAGACATACAATTTTTACACTGAGCCGACCGACGGACCGACAGACATTTGTTTGAAGATTAAAGAAATACTTTGATTACATCGCCATTGAGCGATAAATACGGATAACAAATTTATACCAATAAGCAATTGCTTTGTAACATTATTTAATGTTTATCAAATTTTTGAATAATTCATAAAATAAAGTACATTCAGTGTGCATTTTAGTTATGAATTTATGATGTGCAAATATTTAAAAAAAAAACGACTAATATAAAGTTCATGCCACCAACAATAAAAGCATGCAACCAAGCCATGAGTTGATTTCGTCAGATAGGACGGGTTCACACTTAAGCCACATGAAAGATTAAAAACGAAATTTTGAAGCAACAGTAATTCGCCTACAGTAATTCACTGAGAACAAGTGTCTGTATTTGCCAGTTCTCACTGCATGCAGCTCAGTAAGCAATAAGACCTAAGTACTAAACTTAGGTCTAAGTACTAAACTTTAAAAGAAACTGACACCCTTTTATTAACCCTATTAATAATAATAACCTGAAAAGACATAAACTTTTCTCATTCTCGTTTTTCTTTCTATATGTATTCTTTTAATATTTAATCTGGAGAAGTTGGTAAGCCTGCCTTTGCAGTTTTCAGCCCTTTGTGTGTTAAGAGCCGGGGTTAAGTGTATAGGGGTACAACTTTATACACGTATTCGGATAAGGGTTATAAACGTATTTTGGAAAGGGTCTGCAAATTCATGTGACAAGTCAACAGCTGGAAATAGGCAGGTTCAAAAGGTACTTAGAACCCCATCCTAATCTAACTTGGTCATCCATATGAACTATGAAACCTGTGGTAAAATGACATGAAATAAAGGCATTGAGAAATCTTTATTATGTTTACTTGAACTTTTTTAAATTGCCCAGGTTGAATAAACTTCACAACAACAAAAAACAGACATTATAATCGTCATTACAATTTAAAATATTCAAATCACTGCATGATTAAACTATTGAACATTGTCAGTTGCTAAATTTTATCTAAAACTTAATTTTTCAGCTTATTCACCATTATCCTAAAAGTACGGGAAAATATTCGCAATTCTCGGATTTTTTCCTATACCTTTCAAGTAAACCATTCGGAAGTTACTCCCCTTTAACTCTACTTCCGTCTTAGGTTATGAATTTTGACATGAAACACACGACTCCGAGTCGAACACGTTTATTTTATACCGCGTAACGGCTGAATGTTGTTGCAAACGGTTCATCGGCGGAACAATAAGTCTATTTAGGACATGTTTACGTCCAATTTTCCGGCGACAAGACCCCAGATTCACATACAGACGGGGATTTTCCCCGAGTGGTGAGCAAATATTTCAAAATTTCAAAATGTCGAGTTGCATACCTTTTCGCTTTATGTATACCAGTGGGTTAAAATTTTGGATAGTATAAAACAGCAATATTTTGACAAAGTATGTTTAGAAATGACAAGAAAAGACTAATTAAATCATGTTTATCGAAATTTTATTTTGTTAAAGGTATTAGAAAAAAAAGGGGGGGGGGGTCATATATGAAATCCATGCTCCAAGTGCCTGTGGTATAATGGTGTCAGACAAATTAATCTCAGGGGAAAAGTAATGAAAAATGGTAAGTTTTGACACTTTAAGGACCATAACTCTTAAACGAAATGGTCCTACAACTTTGACCTAATTACATGAAATGTAGATCTTGATGTGCTTAATCATATGCAATTTGAATTTTTGAAATATCTTGTATAGTTTTTAAGATATAGGGCTAAACAAGTGAAAAAGTTTGAAAACAAGAGGCTCCCAAGAGCCTGAATCGCTCACCTGAACACACAGGTACATATATTTGTAGATATTATTGTGCTTAACCATATGTGATTTAAATTTCTGAAATATCTTGATTAGTTTTCAAGATATTGGGCTTAAAGTGTAAATTTGCCAAAAATTAGGAAAAAGAACATTAACTCCCACATCAGCAGTCAGATCTTTTCGAAAATTTCAGGACAGGTAGGTCTTAATATTCTGATCACTTTTGATGATTGCACAATTTTGATATCTGAAACCATTTTTGAGTTATTAGCAAAAAAATACAATTTACCCCTTTGTTCTATTTTTAGCCATGGCGGCCATGTTTTTTTACAAATAAAAAATCTGAACGATAGAGTTGTAGCATATAAGCTGATGCAGTTGGTTTTACCTTGTCAAACAAGTTAATCTTTGAAATTCAGAGGAAAAGTAATGAAAAATGGTAAATTTTGTTGTTTAAAGGATAATAACTCATAACAGAAATGGTCCTACAGCTTTGACCTAAATACAAGAAATATAGATCTTCATGAGCTTAATCATATGCAACTTAAATTTTTGAAATATCTTATATAGTTTTCAAGATACAGGGCTAAAAAAGTGAAAAAATTTGAAAAAAAAATCCAGAAAAAGGGCAATAACTCCTATGTCGATTGTTGGATCTTCTTGAATATTTAATAGCAGGTAGATCTTGTGATGCTGATCACTTTTGTCTCCCATCAGAATTTTGATATCTGTAACTATTTTTGAGTAATTAGCAAAAAACTGCAATTTACCCCTATGTTATATTTTTAGCCATGGGGGCCATATTTTTTGACGAATCAAAAATCAGAACAATAGAATTGTAGCATTTATGATATTCAACAACTGTGCCAAGTTTGGTTGAAATTTGGATGTATGGTGTCAATCAAGTTAATCTATGAAATTCAGGGGAAAAGTAATGAAAAATGGTAAATTTTGATGCTTTAAGGGCCATAACTCCTAAAAGAAATGGTTCTACAGCTTTGACCTTATTACATGAAATGTAGATCTTGATGTGCTTAATCATATGCAATTTGAATTTTTAAAATATCTTGTATAGTTTTCAAGATATAGGGCTAAATAAGTGCAAAATTTTAAAAAATCCAGAAAAAGGGCAATAACTCCTACATCAGTTGTTGGATCTTCTTGAAAATTTCTGGGCAGGTAGATCTTGATGTGCTGATTACTTTTACTCTTGCCAGAATTTTGATATCTGGTACTGTTTTTTAGTTATTAGCAAAAAACTGCAATTTACCCCTATGTTCTATTTTTAGCCATGGCGGCCATGTTTTTTTACGAATCAAAAATCCGAACGATAGTTTTGTACACATAATGCTACTAAACAACTGTACAAAGTTTGGTTGCAATTGGACTTATGGTGTCGGACAAGTTGAAGTTTGAAAAATTGTTAACAGACGACGACGACGACGGACGCCAAGTGATGGTATAAGCTCCCATGGACCTTCGGTCCAGGTGAGCTAAAAATCCAGAAAAAAGGGCAACAACTCCTTAATCGTTTGTTGGATCTTCTTGAAAATTTCAGGGCAAGTAGATCTGGAGGTGCTTAACACTTTAATCCATGCCAGAGTTTTGATATCTGTGACCTTTTTTGAGTTATTCGAAAAAACAACAACTTCAATTTACCCCTATGTTATATTTTTAGCTATAACGGCCATGATTTTTGACGAATCAAAAATCCAAGAAATAATTTTGAAGCACCCATGCAAATTACCAACTGCACCAAGTTTGGTTGCGATTGGACTTATGGTGTCAGAGGAGTCGACGTTTGAAAAAGTTTACACATGATGGATGGACGACAGACCCAAAGTGATGGCAATAGCTCACATGACCCTTCGGGTCTGATGAGCTAAAAACAGTCTGACCCCCAGCCTGGGGGTCAGACTGTTTTTAGCTCATCAGAGCCCAGGTCTATTTTAGCAACAGCAGCCATGTTTTTTTTTCGCAGCTAAACATAACTTTTATGCAGGGCACCCTAATGATCAATCATACAAAATTTCATTAAAAATCATACCAAGTTTCATTTAATTTTTAAACAAGAGGCTCCGAGGACCCCGAATCGCTCACCTGACTTAAATGCCTGAATTACAACCTATTTGACATTGAAAGGGTCATAAATTTGACATTCTAAGGGGAATAACTCCTAAAAGAAATGTCATGGATCCTGTATAAATTTTTGTAAGCCTTGATGTGCTGAACAATATGCCCTTCACATTTCTCAAATAACATTAATTGTTTTCAAGATACTGAGCTTTAAATAGGCAAATTTTGCAAAAAAATTCAGAACAAGAGGCTCACAGGAGCCTGAAGTCATAATGGTCTCTTCTTTAAGGGGTCAACTCCCAACTTAAACACAACATAGACTTTCCTGAGGCTAAATGAGCTGAACATTAAAGCAATCCCCAACTTTTCTCTATCTGCAATAGTTTTCATTCTATAGGGCAATAAAAAGCTACGCCGAGCGCAGCATGATACGACCGCAACAAGTTGAACCCTGTACGTTGGAGACCCAATATGGATAGTCCATTGCTTTGGTCACATGAAGCCCATGGTGGACTTACAAAGCTTTTTGACACATGCATCCTGTGGTGGACTTATAGAAATGCATTTTTGACAAATATATTTACATCAACATCTTATACAAAAAGCCTTATTTCCATCCATGTATTAATTTACAATTTTGGCCCTTTGACCCCTAATTCCTCAAAAATGGTAAAAGATATTGCTAATCCTATAAAAAATAATAGGAAATTGTGTACATGGAATCCGATGAAAAAAAGATTTTGAAAATCGGACCACAAATAAAAAAGTTGATTTTATGGGCATGGCCTGTCTTTAGCCCCCTGTAACAATGTAATGGTGAAAAACATATCAAAATCATTGACACATTTTGTTGACAGAATTTAATGATGAATTCAACAAAGAAAGAATTTTCAAAATCTAATGAATAATAAACATTCTACAACAGTTTTGTCAATACACCCGTTTTAGCCCTTTTTGGCCCTTTTTTCTAAAACAGTAGGGGCCACAAACCCCAAATACAAAACCAAGATTCCTTTAGTGGATATAATCATCATATATAAACTTCATAACAATTGGCAGGCCCACTATAACTTGATTTTTGGTATAAAACTATTTGCATTGACAAACTTTTAAAAATGGCGTTTTTGGCCCCTTTGACCCCTAATTTCTCAAAAACGGTAAGAGATATTGAAAATCTGATTGAAAAACGCAGGCAGGGATTTTCACAAGGATTCCAATGAAAAAAAAGATTTTGAAAATCGGACCACAAATAAAAAAGTCGATTTTTGGGGTGTGGCCCCTTTTTGACCCCCTGTAGCAATGTAACGGTGCAATAAATATCAAAATCATTGACACATTTAGTTGACAGAATTTAATGAGGAATTCATTAAAAAAAGAATTTTCAAAATCGAATGAATAACAAACATTTTACAACAGTTTTGTCAATACACCCGTTTTAGCCCCTTTTGGCCCTTTTTTCTAAAACGGTAGGGGCTACAAACCCCAAATACAATACCAACCTTCCTTTAGTGGTTACAAACATCATATCAAAATTTTAAAACAATTGGTCAACATTTACTCAAGTTATCGCACGGAAACCAAATGTTCCCAGACGACAACGACGACGACGACGACGACGACGACATCGCCATAACATTATACGATCGCAAAATTTTGCGGTCGTATAAAAACATGAAAAAAATGCTGTTTTTTACCACAGGCGTTTGGGTTCAGGATTATTCTTTTATTAATAACGTGTATATAAAAATTTTCATACTCGTCTATATACCATTTCCACGAGTATGAAAATTTTTATATACACGTTATTAATAAAAGAATAATCCTGAACCCAAACGCCTGTGTTTTTTACCTTAAAAGGGCCATAACCCCCTTTCAGGGGTCATCTGACAACTTCGACCCAGTGGAGACCTTTGTAGAGCTTAATGAGCTGAACATTTTAGCAAGCATCCCCTTTTCTCTATCTGCAATAGTTTTCATTCTATAGGGAAAAATCATGAAAACGCTATTTTTTACCTTAAAAGGGCCATAACCCCTATTAAGGGCCATCTGAAAACTTCGACCCAATGGAAACTTTTGAAGTGCTTAATGAGCTGAACATTTTAGCAAGCAACACCTTCTCTCTATCTGGAATGGTTTTCATTTTATAGGGCAAAAACATGAAAAAAACCCCCGGTATTTTTAACCTTAAAAGGGCTATAATCCCTATTAGGGGTTATCTGACAACTTCGACCCAATGGCGACTTTTGTAGAGCTTAATGAGATGAACAATTTAGCAAGCAACACCTTTTCTCTTTCTGTAATGGTTTTCATTCTGTAGGGCAACAAAAGGCTCCCAGGAGCCTGAATCGCTCACCTGACATATGTGACTGAAGTAAAGGTTATTAGGCAAAATCTATTTGATATTGAAAGGGTCGTAAGTTTAAGAAGGGAGTCATCTGACAATATGGTGGATCTTAAGGTGCTGATCACTTTTGTTCTCAATCAAAATTCAAAAACCTGTCACCCTTTTTGAGTTTTTAGCAAAAAAATGCAATTTAACCCAATGTTCTATTTTTAGCCACAGCGGCCATGTTTTACAACCAATCAAAAATCCCCACATCAGTTCTATACATCTAATGCTAATAAATAACAATACCAAGTTTGGTTCCAATTAGACTAGAAGTGTCAGAGGAGTTAAAGTTTTCAATGTAATGAGGAAATGCTTTTTAAAAGCTCATTTCTGACGTTCTAAGGGTAATAACTCCTCAAAGGAAAGGTCCTACAACGTTGACCATAATTACATATTTTGTAGATCTTGATGTGCTTAACAATATGCAATTTAAATTTCTCAAATATCTTGAATAGTTTTCAAGATATTGAGCTAAACAGGTGCAAAATTTGCAAAAAATCCACAAAAAGGGCAATAACTCCTACATGGGTTGTTTGATTTTCTTCAAAATTTCAGGGTAGGTAGATCTTGGGGTGCTGATCACTTTAACACAACCCCTGTATTTTGGTATCTGTGACCGTTTTTGAGTTATTTGCAAAAAAACTGTATTTGACCCCCCCCCTGGTTCTATTTTTAGTAACAGCAGCCATGTTTTTTGATGTATCAAAAATCCCAACGCAAACTTTTTGCACAATACCCTAAGGAACAACCATATCAAGTTTGGCTGCATTTGGCCAAGCCGTTTCAGAGAAGAACACGTTTGAATAAAAAGCTACGCCGAGCGCAGCATGATACGACCGCAACAAGTTTAACCCTGTACGTAGGAGGCCTAATATGGATAGTCCCGATTTGCTTTGGTCACATGAAGCCCATGGTGGACTTACAAAGCTTTTTGACACATGCATCCTGTGGTGGACTTAAAAATGTTTTTTTGACACATAAATATTTACATCAACATCTAATACAAAAAGCCTTATTTATATACATGTAATAACTACAACTTAATTTTAGGTATAAAACTATTTGCCTTGACAAACTTTTAAAATTGGTGTTTTTGGCCCCTTGGACCCCTAAATTTCTCGAAAACGGTAAGAGATATTGCAAATCTGATTGAAAAACGCAGCCAGGGAATTTCACAAGGATTCCAATGAAAAAAAAGATTTTGAAAATCGGACCAAAAATAAACAAGAGGCTCCCAGGAGCCTGAATCGCTCACCTGGTCTTGATGTCTACCCTAAAAAGACTTTTTGTAGAGCTAAATGAGCTGAACATTTAAGCAAGTAACAGATTTTCTCTATCTACTATAGTTTCCATTCTGTAGCCGTAGGCCCAAATCATGAAAAAACGTTATTTTAAGGGCCATAACCCCTATAAGGCGTCATCTGACAACTCTGACCCTATGAAAACTTTTGTAGAGCTAAATGAACTGAACATTTAAGCAAGCAATAGCTTCTCTCTATCTGCAATAGTTTTAATTCCATAGGCCAAAAACATGAAAAAACGTTATTTTAGGGGCTGTAACCCCTATAAGGGGTCATCTGACAACTTCGACCCTATGAAAACTTTTGTAGAGCTAAATGAACTGAACATTTAAGCAAGCAACTGCTTCTCTCTATCTGCAACAGTTTTCATTCCATAGGCCAAAAACATGAAAGAACGTTATATTAGGGGCCGTAACCCCTATAAGGGGACATCTGACAATTTGACCCTATGGAGACTTTGGTAAAGCTAAATAAGCTGAACATTTAAGCAAGCAATAGCTTCTCTCTATCTGCAATAGTTTTCATTCCATAGGCCAAAAACATGAAAAAATGTTATTTTAGGGGCTGTAACCCCTATAAGGGGTCATCTGACAACTTCGACCCTATGGAGACTTTTGTAGAGCTAAATGAGCTGAACATTTAAGCAAGCAACAACTTTTCTCTATCTGTCATAGTTTTCATTCTATAAGCCAAAAACATGAAAAAATGCTATTTTTCACCTTTAAGGGGCCGTAACTCCTATAAGGGGTCATCTGACAACTTCGACTTAATGGAGACTTTTGTAGAGCTTTTGATGCTGAAACAGTAGCGTGGCATCAGATTTCATCTATCTCTTATACTTTTTGATTTACAAGCCAAAAACAGTAGTCTGACCCCCCTGGTCTATTTTTAGTAACGGCAGCCATGTTGTTTGGACGGCGGTCACCATTTGTGCAATCTTGGTAGAGGACATCCCATAGATGAAGTGTGCAAAGTTTCAAAGCAATCCCTTCAGTAGTTTCAGAGGAGAAGATTTTCCAAGAAAAGTTAACGACGACGGACGACGACAGACGACGACGGACGACGACGACGACGGACGACGACGGACGCCAAGTGATGGCAATAGCTCACATGGACCTTCGGTCCAGGTGAGCTTAAAAATGTTGTTTTTATGGGTGTGGCCTGTCTTTAGCCCCCTGTATCAATGTAATGGTGAAATACAATTCAAAATCATTGACACAATTAGTAGACAGAATTTTATGAGCACTTCAACAAAAAAAGAATTTTCAAAATTGAATGAATATGAACATTCTACAACAGTTTTGTCAATACACCCGTTTTAGCCCCTTTGGCCCTTTTTTTCTAAAACAGTAGGGGCCACAAACCCCAAATACAAAACCAACATTCATTTAATGGATATAATCATCATAATTAAACTTCATAACAATTGGCTGGCCCACTACAACTTAATATTGGTAAAAAACTATTTGCCTGGACAAACTTTTATAAATGGCGTTTTTGGCCCCTTTGACTCCTAATTTCTCGAAAACGGTATGAGATATTGCAAATCTAATTGAAAAACGCAGGCAGGGATTTTTTACAAGGATTCCAATGAAAAAAAGATTTTGAAAATCGGAACACAAATAAAAAAGTCGATTTTTTGGGTGTGGCCCCTTTTTGACCCCTTATTCCCTCTTTTCAGTTAACATAGGTTATCTCCCATATGCATGAGTTATCTAACTTTACAGCAGGTATGAAATTTATTTTCTCTGGATTTATTGTTGAAATCCTATGATAAAGTTGAGGGGTTCAGAAAGAAAAGGGATTTCCCAACATTTTGAGATAGTTATGTAACTTTTTAAAACATTTCCTTTTACAAAAATACTTATTAAATAATCTGCAATAAAAATGTAAACTTTAAAAGATTTTATATAGTAAAATTCTTGTGAAATTTAGGGAAATCCCTAATTTCTTTCAGATCTCTCTAGATTTTTCTTTGATTTTCCATGAAAAGAACAGAGGGGATAAGAAATTACACCTCCTGCAAAGTTAGATAACTCCTGCTTATGGGAGGTAACCTATGTAAACTGAAAAGAGGGAATAGCAATGTAACGGTACAAGATATATCAAAGGTGTTGCTACATTTTGTTGACAGAATTTATTGAGGAATACAATAAACTAGAGGCTCCTAGGAGCCTGAATCGCTCACCTGATCTCTTAAGCTAAAGCCTCTTACCTAGTGTGCAACATGGTCTAGGTAAGTAACATTAAAGAAACTAGTTAGGAGAGAAAACACTTTTAACACCAAAAATACAAAGTTACAAAGCTTTCCATTTGGAAAAAAAAAACATATTAAGTTAAAATTGATTGAAAACACTTAGGAGGATGATCTGACAATTTTGACCCTGATATCATTTTTGTAGATCTTAATGAGCTGAACAATTTTGCAATGCTAACTATTCCTCTAACGCTTATAGATTTTAAGATAAAGTCCAAAAACCGTGAAAATGGTCAATTTTGACGATTAAGGGGAAATAACTCCTATAAGGAGTCGTCCCACAATTTTGACTCAATTGAGAGTTTTGTAGAGCTTTTGATGCTGAAGAAGGATGGTTGCTTCGGATTTTCTCTATCTCTTATACTTTTTTAGCCTTAAGCTAAAAACTATGGTCTGACCCCTTTGTTCCATTTTTAGTAACGGTGGCCATGTTGGTTGGTCTAGAGGACATCCTAAAGATTAAGTGTACAAAGTTTCAAAGCAATCCTACCAGTGGTTTCAAAGAAGAAGATTTTTAAAAATCAGTTAAAATTGATAGAAAAATCAGTTAAAGGGGGATAACTCTTAAACGGTTGATCTAACAATTTTGACCCTGACATCACTTTTGTAGATCTAAATGAGCTGAACAATTTTGCAATGCTAACTTTTCCTCTAGCACTTACAGTTTTCAAGATAAAGTCCAAAAACTGTGAAAATGGTCAATTTTGACGATTACGGGGAAATAACTCCTATTCGGAGTTGTCCCACAGCTTTGACTCAATGGAGAGTTTTGTAGAGCCTTTGATGCTGAAGATGGACTGTTGCTTCAGATTTTCTCTATCTCTTATATTTTTTCAGCTATAAGCTAATAAAAAGCTACGCCGAGCGCAGCATGATACGACCGCAACAAGTTGAACCCTGTACGTTGGAGGCCCAATATGGAAAGTCCATTGCTTTGGTCACATGAAGCCCATGGTGGACTTACAAAGCTTTTTGACACATGCATCCTGTGGTGGACTGAGAAATGCATTTTTGACAAATATATTTAGTTACATCAACATCTTATACGAAAAGCCTTATTTCTATACATGTATTAATTTACAATTTTGGCCCTTTGACCCCTAATTCCTCAAAAATGGTAAAAGATATTGCTAATCCGATAAAAAATAATAGGAAATTGTGTACATGGAATCTGATGAAAAAAAAGACTTTGAAAATCGGACCACAAATAAAAAAGTTGATTTTATGGGCGTGGCCTGTCTTTAGCCCCCTGTAACAATGTAATGGTGAAATACATATCAAAATCATTGACACATTTTGTTGACAGAATTTAATGATGAATTCAACCAAGAAAGAATTTTCAAAATCTAATGAATAATTAACATTCTACAACAGTTTTGTCAATACGCCCGTTTTAGCCCTTTTTGGTCCTTTTTTCTAAAACAGTAGGGGCCACAAACCCCAAATACAAAACGAAGATTCCTTTAGTGGATATAATCATCATACATAAACTTCATAACAATTGGCAGGCCCACTACAACTTAATTTTTGGTATAAAACTATTTGCATTGACAAACTTTTACAAATGGCGTTTTTGGCCCCTTTGACCCCTAAATTCTCAAAATCGGTAAGAGATATTGCAAATCTGATTGAAAAACGCAGGCAGGAATTTTCACAAGGATTCCAATGAAAAAAAGATTTTGAAAATCAGACCACAAATAAAAAAGTCGATTTTTTTGGGTGTGGCCCCTTTTTGACCCCCAGTATCAATGTAACAGTGCAATATATATCAAAACCATTGACATATTTTGTTGACAGAATTTAATGATGAATTCAATAAAAAAAGAATTATCAAAATCGAATGAATAATAAACATTCTACAACAGTTTTGTCAATACACCCGTTTTAGCCCTTTTTGGCCCTTTTTTCTAAAATGATAGGGGCTACAACCCCCAAATACAATACCAACCTTCCTTAAGTGGTAACAAACATCATATCAAAATTTCATAACATTTGGTCAATATTTACTCAAGTTATCGCACGGAAACCAAAGTGTCCACAGACGACGACGACGACGACGCCAACGACGCCGACAACGACGACGACATCGCCATAACATTATACGATCGCAAAAATTTTGCGGTCGTATAAAAACTATGGTCTGACCCCCCTGTTCTATTTTTAGTAACGGCCGCCATGTTGGTTGGGCGACCTTCACAAATTTCACAAACTTGGTAGAGGACATCATAAAGATCAAGTGTACAAAGTTTCAAAGCAATCCCATCAGTGATTTCAGAGAAGAAGATGTTAGAAGAAAAGTTAACGGACGACGGACGGACAGACAGACGGACAGACGCTTAACGATGACAATAGCTCACATGACCCTTCAGGTCAGGTGAGCTAAAAAAGAATGATCAAAATCAGATGAAAATTAAACATTCTACAGACGTTTTGTCAATACACCCGTTTTAGCCCCTTTTGGCTCTTTTTTCTAAAACAGTAGGGGCCAGGAATCCCAAATGCAATACCAACCTTCCTATAGTGGTAATAAACATCATATCAAAATTTTATAACAATTGGTCAACTACAACTAAAGTTATCGCAGGGACACCAAAGTGTCTACTGATGACGACAACGACAACGACGACGGACGAGGGACAACAGACGGCGGACGGACGACAGACGCCAAGTGATGGCAATAGCTCACCTGACCCTTTGGGTCAGGTGAGCTAAAAAAGGCAATAATTCCTGCATGGTAATTTGGATTGTCTTGAAAATATAAGGGCTGGTAGATCTTGAAGTGCTGATCACATTTACTCTCCTCAGCCAGAATTTTGATATATGTAATCGTTTTAAAGTTATTTGCAAAATATTGTAATTTGATCCCTATATTCTATTTTTAGCCATGGCCGCCATATTTTTTTACAAATCAAAAATCCCAACGACAGTTGTGTACACATAATGACACTTAACAACTGTACCAAGTTTGGTTGCAATTGGACTTATGGTGTGGGACAATTTAATCTTTAAAAAATTGTTAACAGACCATGACGACAGAAGACAACGATGATGACGGACGCCAAGTGATGGTTAAAGAGCTAAAAAATTGTTAACTGCAACAGATGACGACAACGGATGCCAAGTGATGGTAAGCTTCAGTTTAGGTTTGTTAAAAAGGAGCATTTTTTAGCCTCTTTTGCGCCCCTCATTTCCCAAAGAAATATGGCTAGATTTAATACAGAAATGGAGCAGTGGCACACGACAGCTAATCCCCTCACTGGTTACATTAAAATATAAGTCAAGGTGACCTTAATCAGGAACATATGTTGGTTACTATTTGTATAATATACCCACAAATCCAATATCATTAGACTCTCACTTGCAGTTGCTGTGATATGGACCTTAACCAAAACTTTATCCTGAGTCATTCATGTGGAAAATGTAGGTCAAGGTAACTTAATTTTGGTACAGATGCTGGTTACTATCCAAAATGTACAAACTGACCAATTACTCATCCCCCAATCACTTGCAGTTGCTGAGATATGGACTTTAACCAAAACTTTAACCTGAGTCATTCATGCAGAAAGTGTAGGTCGAGGTAACCTTATATATTTGGTACAGATGCTGGTTATTGATGATTGGTTAGGACATACAAGTATTTAAGCCATATAGTAAATGTGTGTTTATAGTTCAAATTTTATATGTGGAACAATGTTAGAACAACATTTTACATAACCTTTTTTTCACAAAATTGGATCATAAATAAAAAGCACACAAAACTTTACCAGTGTTTTCATGATGGAAAATATATAAAGGGTTAAAGACAACTGTATTTTTAAGCAGTGTGATTGTTTTGAATTTAAGAACTTTGGTTTAAGCTTTATGCAATTAATATAGTGCCCTTTAATGAATTTAAGTTTTGCTGCAAAATGACATTTTGTTAACCATTTTTCTTTTTAACCTTTTTCCAATGCATTGTCATTTAAATAAATAATCTTTTCCTAGCTAATACTTTGGGGAAGAGGGGAGTCTAGTGACAATGATATGTTTATTTTGATTTTTTCTCAAAATAATGGGAAATATTTTTGTTTCTTACATGTATAAATTAATTAAAGAAAATATAAATAATTTCTATTTCCATTTTTAAGATGTTTATTGATGTTTTTTGTGCTTTTGACTTTTCTGTTTCTCTGTGTTGTTTTTTTTGACTGATTTTGTCCTTGACCTTTCATTATAACCTCAGTCTGCTTTTCTCAATTTATATTGGTTATTCTAATAAGCCCCATCCATATGAGTATTCAAGTATACCAATATGGTCATGACCACAAGTATGGTCCAGATACTCATAAGGTTTGAAACATATACGTTACAATAAATCAACATATAAACTTACAACTTTGTATAAATATACAAAATTTATTTCATATCATATCTTAAAAATATTAAACTGATTAAAAAATAGCTTCTTGAATGTTAATATATAATGTATTCATGAACAAAACTAGCAATATAATATAATGTAGAAAACTACATTAGCAGAATACTTTTTATAGTCTATATGCATAAATGAAAAAAACAGTGTTAATTTCATAATAACACAGATCAACTTTTTACCCAGGATTGAGTCATGAACTGAATTATTTGTTGGTAAACTTGTGTGTTAAAAAATAGTCTACAAAAAATTTAAGGTCAAGTTCACAAGCAATGAAGAATAAAAGAATTAGAGGCTAGCACAGACCTGTCAAGTTTCAAGCAAGTTGAATAAGACCCAATTTAGCAGCAACTTTCTTTGGATTTAATTTTTTTTTTTATTAAGATCTTTCAATTATTTTGCAAATCTCAGACAAAAGCTCATCAAAACTTGACAGCCCTCCTAGCAATGAGCTAAATTCTATCAATGAATAAAAATTTTATGCATTCTTTTAAACTTTTAAGATTTAGGGTCCCAGCAAAAAAGGAAGAAAAGGTAATAGCAACCAGCATGCATCAAGCATAAAATCCATAAGTGCATCTTACTTTATTTTCTACTTATGAATTAAAGGCGGAATTAGGACTGGCATGCCAGGCACAAACCCTCTTGTTTGACAGGAAAACTTAGAAACTGTATGAAACAAGAGGTCACAGAAGATTTTTTTTTAATTGCATTCCCTCCCATTTGAAAATTTCTGGATCCCCCACAGATGACTCTCTTAACACAAGGCTAAACCAAGGTTAGATTAATAGACTAACCTAAAGATTTTAAAGACTAAATGTTCTGCAACATAGGTACCCTAACATGTAAAACAGCCATTCATATCACAATTAAAATCATGTCATCTGTAACTGGCAAACCCACAACTATAAATTTGATTCTTGTTTGTCTACATTTATCACAACTTTCCCTGTGGAGCCTCGTCCAGCAAGACACATAAATGCCTCATTTACCTGAGAAAAAAAAGAAAAAGAAAAAAGAATCATACTGGCTCATTTAAAAATTGCATGTCTTGATAGTTTCCAATACATCAGTTTCTGGTTACTGTAAACCAACTAATTTTATTTATGCGTATTTCGTGAGTAACAGGAATTGGTGAAAATAAATCGTCACGAAAAGACTCATTTTTATAGTAATTTGATAGTGGTAAAGAAGAATCGTGAAAATAAATAGCCACGAAATCGCCCTCTGACATAAAAAGGCGAAATATAGTAGTTGCGAAAGTAAGTTGGTTTACAGTAGTGCAAAGTTTTTTTATTACAATTTTTTTTCTAGGCATAATGACTTTTGGTGCAATGAAGAGCAATAGATCAATATAAATATTGCTTTACAGATAGAATCTTTGATTTTTTCATTCAATTGAAGTATTTACCGTTTATAGAGCTATTATTGTTTTCATGATCTCACAATCCCTTTTGAATAAGTCTACGGGGCAGCAAACCAGTTTGACTCGCAAACTGGGAAAGTCACGTGATAATTTCTGTGTAACTAAAGGATTTTTCCGGAAAAGCAATGAACTCGAAAATCACACATTTTTCAATTTAATAAAATTTCAAAAGAAAATAAAGAAAGATATAATCTGCTTTTTATGTTTTTCATTATCAAACAGAACTTACTTTACTAAGTGAAAACTCCTTCCCAATATGTGGTGTCATGTTTCCTAAGTCAGCATGTTTTAATACATCCTCAATAGATTGTAGGAATACATCGTTACGGAAAGCTCTGTATTCTCCCCAGAAAAGACCCATAGCTGAGGCGGAGTTCAAGAGGAGGAGATTGGCAGGGATAGAGGGTATCTTCCCAGAGGTATATCCTATTGTCAGAATTCTTCCTTCTTTGGCTAAACTGAAAAGTTTGATCAAAATAAATTCTTATATAAAAATACATGTAAATTGATCCAGATTTGGACTGTCAAGTTCGTATTATTAACAGTTTAATACTGATGACAAAATCTTTTTTGAGGATCTAAAAGTTGAAAAAAATTAAGTCAAATATTCTGTTCTAGACATGTGTACATATTACTCAATTTCACTTGCTTGTACTGTATAATATGCTCTGTATAGACTGTTTATTGGAATTCATCATTTAAGCTTATGTTTGAAATTTAAACCCAGGGAGCCCCATGTACGAAAAAAAATTATAGTGACTTTGAGCAGAATGAAAACTCCTAGGTACTTTTATTTGTTGAAAAGATCATTTATCTATATAAAATAGTGGTCATTGCGATCTGTTTTAATTTCAGACCTGGGAAAAAATAATCTTCCAAGGGTGCCCTAGGAGGGAATATTGAACGTGCCAATTATTTCAGTTTCTATAACGTGAGTTTCATGGTCAGTTTTATATAAGAGATGACCACGGATGCAAATCTGATTCCTCTTGTGCTGAAAATCATTTGTAACTTTTTTGTTGAAATAGAACACTGAATCCTAAAACTATCCACTTTGACAGTTATTTTGTCTAATACCAATTTTTTTTTTTTGGTCAAGCCAACAAACAATTCCAATTTGTAACGAAAAAGAAATTTTGCGTTGATTTCTATCACAAGTTAGTTGAAGAGAAGAATTCATGAATCTATGAATATATGCAAAGTGATTTTGCATTGATTTCTATCAGAAGCTTGTTAAAGAGAAGAATTGATGAATCACAGAATCTATGAATACATTCATTTTATTCCAAATCCACAAAAATTGAAACCACAAATTAAAGGTCTTATCGCCTACCTTTTGACTAGATCTAAGAACATATCACCACCTACAGGATCGAATACAACATCAACGCCCCTGCCTTTGGTTATCTCTTTGATACGCTTTCGTACATTCTCTGTTTTATAGTCTATCACATCTGTAGCACCTTTAGTCTTGGCTAATTCTCCCTTTTCTTTACTTCCACAAGCAGCTATTACTGTCTACAGAAGTTTAATGTATATTTTTAGAAGGTTATGCAGCAAATAATAAATTTAATACAAAGTAGTCATTTACTATGGTTTCAAAAGTTTTCGTGGGGTACCAATTTTCATGGTTTTAATAGACTATGATATGATAATAAAAACCAAATGAAGCATTAAAATAATGATTAATTCTAGCAACATGAGCAATCCACGAAATAAAAAATCCAACAAAGCATTGGGGATGCCATGAAATTTGAACCCCATGAAAATAAATGAATCCACAGTAAAATCATTCAAACAAGAGGCTCCCAGGAGCCTGAATTGCTCACCTAGTCTTGATGTCAACCCTATGAAGACTTTTGTATAGCTAAATGAGCTGAATGTTTAAGCAAGAAAAAGCTTTTCTCTATCTGCAATAGTTTTCATTCTAAATAAGCAAAAAAAAAACCACTATTATTCAACTTTTAAGGCCTAAAACACTATTTTTCCCCTTTTCTCTATTTGCAAAAGTTTTCATTCTATAGGGCAAAAACATGAAAAAAATGCTATTTTTGACCTTTAAAGGGCCATAACCCCTATCAAGGGTCAACTGACAACTTCCACCCAATGGAGACTTTTGTAGAGCTTTTAGATCTGAAGAGCCTAAGATTCTTCAGATTTTTTTCTATCTGTTATGGTTGCTGAGTTATAAGCCATTTTAAGTGATTTTACCCTATGTTCTATTTTTAGTAACAGCGGCCATGTTTTTTATCGAATCATTTTTAAATGAGGATCATTTGTTGTCAACATGTCATATATTATTTCTGCAAAGTTTCAGTTAAATTGGTTCAGTGGTTTCAGAGAAGATTTTTGAAATAGATAACGGATGACGACAGACGACGAAGGACGCATAAGCTCATATGGCCTTTGCCAAGTGAGCTAAAAAGGTTTTTTGCAAATTCATATATGTTATGAATGTCAACTTAAAGACAAAAATGGCACATTTGGCAACATCTTGATTTTTAAATGGACCAGGAGCAATGAGAAACAAGCTTTGATCCATGACTGTTTGATGGAAAACAGCAAAAAATTAAGGGATGTGTACAACATGTCTGAAAGTCACTGAAGACATACAGTTTGTCATACTTAAGGTAGTAAGACACAGTTAAATGTCAAATATTTTATAAAATAATAACAAAAATGTGTAAAAATGTTGATTTTCATCTAAGAAACAAAAAGACCCCATGATATGATGTACTTTTCAAAATATTACAAAACTACGGCCAAAAGTGAAAATAGGGTTCCAACTTTGACTGGCCATAACTTGGCTTATATATGACCTAAAAGAAATTGCCAAATATCATTTTGTTCCAAATATAATCAAGTTTTGAAATATACACAACACTTAAATACATAAAAAAATGTTTATCTATTAAGGTAGTAAGACACAGTTCGGTTTTGTTTACAAGTTAGTTTCGGAGAGTGACATCCTAGAATTTTTAAAGTAAAATACAAAGGTCGAATTTTAGTAGCTATAAATTAAGAATGCCTTATAATCTAGTAACGAAAGTGTGCTCAACTGATAGGGAATCTTTCAGAGATAATATTTTTGACAAAATATAAAAAATATTTGAAAAAAACGGAAGTTTAGCGTCCCTTTTCCGGCATGGTGTCATTTTTATTTTACGGATCTTTTGAACGTTTTTATCAATGCTTGTTTTTAAGGTAAAAAATGCGACGTCATTTCTTGAGAAAATGAGCCGGTCGATGTATAGGTTTTTTACTTTTAATAAACAGCCAGGTTTATGTACTTTCAGAGCATGTATAGCACTATAGAGGATTTAGTGCAGGTTTGAGTCTAATCTAGGCTTGAATTATGGTAAAAATGTATAAATTTTAGTGTTTTTTCATGTATAATTTGTTTTCGGAGTTATCGGTTTGTAATGAAAAGATCTTATTTTTGCAAGTAACAACTTACTGGAAGATAATCTATGGAATGTAAGGATTTCAACGATGTATGATAAGTGTTTATAAGGTTAAGTATAGTTTTGGAATAGTTATTGGTAGAAGCATATGTGCTGGAAAGCTATGAACGTTTCTGACGTTTTACCTAGAAGTGTGTTTTACTACCATTAACGTAATTGTCAACAATTATACCAGCATTGAACGCGAAATAAATACCCATGTTAATTGGTGAAATTAAAGCTATATCAATATACAACACATTAGTTAAAAAAGATTTTGGAATATATTAGTTGTCTTGGAAAAAGGGCCATAGCAACCAAAACAGCATATTTAAAGAAATTCGAGCGAAAACGTTACGTAACGTTTTGTCAACTTTTCTGCTACATCATTTCTGATTTTATAAAGGTGAAAACGACCTAAATGGACAAAATCTCCTTAAAATAAAATTAATGTATGGATAATTATTTATTTGCTGAACTTTTTCGACAGATCTCCGTATTTTTATGCAAAATGTGACGATTTTGTCTCTTAGGAACACGATATTCAAAAGTTTCGTACTTGGTCTTTACTTTTCAAACTGTGTTAATTCGATAGGTAAAATCTCCCCGGACTTTAAAAAATAATCAATTTAAAGGTAAATGTCAAATATTTTATAAAATAATAACAAAAATGTGTAAAAATGTTGATTTTCATCTAAGAAACAAAAAGACCCCATGATATGATGTACTTTTCAAAATATTACAAAACTACGGCCAAAAGTGAAAATAGGGTTCCAACTTTGACTGGCCATAACTTGGCTTATATATGACCTAAAAGAAATTGCCAAATATCATTTTGTTCCAAATATAATCAAGTTTTGAAATATACACAACACTTAAATACATAAAAAAATGTTTATCTATTAAGGTAGTAAGACACAGTTCGGTTTTGTTTACAAGTTAGTTTCGGAGAGTGACATCCTAGAATTTTTAAAGTAAAATACAAAGGTCGAATTTTAGTAGCTATAAATTAAGAATGCCTTATAATCTAGTAACGAAAGTGTGCTCAACTGATAGGGAATCTTTCAGAGATAATATTTTTGACAAAATATAAAAAATATTTGAAAAAAACGGAAGTTTAGCGTCCCTTTTCCGGCATGGTGTCATTTTTATTTTACGGATCTTTTGAACGTTTTTATCAATGCTTGTTTTTAAGGTAAAAAATGCGACGTCATTTCTTGAGAAAATGAGCCGGTCGATGTATAGGTTTTTTACTTTTAATAAACAGCCAGGTTTATGTACTTTCAGAGCATGTATAGCACTATAGAGGATTTAGTGCAGGTTTGAGTCTAATCTAGGCTTGAATTATGGTAAAAATGTGTAAATTTTAGTGTTTTTTCATGTATAATTTGTTTTCGGAGTTATCGGTTTGTAATGAAAAGATCTTATTTTTGCAAGTTACAACTTACTGGAAGATAATCTATGGAATGTAAGGATTTCAACGATGTATGATAAGTGTTTATAAGGTTAAGTATAGTTTTGGAATAGTTATTGGTAGAAGCATATGTGCTGGAAAGCTATGAACGTTTCTGACGTTTTACCTAGAAGTGTGTTTTACTACCTTAACCACCATCCTATCAAATTTTAAAACATTCCTATGCAAGGTTCTGAGAAAAGGTTACTGGCAATGTTCATGTAAATTTTCTTATCACCTTAGCTTTGAGAATTTTTCTAGCTATCTCTTTTTTCTATACCTTAGCTTTAAGAACTTTTCTATATATTTTTTTATACCTTAGCTTTGAGAACTTTTATAGACTTCTCTATGTTTAAACCTTAGCTTTGAGAACTCTTCTCGCTTTCTCTATGTTTGTACCTTAGCTTTGGGAACTTTTATAGATTTCTCCTAAGCTTTGAGAACTTTTATAGATTTCTCTATGTTTATACCTTAGCTTCAGAACTTTTCTTGCTATCTCTTTTTCTATACATTAGCTTTAAGAACCTTTCTATTTCTCTGTTTATACCTTAGCCTTCAGGACTTTCCTAGCTATCTCTACAGCTGCTAGACCAGTACCACTAGCAGCTGCTGTTACTAACACGGTCTCACTGAAATATAAATCATTCATGATCTTTGATGGTTGTAACTTGTTTATCTACTCCCATCTCATAATAAAGTGTGTTACTGCTAGTGGCAGTGACGATCCAGAAATTTCTAAACAATAAAGTGAGGGCTGCCACTGAATGGGGATTTTAAATATTAGGACAAAATGCAATTATTGTAAGGTCACCACAGGGGAAAATGTCCTGCAACCTTGTGGCTTTTGGGGGAGCTGTGAGAGCTGCTACTGTTGCTGATTTTTGAAAAAAAACAAGCTTTTTTTAACAGAGCCTTTTTTGAATTTGTCAGTGCTCTAGATAATAGTTATCTTAAGTTCCATTAATTTTGTAAAACGTTTGTAAAATATAAGTGACAAAAATAAAGCATTTATTTCAGTTTTATTTTGTAAGTGCTTTTCAGGATATTACAAATAAAGGTAAAATAACTTTACAAAAATTACATTCTTCATAGTATTCAAACATACCCTGGTTGTACATTAGCTTTCCTTGTTAAACCTAAATATGCTGTCCCATAATTTATAATCAATGCTGCACCAGCTTTTAAATCTACATTTGCAGGTAGTTTCCATGTATACTAAATAGAGAAAATAGCACATTTATTTATCAAATATTTACTGCCAATTGTATAAATAAACCATTTATTGATGTTTCGGCCATTGGCCTTCATCAGTTTCACAAATTAACATTAATGAAATACAAGCTGAAGAGACAATCTAAAATGTAGTGGTGGAGATTAATTTGTGAAACTGATGAAGGCCAATGGCCGAAACGTCAATAAATGGTTTATTTATACAATTGGATTTGAATATAAATATTTACTGAGCAACACAAATGACGCAACACTTCTTCTCATCCAAAGTTCTTTAAAACTTTTGAAAAATTTATAAATTCTTTTATGCTTGCTAAATGATAAATCAAACCAATTTCAATAAAATCCCAATAGTTTATTTTTGCGAATTGTCCCAGTGTGTTTACAGTATGAAATTTTGATAATCAAATCTAAAAAACAGTCTAAGATTGGTCAATTTGAAAATGAATGTTACCAAAAAGATTGACCAATTTGTGTGAAAATAAAGCTATCTCCTTCGTTTTCTTGTTACACATTTGCACAGACATCGAATTTTCTTGAAATTGATGATTTTTTCATTCAGAATTTCTAAAAATTTGCAGCGATTGCAGTTATGGACTCCAGACATGCTGTGCTAAAATCTCAGACCATTCAGACAAGTACTTTAAGAGATATTTGCTATTAAACTTTAATTTAAAAGAAAATGAATGGAAGTGGTCAATTCTTGTGTTGTTTAGTGTATGTTATATAAAAGCAATCTAAAATGTATCAGATTCAATCTGTTTTGTTACATTTATTCTTGGACCTGAAGCAATAAGCAATGCTCTGGTCTAAATTTATGGTTGCTTTACAGTACAGGTAACTGTTTTTTATATTTTGTGTCATGGATATATTTATTCAAAACCCATTGTTATCTTAACAATATTCTGCACATGCTTTTGTTAAAAACCTTTAGATAATTATTGAATCAATTTTCTTTTAAAACCTTTAGATAATTATTGAATCATTTTTCTTTTAGAAATCTATCTATTTGACTCCTTGTAAAAATTCTATACAAAGCAAATTAGACATAGTGTATGCTTTTCTTTTTTTTGTGTCTATTTTTTTAAATTTTATGAGCTAACCTTTTCTAAGGCTAAACAATGTGTTGAGAACCCAGCCCCAGAATTTACAGATACTATTCTGTCCCCCTTTTTCAATCTGGTGACATCTTTACCAACATCTTCAACAACACCTGCAAGTTCAGTTCCTGGAAAAAGTTAAAGCATAGTAAGGAAACAAAGGTCTTGGTTAAATACTTTGAAGTGCATGCAAATGCTTAATATTTTATCTCCTGAAAACTAAACAGACAAGCTTGAGGTTAAAAGTTGACAAAAAGTTCAAATTAATCTCCTTTATACTTTAAAGTTTATACAGAGATATCGCATGTGAAGGTAAAAAAAGTCATTTCATATCTAACTTCACATGTTGGATATTATCCCATGAAGTTTTCTCTCCATTTATTAGGCAATGGACTGATTTTTTGCAGCATAAAGGTATATTGTACCGTGTTCTTAACTGGGTATTTGATTTTCATGCACAGTTCACTCATTCAACAAATGAGAATGTTTCCTTTCCTCCCTAAATGTTCTAGCATATATTTGATAAACCAATTTTGAAAACATAATTCATAATATGATTCAGGCATTGTCTATCTGTGAGCACAGCAAAATTAATCAATTTGCTTCATTTAATAGGAAAAAAGAGAAATAAATGTTTGAACTTGACAATCATAAAAACTTTTCAATACTCCAAATTTAATTTTAGCAAATGATGATGTGAATTCTGTGTTTGTTTCTGAAAATAGTGCCTATGAGCATATAAGATTTCACTCCAAATTTTGAATAATGACATTGACCATATTGACTTCATTGATATGCAATGTACAAAAAAAGGGAAATAAATTAGGTTGCTAGAAAATATTTGCCCCACTAATATTTCAAAATTTCTTCCATGTATTTAAAAACAAAATATATTTTTAGAAGATATATTATGAATATTCACGCCCCACCTGTAACTTAGAGAAGCATATCCGGACAAAAGAAAATCAATAACAGCATGAGGCATATTTTTTTAAAGGAACTTGCTGTAGAGCTCTCCGCCCACACAGGCATATGAGCTGTGCTCGCTATAAAGTAGTTCTGTACAAACCTGGAACAAAAGGTGGAGGAAGACTTGTCTGGTATTTGCCCTGACAAAGTAAAATATCTGCAAAGTTGATCCCAGTGTGTTTAACAGAGATCAAAACCTAGAAAAAATATAAAAGAACAATGTTCTAAATTTTATATGAAACATGTTAAATAATGTAATATTTTATAGATGCTTACATAAATTAAATAAACTTTGAAGCCTAAAAAGTTTACAATATCTTATATTATGCCAAATCTGGCAATTTTCAATTGTGTTACTATGGACATGATGGAAACAATACATTTAAAAATGTTAAAGTTTTATAAATATAACAAGCTCCTTCAATTTCTTTTGGTCAAAACATTAATTATTAGAAAATTTCAGGAAATTCAGAGATCATACACTTTGTATGTGTCCAGTTAATTTTTTTTTGGGGGGGGGGGGGGGGGCTGATAAACATGATGAATATAAAACCACTGACAAAAATAATGAACAATAAGTTAAGCCCCTTTTTAAGCATGTGCACTATTTTACATCTCATGATCTTTTATGTGTTAAACTGCATATTCCCCAATTCATTACATATATCTTTTATCATGTTTATACTTCATTATTACTAGGTTTCAGTCCATGGTTATCTTTTGTCTGAATTTCCAAAGGTTTACCAAGTTCTGTACATACTGCAGCAGTGTACATTGTCCTTCTACATTCAGATCTAAAATAAATAATAAATGATTCTTCACTTGTATGTTTACTCCCTTAAAGACATTGATGTAGGATTAGCTTTCTAACCACTCTATATGGCTTTGCATGCATTTTAGTTGGGCGCCCATGAAATTGTAAACAGAGACAATTCACATTATGGCCACCTGTGATCAAACCCTATTCACCCAAGAGACCAAAAACTTCTATCTGAGTTGATAAAACTAACAGCTGTAATATATTGTCCATACCGGTACTTGAAAATGCAAGCATTTAAAACTGCCTGGTCACTAGCTGCGAATTGGTTGCAATTAAAGAAATCCAAATGAAAACTAGAAAAACTGTGAGCCGCAGCTCACAAATAAATACCCCCCACCCCCCCACCCCCCCAAAAAAATATAATCAGATAAAATTTAGAATAGGAGATGCACATCTACATTATGTCACAAAGACTGTGTGTAGGTTTCATGAAAATCCATCAAGGAGTTTAGGAGGAGTTGCAGATAAAAGATGGGCACCCCCATGTTGTCGAATGGCTGAGTCCATGTATTGCTATGGGAAACCCCAAATCATTCTGATCAAACTTTCAAATAGTAGGTCCACATCTATATTATGTTACAAAGATTGTGTAAAAGTTTCATGACAATCCATCAAGGGGTTTAGGAGGAGTTGTGGATAAGAGATGGGTACCCCATGTAGTCGAATGGCTAAGTCCATGTTTTGCTATGGGAAACCCCCAAAATCATTCTGATCAAATTTTAAAATAGTAGATGCACATCTACATTTTGTCACAACAATTGTGTGTAAGTTTCATGAAAATCCATCAAGAGGTTTAGGAGGAGTTGCGGATAAGAGATGGGTACCCCCAAAAAAAAGCGTCCTCAAGAGCTAAGTTTTCACAGCTACTTGGTCACAGAACACGTACTGTCATCATTAAAGCATATTGCGTTTTTATAATGTTGTAAATTCTGTACCAGAGACGATCGTCTTTTATGTAAATCCTACCTTCTACAACGCAAAAAAGCTGTCTTCACTTACTATTTACAGGTATAATACTTGCATGAATAATAAGAAAGATAACAAAATAGGGATCAAAGGTTGATCAAGTAAGGAATATGTTTTCAACAAATAAAACTGTCTTCATTTGATACTCTACAAGTGAACATGAATAAATATGCATATTCATTTCACAGATTTTAAATAATATTTCTATGAAAGTAATATCTTACAGAATTATTGTTGATAGCCGTCTTATCATTTTGCTGGAAATGCATGATAATTCAAGAGGAATTCCGAGAACTAGGTGTAAAGTGAAAGTAGATTTTCGCGGGAAATCAGAAACTGAAAGTAGACATGATCATAAAGACTTTAAAAAGTCTCATTATAAGTTTAACATAGGATCAACATAATTATGTTGTTGTGTATAAAGTAAGAGTTTTGACTGCATTCTGGAAAAAGCGTGTTAATGCTCCAACATATGTAAAGTTCTACTTGGTGTCAATAAAAAAGCAACAAATCTTGCCTCTTTGTCTGAACTTGGGCGTTTTCCATTGCATTTTGATATTATTAAATCAATGATTAAGTACTGGTACCGTTTGGAAAATTTAGGCTCCAGTTTTCCTATTTTGAAAGATGCTTTTTTGGAATCACAAGCTTTACATGAATCTAAAGTTCAGTCATGGTATGGGTCCATTTCTTTTTTATTAAAACACATTTATGGAATTAAGGAACTGAACAAGGTGAATCCTCATAAATTCAAAAATTCCTTGAAAAGTTTGATGCATCAGTATTATACCAAAATATGGATGCAACAGATGAAAGAAAGTACTGACGGCAAATTAAGTAGCTATACCACTTTTAAGTGCAATTTTGGACTTGAGCCTTATCTAAGTATTTTAAAATCCTATGAGCAAAGGAAAAACTTCACGAGGCTGAGAATATCGGTGCATAAACTAAGAATTGAACAGGGTCGATATGATGGTACTCCCCGATCAAGCAGAACATGCCTCAGGTGCAGCTCGGGCGAGGTAGATGATGAAAAACATTTCCTGTTTTCATGCAAATCACTAGATAATGCAAGAAATAGAATTTTGACTGCAGTCCTTTCCATTTGTCCCAATTTTAATCAATTACATCCCGATGAAAAAATAATTTGGCTACTAAATTCTGAGGATGTTAAAATATAGACGATCTTCCAATTTCGATTTTTTTGGTAATTGTCGAAATCTTACCTCAAATTACTGGATAACTGGTTGCCGACGTCATTTGCGCGTAAAAGGGAATTTTTAAATTTCATTATTTAAGTGTAAATGAATTGGTGTGAAAGGACCCTCCGAGTGAAACAAATTAATTCATTTCATGTTTGATTGTTTTCCATTAGAAAACACATTTAATAGATTGATAGAATAATTCAGTCCTGTGCTCTCTTCTAAAAAAGACGCCATTTTACCCCCATTGACCTCTCGTGACCCCTATTCTAACATCCGGAACGTTCCGGAATGGCACTTTTGGAAGATCGTCTATTAACTCATATATGTGAACTTATTAAGGAAAGTGAGATATAGTCTTTTATACATTAGTTAGTAATGAAAGACATGTCCTTAATTTTTGATAGAAAGGTACTCCATTCTTTTTCTTTCTACATAATAACTGAATTATAGTGATATGGCAAAGACAGGTGGACCATAGAGCACCGTCCCTTGGTGCCCTCTGTGGTTGCATTACTCTAAAAACTAGTTCATCCACACTGGGCACAAGGATGGCTCACCTGGACTTGTAGCCATGCACATAATACATATTTTCTAGGCAAAGACCGGGGAATGCCATAAAGCACCGTCCCTTGGTACCCTCTGCTGACAGATTACATTATCAATATCTAGTCTGTCCGCTTTTGGTACAAGGATGGCATTGCCCGTGTCTTGCAGCCTATTCCACAATGGAACAATTTAACAAAAGTACCACTAGTACCGATTATCATATAGTGACAAATCATTTATAGAAAGACATTCCTCTCGCCCCGGCTGTACCTGGGTCTATATATATTAACACATTAAATATCATATATACACTGTAATATTTATTATTTATTGTTATACACATTTTATATGCACTGTAATATGCCCCCATGTGGGCCCATTCTTATGGACAATAAAATATTCTTCTTCTTCTTCTTCTATGTGCAAGGAAACTTTTTCCATGGCACGCATTCTTTAGCTGTTCTTAAAATTTTTGGCATGGCACTTTGTATTGGCTTAACAGGGGATCTTCAAACACTCTCCCCACTCCTTTTACCCCAACTTCCGACCACCTTGTCCAGACTTTCAACACTTAAGTCTTTTTACACCTGCTGTTCAGCTTTTTGTTCCCATATTGTCACTGCCCATTGCTTTCCTGCCCAGCCCCTCCTTTGCTATGATATTTTAAAAAAGGAAATAAATGATGATTATATGCCAGTATCTCAACCAGAGCTGCTTGTACATGTGTCCATTCTGTCCAACTAAAAAATGTTCCCTCTGTCCTGTGCTATATCATGTATATGCTGGACTTGTCCTAGGCTGTATCACTGGTTCTGCAGTTCAGATTGGATGGTTCTCCTCCAATATCTGCTGTTTTCTCTCTCTCAGGTGGTGTCCAGCTTAGGTCTACTTTAGGAAGGGGATCTTGTGGCATCTTAAGCACATATCCTAGCCATCTGAAGCATCTTCTTTTCAACTCTGTTGCAATGGAATAGCATTTACATTTCTTTAGCAGATCTTTATTTCTTGGTTTTTTTTTTGCCAGATTATTCCCATTATCCACCTTGAGCAATTGTTCTGGAACTCCTCCAACTTCTGTAGGTCACTCTGAGTAATATGGATAATGCCAGCACTCAATCTGACCCATACATCAATACTGGATGAACATTTTGTATTCTTGCTGTATACTTTTGACCTCCAAATTGACTTTAGTCTTGAAAAGGCAACAGAAACTTCAAAAATCTTGCCTGTGGATTCATTTATTTTCATGGGTATTGATTTTCTTGGTTTTTAATATGAAAAAGGATCAGTTCATGGATTCTTAAATTTGTGGTTCTGAAATACGCAGCATATAGATCAATGTTGAATTTCTTTTCTGTAGGGAACAACCCATGACGACCAGGAAAACTGATATCTTAGGAATAATAATGAAACCACAGTAATCTTTCTTGATGCCATTGTTTGAACTTTTGACACTGTCAAGGTAAGTACAGTGTTTTACTGTGCCTATTGTGTTGTTATTCATAGTGATTGGTTCTGACAGGTTGGTCCTGACTGTAGCATTTATAACAACCATCACCTTGGTTTTGGTGGTGTTTATTTTAAGACCAGTCTGCTCTGAACAAAAGTTTAGGTATGTTGTTTTCTCCTGTAAAGGATGTCTTGATGTTAAAATTTGCAAAATTAAGATTTTCTAGTCGACAATGGAATTCCATGTTTCGGATTTCGCCAGCAACCTGAACTGTGACCCTAACAGGGTGTGTTCAGATGTTAGTGGTGGAGTATGAAGTAAACAGGGTGGTTCCACTTATCTGACTGATACTTTAGACACAAGGAGGGATCTTGCCTTAAATCTCCATGAAAAATACACAATTTTCAGAGGAAAGGGCCAGATGTTATTCCGAGGAACCCATCCTGGATACGCAACCTCAAATGTTTTAAAAACTATTTGTACCTGGATCTGAGGTCAAATTATTGAAGAACGTACATAAAAAATAATTCATTTGAAATTTTTTGTGATTTTAACAACTTAACAATTTAAAGCTGATCTTTAAAAATATTAGTTATATATGAAATTTCATTTACATACTGGTACTAAAGATGTTAGAAAGGTTGTTCTGTGTATGTGGAAAGCAATTTCCATGCATGTTAAAGATCCCTTTGCAAAATTTGATAAGAGTACCTAGACTCAATTGGGGCAGTTACAAAGGTCACACTCACAAACTTCAAGCTGGAGAGGGATTCACATAAACATAAAGCTTGTTGCCCAATCCTGAATAATAAATAAATATGTTTAAACTAAAACTAAAGATTTTGTAGGGTTTCAGCAATTTTGAAATCTTTTTTTTTATACAGGGGGGGGGGGGGGTATGGTAATAAACAGAAAATGCTTACTACGTGTTTCACTCCCTAAGCTTTTATGTTTTAAGTTTTTTAAATTTGCTAAAATCTTGAATAGAAAAAAAATGCATTTCAATATTATGCATATATGATAGATATTTTAAGATACTTTACACATGTACATGTATAAGAAGGACTAATCTGTCATAAATTTTCAATATAATGCAGGCTTAAATGTAATGATTTTTGTTTTGTACAATAGACTTGTTTTACAAAACCATTTAATATGTTGTTTATACATGTGTTTTTGGGTTGCAGATTGCTGCATGTTTTTTCAAGTATCCTAGCCATATGGAACGGACATACTGACTCATTCTAACCAATCCTTAGAGATGCTCTTGAGGGCCATGTGGTTTGTGCCCACAGACAGACAGTAGAACACATTATGTATCTAAGGTAAATAAACAATCTCGGTAGGTTATCTTTGTGTTTATAAATCTGTAAAACATTTCAGATTACATCAGTTATTGTTTATAGATCAAACATCTCAAAGAAGTTGATCCAGTTTCCAGTTTAGAATTAAAGCCGTCAAATTAATTTTTAAAGGTATAAACTACATGTAACATATGTTACAGTAAACCAACAACTCTACTTTGTGGCATTAAATTGTAAATGTAGGACAAATTGTTAAGTAACATTATCCAATACTTTCTATTTGTTGGGGTAACCTCCCTTACAGCACCTGTTTTTATTCCATGAAAGTTTAAATAAGACCAAAGAAACAGTGTTTGGGAGATCGTTGGAAAAACCTTACAATTACCTAACTATTTCATCAAATGATGACAAATAGATGATGAACTTCTTTTGCAAGTTGAATATTGTAATACATCTGGATGAATTGTTAAAGTTTGTCTATCAGGAAATGAGGTATTCTGAAAAAAAGTAGTCAGGGATGAAGATTTTACATTTGCAATATTAATTTACATAAAACTATTTGAAATATAGATATAACTAATTGAAGTGCATGTATATATAGACTCTTAAGTGAAACTCATCCTAAACCACTTCATCGATTTTGATGAAACTTTACATTGGGGAAGAACATCATATGGAATTGTGCATAAAAAATGTAATTGCTCTCAGATATCATTTAGTGGAGATTATTGAGCTGATCAACATTGAACACAATGTTAGGCAGTGGTATCCTTTTGTGAGCTTGCTAACAGCATTTCCTGTAATGCACAACAAGGCTTATTTGTTGAAAATAAGAGAGAAAAATCTTTGGGAGAAATAATTGAGTCATTTCTGGCAAAGGGAGAACCTTTATGCCTTTAGGGTACATACAAGAATTGTGAACAAGTACATATAAATGTATCATTAAATTTAATAATGTTTATGCATTATATGTAATAGATAATATAAGATGTATGTTATAAGAAATTGAAACTGATTTTTGTAGAATTTTATGTTGAAGCCTTTTGTAGAAATGAAGCTGAGAACGTAACTTACTAATGTTTTAATAATTTATTTAATTGGATTGTACACTGTGCACTTTATTAAATTGATTGATAGTTTTTTTTTGTATAAACTAATGTTGGAGTATTTAGCAGCTTTCTATTCACAATTGATAATCACTTTTCCTCCCCTTCTAATTACCAGCCTATTTAACTGTAATAAGCTGATCAGGTTATAGTATTGGATTAAGCTATGATTGTGTATGGTAAAACAGTTCTGAAAATCAGACATCTTTAATTATCCTCAAATATACTAAAATTAATCACAGGAAATAATATTTTTCGTTAATTAAAAGAATATGTTTTGTGAGATCATTTTTTCTGCATATTTTCAAAGAAAGTACAGATGCAAAATGTTTTCTTTTGATATTTGAGAAATGAGGAAAATACAAACCAGAAGCTGTAGAATTTTTCGCTATTTTTGTAATTAAGAGGATGTTATTAATAAATTTAATTAGATAAAAAAAAAGATGATTACATCATTCAAGGATACATGTTATGGTGATAAGTGATAATATTGTATAGAAAAAGATGATACTTTTTTTTAATCAACTGTTCAGTGATAATCTACAAATCTGGAGCGTACAAACTTCCTTGATACTTACGATGTCAATGTTGAACATATCATCAACCAATCCGAAACAGGAAGATTGTAAAAAATACTTTTAATTGTCAAATGAAAGGAAATGTGTGAAAAAAATTGGAACTAAATTGGAATTATAGTAAACACAAAATTTATTTTGCTTTATAATGTGCAAATAATAAATTCCTTCAGAATGGCCTGTGGTCACAGTTGAAGTAAATAAAAGTGATAATCGATACATGTATTTGAAATTAAGATGGCAAAAATGTAAAAAACTATGGGCCAGGACTTCTCTATTGATGATATTGAGGATGTAGATCTAGAGCTAGTTAAACAGTGTAAGTTCATTGATATAGTTGACATGCATTACATGTATTTTTTTTATATTTTGATTTGTAAGTTGCATTTTCTGTCAATTTTGATATTTTAATTGTTTCAGTTTATTGATATGAGAAAAAATATCTAAAAGATCGAGCTTTTCCATGATTTTGATTCTTTTTCTATTTAGAAAAATTGAATTAAAGTGTCCCTATTGTTTTTATAATCCTGCTTTTTGCAAAAGCTTTGGATTTGTCAAAATTCTGTTCTTTGGTATTGAGAATTGGTGAAGCATATAGATTTTTGGGTCAGAAGTGGTAAAGGTGAAGGTCATTATCAGTAACTTTTGACCACCAGTTCTTTTCATAACTTTTGAACCTCTGTTAGAATTCATGAAATTCATACATATTGAAGCTTATAGGATAAGTTATGAATTGTAGGTCATTGTTATATGTACTTTTAAAGTTGATGAAATTAATATATGTGCAGAAACTTGGTTTCCATGGTATAATTTGTCAACTGTTCTACATGGAAATAACACTGATCTATTAAAGTCCATGGTCAGAGTCACATTTTCTAAGTAAATGTTTAGCACACTTCTAAGATGCAAGAAAGTCAATGGTGTAGTGGTTAAATTGTTTGGTTAATACTTACTACTTACAACGTCTGGTACAATTCTCATGAGGGGGAAACTTTTGTAAACCAACTAACTCTTTCTTGACACCATTTTCAAATCTAGTCCTTCAGATAGGACTTAAAAAGGTTAGTAAGATAGAAATAATGCTAGTCTGTCAGATAGGACTAAAAAGGTTCCAAAGCTAGGAACAATGTTAGTCCTTCAGATAGGACTAAAATGGTTCCAAAGATAGGAACAATGCTAGTCCTTTAGATAGGACTAAAATGGTTCCAAAGATAGGAACAATGCTAGTCCTTTAGATAGGATTTAATTGGTTCCAAATATAGGAACAATGCTAGTCCTTCAGATAGGACTAAAATGGTTCCAAAGATAGGAACAATGCTAGTCCTTTAGATAGGATTTAATTGGTTCCAAATATAGGAACAATGCTAGTCCTTCGGATAGGACTAAAAATGTTCCAAAGATAGGAACAATGCTAGTCCTTCAGATAGGACTAAAAATGTTCCAAAGATAGGAACAATGCTAGTCCTTCAGATAGGACTAAAAATGTTCCAAAGATAGGAACAATGCTAGTCCTTCAGATAGGTTCAAAAAAGGTTCCAAAGATAGGAACAATGTTAGTCCTTCAGATAGGACAATGAAAGGTTGTCTAGTTTATGGGTAGAGCAATTCCCCTTGCATGCTAAAGACCTCTTAATAATGTTCAATAGTAGGCTCAATGGGGCTGTATCAAAGACAAAGTTCAGATGTTGCAAGCTGGAGAGGAATTTACAGCAATATAAAGCTTGTTTTTCAATCAGCAAATAAGTGTATAGAGCAGTAGAGCTCATAAGTAAATGACAGGATGACCTTGACTTACATTTTGAGCTGTGTTTGAATTAAGTTGAAAATATAGATTTAAGTCTAATTGATTCCTAGGTTATTTTTGCATATACATGTATTGAAATAATGTCTACCAAGATTGAGCTCCCTTTCAAAGTGTCAGAGTTTTTTAACCCATACTAGTGACTGTGACTACTTCATTCATTAGAAGTTTTCAGTGGACTATTAAATATTTTGATTTCCAGACTTTCATACATTCATGAAATACATGGTTGTTATATGCTTTAGGCTGTTACACATGTTGTATTTTCAGTAGATTTGAAAACCTAGGAAATTCTAATGTATTTTGTCATCATATTAACCAAGTTGAGAAACCCTGAACTATCAATTTGCATTGATATGAGGATAACTTTTTTAAATGCCTTGCTTCTTAGTAATTGGGACATTAGACAGTTACATTTGATACACATTCATGGGTGAAATGATTAAATGCTGAGTAGAGAAAAACTTCATACCTAGTTTCTGAGATTTAAAAAGATTCAAGAAAGCTTTTAATCATTGAAACACACTTTCTGATATATACAAACACTATGTCTCTTCAAGGTCCAAGAAGTATGCTTAATTCTATTTTTTCCCTCTACTTTTGTATTGCAGATGAAGACCATGTTATTGATATAATACCAGACGAAGAAAACCCAAAATGGAAAGTGAACATTGTGGTGGAGCAAGAGTACATGCGACCTTATATTCATCTTCGTACAAGGAAAGGGGAACCTTTGGTCAAGGTCAGAGAGCCTTCGTCACTCATCGATCTGTCAGATTTTACAGAACTGTTTATGACAGGTATGGTAACTAGAGTGTTTAATTGGTAGCTGTAGTGATGTAAGTCTTGAGGAGGGGGGGTGGTCAGGTAACTGCCCATGGTCAGTGGTTTTCTTCCAGGTACTCTGGTTTCCTCCACTTTTAAAACTGATAACCCTGTATTGCCTATAAAACTTGTTAATAAGGTGATCCTCCACAACACACACACATACACACAAAAGAGGGAGGGACTTTTTAAAATATAAAACATTGTAAAAGGTAATAAATATTTGACATCTGCAATATATAATTTACTATTAAAGATAGCTTTCTTTTAAAAAGATGGATGAATTGAAAATATTTTTTTAATGTTCTCTGACAAGTCCTAATCAACTTTAAACTTTTATGTCACAACAGGAATGGTATTGTAAGAATACTTAGAATATAGACATGTAAAAAATCCTGAGTTATCTCCCATTTCCCTATATTTTCTGTAAATATTTATTATTTTTGCAAATTTGCCATCTGTTGAAGAAATTTCCTGACACAGTTTACTAATTGTTCAGAAACAGACGAAACACAAACCTGTTGTTCTGTCTGTGATTGTCATTATATCTAGAGCCAACAATAGGTTGTTATATGGGTCATTTGTGTGAAGAATTTTTAGTAAATTCTAACAGGCTACAGGTACTAACCTTATTTTTGGATAATACAAGATTGAGTCAAGATTTTTTTTTTAACTCAGGCCATACCAAAGGGGGCAAGTTGGATGCTAAGTCCCCTTTTGGGTGAAAATACAAAATATTTCACTGAGGAATTTTTTGTCAAATGTTTGCTGTAGCTGTCACACAACCTAAATTCGCTTATTTTTTAAGTTCTATTTAGATACACTCACTTTAAAAGCTCTCACCTCTTTCAATTTTTAGGTTTGATACCATAGCAGAAACACAAATTTTCATTCTGTGGATGGTTATATTGATTAATTCTTTGGCAAGTCTAACATAATGTTAGATCCCTCCATTTTATCGAAGATGTTAACAAACCTCATTTATACCCACTGGTACATGTGCAGAGGAATTTTGATGAACTTGAAGAAAAGTGCTTTTCAATATTTGTTTGTTTGTTTTTGTGTCTAGTTCAAGCCAGACCTCCTTGGTAATGATTGATTAATGCTGTCACCCTAACTTCTTAATCCAGTGATGAATACTGTATGTATTTCTCAAAAATTGAAATAAAGTACATTTCTACATGAGTCTGTCCTGAGGGGCGATAGCAGCCAGAATGTGTAATATTTTTACGTTACATATGACTTATAATTATGACAGAATTACCACAGTGTCAACAAATTAGGTCTTCTTCATAATATTTCACCATCTAGCTTGTGGTTAATTTGTAAAACATTGAAATGTGTACTCTGGTGTAGGTTTTACATTCTGGAAAAATCATTTTTTTCTTTTTTTGGACATTTTATAATCTGATAAAATGTTAAGGAAATTAAAAAAGCTTCGAAAGATAAAATCACTTGGTAAGTTTTCCGTTGATTTTTTTATAGCTAGGAAATAAATGTATGTTTAACTTTGTAACATGTTTTAATTCGATGAAATATTGAGGAAATAGATAAATTGCATCCAAAGATAGAATGATGATTAGTTTTTGAAACTTGTTTTTTCCTAGACATGTTCAAATTTTTAAGGAAATTTAAAAAGTTTCGAAAGACTAAATCACACGGTGAGTGCATACTTCTAAGATATTTTGATTATATTGAAAATTGAAAACAAAATACTTGAAATCTCAGAATTTCAAAATGGAAACAAGGAAATGCAAGAAAATAATTTCTTTCAGAATTTGAGGACAGAACCAGAAAAAATCCATTGATGTTCCTGTAGTTAAGGCTTGTTGCAATTTTGAGCAATCTTTTATACCCCCTGCTTTTAAGGTGGGGTTCTACAGTATTAGAGATGTTGGTAATTGTTATCTGTGTATATAGTGTCTAGAACATATCATGGTACCCAATCATCTGTTCAATGGATTTTCATGAAACTTCTATTCAAACTTCTATAGGCTTTGATGTGACTTATTTCTTGGAGCATCGGTGATTTTTACCCTTTAGCTTGTTGCCAGGAGATTTATACCAGTAAATTGATTATTTGCTTCTTTCAACACCTTTTTAGCTCACCTGGACCGAAGGTCCATGTGAGCTATTACCATCACTTGGCGTCCGTCGTCGTCGTCGTCCGTTAACAATTTTTAAAAAATCTTCTTCTCTGAAACTGCTGAACAGAATTTCTTCAAACTTGATATGATTGATCCTTAGGGTGTCCTGCACAAAAATTGTGTTCGGTATTTTGATCCGTCAAAAAACATGGCCCCCTTTGCTAAAAATAGACCAGGGGGTCAGACTACTGTTTTTGGCTTGTAAATCAAAAAGTATAAGAGATAGATGAAATCTGATGCCACGCTACTGCTTCAGCATCAAAAGCTCTACAAAAGTCTCTGTTGAGTCGAAGTTGTCAGATGACCCCTTATGGGAGTTACGGCCCCTTAAAGGTGAAAAATAGCATTTTTTCATGTTTTTGGCCTATAGTATGAAAACTATTGCAGATAGAGAGAAGCTGTTGCTTGCTTAAATGTTCAGCTCATTTAGCTCTACAAAAGTCTCCATAAGGTCAAAGTTGTCAGATGACCCCTTATAGGGGTTATGGCCCCTTAAAGGCAAAAAATAGAGTTTTTGGCCTATAGAATGAAAACTATTGCAGATAGAGAAAAGCTGTTGCTTGCTTAAATGTTCAGCTCATTTAGCTCTACAAAAGTCTCCAAAGGGTCAAAGTTGTCAGATGACCCCTTATAGGGGTTATGGCCCCTTAAAGGCAAAAAATAGAGTTTTTGGCCTATAGAATGAAAACTATTGCAGATAGAGAAAAGCTGTTGCTTGCCTAAATGTTCAGCTCATTTAGCTCTACACAAGTCTCCATATGGTCAAAGTTGCCAGATGACCCCTTATAGTGGTTACGGCCCCTTAAGGCAAAAAAATAGTGTTTTTTGCCGAAAGAAAGAAAACTTTTGCAGATAGAGAAAAGATGTTGCTTGCTTAAATGTTCAGCTTAATTAGCTCTATTAAAGTCTTTATAGGGTCGAAGTTGTCAGATGACCCCTTTAAGGGGTTATGGCCCTTTAAAGGGGAAAAATAGTGTTTTTTGCTTTGGAATGAAAACTATTGCAGATAGAGAAAAGCTTTTTATTGCTTAAACATTCAGCTCATTTATCTATACAAAAGACCTCAAAGGGTTGATATTAAGACCAGGTGAGCGATTCAGGCTCCTGGGAGCCTCTTGTTTGATAAGATGTGTATTTTTAATTGTCCCACAAAAAGGGTTAAGGAACATGAAGGTATCACCCTGTTTGTTTGTTTGTCCATAAACCTTGGGAGCAAGTAAGCCTTCTAAATTACTTGTTGGATTCTTATGCAACTTTGATGAAGAAAGCATATAATATGGAGATGGGCATGAAAAAATTTCTTGCTGACAGATATTATACAAGGGAAATATCACAGGGTGTTAATACTGACAAACTAAAGACATTCTAAATATAAGAAATGTTAGACAGCAGTTTTTTCCCAGTCTGTTGTCTATTTCTTTTATATATTGTCCAATTCTTATTCAAAATCATACACCATTTAATTTTTGGGTCTGTCCAGTAAACTATAGTCTGGTGATACTCTGAATTAATAAGACTTGGATATTTTTCCAATATGATGTTCAATATAGAAATGTAAAGTTGGTTTTGGTAAGGCATTCATTGAAAAGAGAATTGTTTTTTCCTGTCAACGGGCAGAAGGCAGCGGCCGTGTTAACCTTTTGGGTAAGGTCTAATAAGCACCTCCATATTTCAAGAAATAAAGGTCCTAGGTTGATGAAACTTGGTATGCATATGTCCCAGTAGTAGCTTAGCACAGTTGCATCCCCATCATTTGACCTTGACTTTGATTTTCTGGTTGAGTGACTTTGACAATTTTCAATGCATATAATACCAATGGTAAGGTTTTGGGAGCACCTCCATGAAGAAGGTGTTAACGGCGGTGTTAATTTTTATGCCCCCGCGACGACATGTCGGGGGGCATTAAGTTTTACTCATGTCCGTCCGTACGTACGTCCGTACGTACGTACGTCCGTACGTCCGTCCGTACGAATTTCCGTCAAGCTTTTCTCAGCAACCGTACATGAGAATGACTTGAAACTTGGTAGGATGGTTCAGTATGACAAACAGTACGTCCTTAGTGATTTTGAGACCCGTCGGACATCTACTTCCTGTTTGGGACTTAGGCCATGTGAAAATATGTGAACATGACTATGAAAATTTCCGTCAAGCTTTTCTCAGCAACCGTACATGAGAATGACTTGAAACTTGGTAGGATGGTTCAGTATGACAAACAGTACGTCCTAAGCAATTTTGAGACCTGTCGGACATCTACTTCCTGTTTGGGACTTAGGCCATGTGAAAATATGTGAACATGACTATGAAAATTTCCGTCAAGCTTTTCTCAGCAACCGTACATGAGAATGACTTGCAACTTGGTAGGTTGGTTCAGTATGATAAACAGTACGTCCTTAGCGATTTTGAGACCTGTCGGACATCTACTTCCTGTTTGGACTTAGGCCGATTGGAAAATATGTGAACATGACTTGAAAATTTCCGTCAAGATTTTCTCAGGAACCATACATGAGAATGATTTGAAACTTGGTAGGATGGATCAGTATGACAAACTGTATGTCCTAAGCGACTTTCATGTCTGTCAGACATCTACTTCCTGTTTTGGGCCTAGCGGGGGCATCCATGTCCCATGGACACATTCCTTCTTTATTTGGGTAAGGTTTTATAAGCACCTCCATATCTCAAGAACTAAAGGTCCTAGGTTGATGAAATTTGGTATGAATATGCCCCTGTAGTAGCTTAGCACAGTTGCGTCCCAATCTTTTGACCTTGAGTGCTTGACCTTGATTTTCTGGATAAGTGACTTCGACAATTTTCAATACATATAATAGCAAATAATGGTATTTTGCGAGCACCTCCATATCTCAAGAACTTTAAGTCCTAGGTTGACAAAAATTGGTATGCATATGCCTCTGTAGTAGCTTAGCACAGTTGCATCCAATCTTTTGACATTTACCTTGATTTTCCAGTTGAGTGACTTTGACAATTTTCAATACATATAATAGCAATGGTAAGGTTTTGCAAGCACCTCCATATCTCAAGAACTGTAAGTCCTAGGTAGATGAAACTTGGTATGCATATGCTCCGGTAGTAGCTTAGCACAGTTGCATCCAATCTTTTGACTTGATCTTGATTTTCCAGTTGAATGACTTTGACAATTTTCAATTAACTTAATAGCTTAACACAACAACCCCATCTTTTGACCTTGACCTTGAATTTCTGGTTGAGTGACTTTGATTATTTTTATTGCATATATTAGTAATGTTTAAGTAATATAAACACCTTTTGATCTCAGAAATTGAAAATCCTTATAAATTCAAAATATACATGTAGTGGAAGTGAGAATTTTTGTTTCTGATGGTGCTGGCGGGTGAGACATACATTAGTGTTAACTCTTGTTATTTGAACTCACCTTACTAGGGTGAGAATGTTTCTAATGTTCTCTGGCAGCTATTTAGGCAAGGTAGAAGGAAACATTTTGATATAGATTCTCTGACAATCGATAAACCAACTTTAGACCATAATATAAATAACTAGGTATTTTATAGAATTTTAATTAGTCTAATATCAACACATTCCATCCAAGGGCTGTGGTATTGTGTAATGAAACAGATGAAACAAGTGGTTTATGTTCAGGTGGAAGTATTGATGATTTATTTCATAATTCTGGTTATTAATTGGCACTTTATCTCAAATATAATGAAAGTTTACTGTTACATGATGGAGCTCACATTTGTTGATTACAGAGTTACAGCCCTTGGTTTACTGATAATGCTTTGTAGCTATTATTGGATTTTTTGTCTGTCCAAAAACAGCTCTACCAATATTATCTGTTCCAAAAGAATATGGGGTTTACTGTTTTACCCTGATCCTTTATTTCTTGCTATAATAAGAGTTTTCTTGCAAGTGACCTTCAAGCCCTCTATGCTTGCATTGGAAAAGTGTAAAAAGTTTTTATTGTTATATAATAAGAGACATTTTTGTTTTTGGAGAACTTAAATTAACAATGGAAGTCTTATATATTACTTCCATGAGTTAACCTACAGCTGCAGCTGAAAAATTGTCTAAGTTTTCTCATCTCTCTTTTTTAAAGATATTTAATTAATTTCAGATTATTAAAGTCAAATTTTATATCCCTTTCCTAATATTTTAAAACAGCTGTGATGACCTAATTTTTAGACAGATAAGGAAATTGGACCATCTTTAAACTTACGCTTATGCTCATACAAGTTATAAATAATCCTAAAATAGATAGGGAAGAAAAAAACTTTGTGTTTAAGTACCTGTGAAATAGCATTGAAATACTTCCTGTTTTCATAACAGACAGAGAAATTAAACCATATTTGTATTAGGAATTTATCAGATATTAAACTGGTAAGTGTTATTAAAATCTAAGTATATGTTAATGTTTAATCTAAGAATGTCATTATGTGTCTGGTGTCGTTTTGTTGGGGTTGGTGAGTTGTTATGTTGATGCATTGAAGGAGGATTAGGGGGAGGGAGGGTGGGTGGATGGCTGGGTACTATGGAAACTTGGCTAATGAGGTCTATTTCTTTGTCTCTGTCTTTTAACTTTAATGTTTTAACAATAACTTTAGTTCTACTTGTCAATGACTGATTGCTGTGAATTTTTACAATAATGTTTCTTGTTGTAAAAGAATACATTGAATGTATTTTGTAAGTTATAAAAAGGGACATAAAAAGTTAATACAAATGCAACTTTTTCATTATGTAATACCATAATAACTTTAACTCCAATTTGTTAATGGATTACTTTGAAGTTATTCAATTTTTACTTAGGATTATACCTTACAGCTGGCCATGTAAAGGAATATCAGGGGTTCAAATTAACATTTGAGAACAAAAAGTCCAGGACTTTTTGAAGTTCTATATTGAAAGTCCATGAGATGATAGTAAAAAATCCTTTATAAATGTAATAGTAAATACATACAGGTCCAGGACTTTTGTTAATACAATTCCAAAGGTCCTGAATAAAAAATTGGAGGTCCTTGACCTGACGGACCAGTGCTAATTTTAACCCCTGAATATAATATGATTAAAGATGGCACCATACAATGATCCTTCAATTTTATCATTTTCTTTTTCCTTGGTTTTTATGCTTTCTTTACATAAAACTTTTTTTACATTTTTATCCCACTTTAGTTTACAAGAATAGGTAACATATTTTGAAAAAAAGATAGTTAAAAATACAAGTTTGAAAGAAGACTTAATAATTGTTCAAGTAGGAAGTAGTCTTTTTGAGCATGCTCACATTCACCATGTTCACCCCTATTTCATTATATAATTCATGTACCCATATGCTCTCTCACCCTATTATATTGTAGCTATGGAAGATTGCATTATACAGTATACTCTAATCTTAAATATGCAAACATTGCAACAAATAAGGTTTGTTTCTTGTATTTTTATGCTAATTTTATTCAGGAAATAAATGAAAATGAAACAAATGAAAATACATGTACATGTTGTGTTAAAGGGGAGACAACTAATTATTATTGTATGCATGTTAAGTACAATTAGTAATCTACTTATGACAAAGTATTTTTGTCAGTTCCTGTATCAAAATAAAAATGTCACTATTCATGTTATGTTTTGTATGAAAAAATCTAGATCTGATTCTCTATCAATGGAAACTAACGAAGAAGGTAAATACAGACCTTAGAATTTTACTATCTTAATATAAGAATTGTAACAGTATGATTTTTTTCCATGGTCTTAATATGTATCTTTGAAAGGATTGGGATGAGGAAATGTTTGTGCTTTACATTTTGAGGAGTAACCTATTAGCAATATGTGAATCTCTTTTTGATCATGTATGAAACAAATGCTCATAAGAAGAGGTCCAGGTTAGGGTGATTAAAAATATGACTTTTATAAGTTATGTCATCTTTACAACTGTCCTCCATATCTTGAAAACTTGTAATTTTTGTTGCTCATCAAACACTACATTGACTCAATACAAGTTGCTATCCTTTTAACAATCCTGATAATCTGATCCTATAATCATTTGATCTGATAGATTTGTGGTTTTATGTTGTTTGAATACTCTTTTTAGGGTCAAAAATCATGTTTTAGCATATAAAATGAAATCTATTGCAGATGGAGAAAAGCAGTGGCTTTCTCTAATGTTCAGCTTAAGAAGCTCTACAAAACTGCCTTTTGGGTCCACCTTTTCAAAAAACCCCTTTTAGGGGTTATGGTCCTTAGAAGGTCAAAAATTGAGTTTTTTCATGTCTTTCTATTACAGATTCAAAATATTGTAGATTGTTGCATGGATTAGCCTTATCAAAGTTTTTTTTTAAGACCTTAACAATTAATTAAGGATTATAAGTTTCATTAAAGACCAGATAAGTGATGATGATGAAAGCATCTGGGAGCCTCTAGTTGTAAATTGTATCTAAATTTAGTCCTCAGGCTCTGAGTAACCTTACCAGGTTAAAAAAATATGATAGGGGTTATATATATATTTTTTGTTCCTGGTTATATATGATTATCTAGAATTAAAATCTTGTCAAGATCACACTTTGATAAGAATAAGAGGTTTGTCCCCTGCTTTTCACAAACATTGAGAACTATACAATTTCAGCCTTTTCTGAAATTGGTTGATGAGATCTGGAATAGATGAGGAAGCCTTTTGATTTTGAGGAACAGAAAATCAAAGTTCAAGGTCACAAGTTCTATTTAAAAAAAGAAGTTCCATGTATTTATTGGTTTAATGAGCTTAATTTTGATAGACGTCATATGGTTTTTATGAAACTTACGCTCAATAAAGCTGACAATGTTAAGAAAACACAAATCTCAATTTATTTTCGGGCCATTTTCATAGGTAAAATGTCAAGGTCATGCATTGTTTGTAGAACAGAACTGCCCAACTGGTGACCTTCAACCATGGTCTTGTTTACTACATTTTTTTCACTATGATAATCTTAATTTTGATGGTATTAGATTTTTTTTGGGCCATAATAAAATAATTCCTAGATTCTCATCGAAATTTCTTGAAAATATGGGGGGAGAAGGGGATGAGAATCTAGGTTATTTTCTATATTTGCCTCGTCTCCTTTAGTATGTACATGACAATCTTGTGACAGTTATATCTACTAACTGCACATAAAAGATACATTCACCACATAGTTGTCATTATGAGTGTTAGCTTCCTGTTTGTACATCGTTTTTCTTTGACCTATACTTACTGATTCCTAATAGTGATTGCGTTGTAGTAAAGTTTATGTGTATTATTTACTGTAATAGTTAAACAGATTCTGTTGAAATTTTATGGACTGTTTAATTTGTTAATGTGAGGTATGTTTTAGTTAAATACTCTTTACATCTATACTATAAAAGCAGAAATATTCATGGGGTATTAAATTTCGGTTATTTCTTCTTTTTTAGTAATAGAAGTCATTTTATTTAAATACATACAAATGCTAAAAGAAGTATTTCAGAACTGTAGATCCCACTAATTTATTTTGGGCTCTTAACTATCATTTTATTCTCATGAAAATAAATGATTTCACAGTATTACAATTAAATATTGCTGTGTTAAGATATTTCATGTCATATAATCAAAAGCTTAATAATGATATTGTTTTAGAAAAAAAGAATATTATTTCATAATTATGCCTTAGAGTCTAGAATTAACATTCAGTTAAAACAATCATCTCTTACACAATGGGATTTATAAAGTTTTCTTATGCTTTAAATTTCCATTTTATGAGTATGTTATGTTAAAGACTAGGAAATTATCTTTATAAAATTTTATAAATTAATGTCACATTGTTATATTAAGAATATCTTATATCTTATGTGCACATGTATTAAATATAAGCTGTAATTTTGTGATTTTTTGTACAAATTTTATTCTGTTAGCTGTACAGATAACATTGTAAGATTTTCAATGCATTTAATTATACCCCGGATTCTAAGGAGAGGGGTATACTGGTTTACCTCCCTCCATCTTTCTGTTTGTCCATTCTTTCACAACATAACTTTCCTAACAGTTTTCTCAACAACTGCAAATTACAGTGCCATGATGTTTTGTATATGACTTCAATATGAGGTCCTTTATTGCAAGTACCAAAATTAGATCTGTCTGGCATCTAGTTCCTGTTTATCAACTTAGTCAATTTTCAATATTTCTGGTCATTTTCATGAACGTTTTCTCTGCAACTACTCTTCACAGAGACTTGAGACTTAGTACATGACTTCAGTATGAGGTAGTATTACAAGCACCAAAATTTGGTCTTCTTATTTACCAATACATGTAGTAAATTTAGGGGATAGCATGGATACACTGAGTGAGCAGTGAGCCCATTTATAACATCTTCTTTTGTTGTTTTATTTTATCATTTTACTATTCATAGACCTAAATCTTTAACATTGAGGGAAAATGTAAGAAAAAAATTTAGAATTTCCCTGAAACTTTCCATTCTTATTCTAAAATTATTGAAATTCTGACAAAACATCTTCTAGAATAGTATATAGCCTAAACAATATGGACATTGAGCATATTGCTAGTAAAAATACATCATGTAAGATAAATGTTGCAACTTTTTGCCTGTGATTGTCATATTTTATTGGTCCTTTTATGGTCATTCTAGTACATGGGGATGTAATAACATAGGAAAACAGAGGTGATCTTGTTCTATGTGCAGGTAAACTGTGAAATACCAGGGTTAGTGGACCATGGCTTGTAACTCTGGTGTAAGAACATGAATATAACACCTTAATAAGTAGTATATGCCCATAAGATATTACAACATTATCTTGACCTTTTCATTCATATATATGGTAAGTCTCATTCATTTTACTCATAATAAGAACATTTCTGTACCTTTGACATGTGTTTGTTTGTTAAAAAGATACTAGAACAAAGTTACTAATCAATTTATCAAATGAAGTTTTATTTTAGAAAAAAGAAATCACTTTTTTTGGCATTCTTCACAAATGATGTGGTCATGAAGTGGTTAACCCAAGTTAATAAATCTATAACGTTCAGCACATGTTCTGTGGTCCATAATTTAATGGTATGAGCCTAAGCAGGATGTGTTAAACATTAATATTGCCCTTTAATTAATCTTGCCCACTGTCTGACGACAATTTATAGACCTCGTATGAGTCTTAGTCAGGATATTGTCATCATTTGACCCTAATTGTAAGTAGAGGTAACAAAAAAAAAAGGCTGTAATTTGTCAATTTCAAAATGTCTGAGGAAAACAAGAAACAGGTGTAAGAGTACAACATAGGGGATTAAAGGTAGTAAAGATGCAAATATTTGAAGAGCACAAATATTAATAGATGCTACATGCTGGTGATATGGACATTGCAATGGTCCTGATTCCAACTCCTGACTTGTAGTGGAAGTTTGAAGCCTGTATCCTCTTTTTCTATTGCAAACTATAATGTTTTATTTGTAGTGTTGAAAATTGTGTCTTTGGGTATTTTGATATCCTTGGCTGAATACAAATGGTTAAATGCTTTTTGATTTTAATATCAAGAGTTATTTTTATTCCTGCCATATAGTGTTGAGGTCTTTTAGTTGGTCCATCTGTTTTTCCCTTCAGGTCAATGTTACTGTACCACACTGTTTGGACATATTCTAGTTTGTTTTTATTTTTTGAACTATGAAAATTCCAATATCAGGAAAAGGTAGTTCTCTATTTGATACATTTTGTCTTTTATGATAACATTTGTGACCGTTGACAAGATCCTGCCACACTTGTGACCTATAACTCACAGGTAGATGTCTATTCTGAGCCTCGATGACAGGTTAATATGAGATTTAGTGGTATAATTATGGTTTAACCATGATATTATGTCATGGTATTCCCCAATGTCCATCTGATGACCAGTAAGGTAAACAGTCCACTATTGTTGTTGTGGATGTTACAATGGTCAATAAAAAGCATTTTTAAACGTTTGAAGGATTATTTGAAAAAAGGAAATAATTATTATATTTGATAAAGTAAGTCAATAGATTTTTATTGCAGAATATGTTTGTGCTCTCCCATACGACAATATATTGTCATATTTTATATGTGACGAGGACAGATTTATATAATTGGCTGTATTTTAAAGGAAGAACTTGATAATATGTTCCTTCAATAGATTATAGGGATATTAAAATTGAACTGTATTGTGGATGATAGTAACAAAAATGTATACTAAGGTATTGAATCAAATTTAGTTTTTGAATATGGCTCATTTCATAAAATAAATAATATCCAACCTATTAGTTTCCAACAAAGTTTACAATGATGTTTTGTATTAAAAAAATGAGATCTGAATTGAAAATGAAAAAAAAAAACAGTGAGAGTAGGCACGATGTACATTTCTCTAAATTACAGAAAAAAACAAATGTCCACATATTACCTCTTTTTATATTTTCAGGAGATTGTGAAAGTTTCCCAAAGCCATCATCAAAAGATGAGTTAAGGGCCTTTGATGATCAGATATTTGTAACAGGAACAAAATCAGTTCAAGTAAAACTAAAGAAAGTCAGCCGGACCAGATCTATTCCAGACCTCTCTACCCTGAGGAAAAAGTCCAAAGGTAACCGCAAATTATAAAAAAAAAAGAGCTTATAGTATATATTTTATTATTTAAAGATTTAACATTGTTATCTTGAAAAAAAAAGGTTTTCAATGCAAGACTAAAACTAAAATTAGAAACATAAATATTCTACTTTTCTTAGTATAAATTTTCTCCTAGACTTGCTACAAGTCCCTTTCTTTTTTTTTATATTTATATATTTTTTAAATTATTTCTCAATCAAAGATAAGTGTTCTAATAGGTATTAATTTACTGATTGCAGCAGTAAGAATGTGTTATCAGTAGAGGTTAATTAAGTTAGAGGTTAATTAAGGATAGAACAAATAATACAGAGGGACTTGTAGCAAGTCTAATTTTCTCCCAAAATTTAATGTTTTTATTTTATTCCTTGCTTGTCTTAAAATCATTCAAATATATAAATTGACCAAAAATTAAAAATGTATTTAAATTTTTATCCAAATAAGATAAGTTCCATGCCATGCATTCCATGACAAAAATAGATCCCTCCCACACAAAGCAACATAATTATATCATATACTGTCGCTTCATTGTATAAAATATCCATGCTTGATAATTGCTCATAAATCAGTAAAAGACCAATACCTGGGCCTTTGTCAATAATTAACAGGACACTCTAGAGAATAGAAAACCAATACGACCTTCAACTCCTCAGTGAGTCAGCATGCAAGTCCTAAGACTATAAGGACATCATTGATTTTTTCTGAAGAAAAAATGATTTTCATTTAAAGAATTGTTCTAACGATGGAGTTTTGATCATGTGCATGTGGGGTAAGGCTTCAAATTTTTTGCAGAGCTGAATTTTTCCATTTTTCATTAATCTTGCATTTTCTAAATTATAATGATCAATAAATGCAGAAATTTGGTCCAATTATTGATTCATGTTGCATTATTGTCTTATATTTTAAAAGATCTGTTGATTTACATGCGAGCAGTAATTACGTAACATAACAGGATGCAGTTATTTCTTCTCCCAACATGCATATCTCTTAATTGTACATTAATGATCTCTAATTACCTTTTGAATTCCTATATTTATTGAAGTAGTTATTAAAAGTAATAATTTATAACCTTGCGCACAGAAAAAGCCCACAATGTAATGTACTTTGGGGGGGGGGGGGGGAATTCAACCCCCGAAAAAAAAACCTGTTCAGCAAATATATTACAGATGCTTCCAACTTCACAATTTATGAAATTCATAAATTCACAGATATCAGATATTAATAAATCAAAGGAAAATAAGTTCATGTTTTCAAGAATACTACATGTACTACAAATATACAATATCACTAATATACAAATGCCAATATGTAATCACTTTAATGTCTGTTTCATATGGATGCTAAGGCTTTCATTAGGCTTTTTGATAGTAGTGTTTGTGATAAAAATGCAGAACATAGACAGGGAAAACGTAGATAAAGAGATAATATAAATATTTTCCATATCATGCCCTTATTGAGGCTTGATCCCTATTTTGGTCTTAAGTTATGCTTCAACCTAATATGAGAGTCTCGAAATGGATCTGGTATAAGAAACATTGTGTACGGTAATAAGCCATATACATTTATATAGTCATTAGTGTTTCCAAGCAAGGTATTTTTTATGCTTGTCGTATTAGCTTGACTATCATAAATCTGGGGGCAAATAAAGATATATTGATTTGGCAGATAAAATCAGATCTAAAAAGTACTTATATCAGAGAATCCCATAAAGTAATGATACTATATTTGTATTGAGATTGATCTTTATAATTATCTGTCAATGTTGTTATTCAGATTATTTTGTAAGCGTCTCATTTCCCTCAAAGTACAATAGATATGAAAGGGTTTTAAGCAAATGTCCCTAAAATAAACCCATTTACATATACAGTAGGCTAAAATGAACTGCCTCAATAATTAATATTCTTCTGATCATTTAGGTAATTTCCTGATTTTCTCATGTGGTCATTTAGTCATTTCTTGCAAATGGAACTTATGAATATCCCTGTTTTAGCAGCAGAACACTTGTTTAATTATTCAATGCAGGCCTGACAATTTACTCTAGAAATTATAAAAGAATTAGATATTGATTCAGAGAATGGCGTAGCGCCACATTAACTGTCATTCCTTCACGTATCGTCTGAATCACTAAAATAATCAACATATTGATCCAGGAATCGTTAGGACATTCGATAAAAAAATACATTTGAACATGACAAAGTTGGTATCAATATGACTAAGTGAATTTATTAGTTAGACAATTTTATAAATGGGTTTAGGGAGGTAGGTACTGTTATGGAAAAATGGGTGCCGATTTTATTTCAATCTTAAATATTACTGACTATATAATTTTCAAAAATATTTAGACAAAACAGTTTTTGATTTAAAAAAAATCTCTTTTACCAATAGATTTATTTAGTTCCTTGTTTATAGATTTATGATAGAATTGATCAAAATTAAAGACCTGTTTTCTTTCTTCTAATAAATATGTATTTTATCAGTGAGAAGATTTTTACAAAGAATTGAAAAGAAAAAAATTATAGTGCTATATGTAGTAAAACTTCCTTATAGATATTAAGGTTATCTATTATTATATGAGAAAAGTTTCCTTAAATTTGTGTTATCTTTTCAGCTCCTTGTAGGCCAAAATTCTTTGACAAGTTGCTGAATAATGTAAAATTATCAAGGAAAACCAAGAGCAGTGCTTCATTAAGTGGGCAGTGCCCAGAAGCTGGGAGTTTTGATGAAGAAGAAGAAGCCAACGAATTTGTACCAAGTCGAGAAGATTATGATAAATCTATTCAAGAAATAAAGTCACTTAGCATTGATAGATTTCAGCTGAATGAGTTAGAACAGGAAATAAAAAATATACAGAAACAAGAGGAAAGTTTGGCAGAAAAACAAAATTCAGCAGCAAGTGGAGAACAAATAGAAGAAAATAAAAACTCAGCGGCAAGTGGAGAACAATTGGAAGAAAGTGCTGTCTTTAAGGGAGACAGAAAATCATTAGAAAATTCTGAGGTAACGACACTAAAAAGGAAGTCGAATGAAAGTGTGAGATCTGACAAGGAAGATGTGATAACATTAAGTACTGATATTGACCCTGTTGGAGATGATGTGACAAAAAATTTAAAAGCCGATGAAAAAGACAATAGTGGTCTAGATGATAATTTGGAGGACAATAATGTAGAAAGTGACCTAAACAAAAAGGAAGTACCTATAATACCACAAATAGCTATTGTGCAGCGACAAGATTCCACTGAATCTACATCTAGCACTGACACTGCAGATAGATTGAGAAAAGCTTCAGTTGGAATTGTACAAGAAAGACTTGCCGCATTCAGGCGTATCAATGAAAGAGGAAATAGAAATCCTAAACTTCGTCGTTCAATGTCCGTTCCAAATTCACCTGAACTTTTAAAAAGGAATTACATGGGTGATGAGAATAGTGAATTATATAAAAAGGTGCAGAAAAGATTTCAACCGGATACAAACATGTCGGAAGACACAAATTCACAGTTCGGTGGCATGTCTGTGAAGCCTGGATATGTAAAAGCTTTAGTGAATCAGATTAATAAAAACAAGGGAGCTAATACTGAGGAACTTTCACATAAAAATGAATCCAATTTAGAGAATGGGAATAAGATTTGTGATGTGAATGGAGATTCCCATAGCATACAGAGTGACGATGTACCACACTCCTCCTCATTTAATGAATCAGCCTACAGCAGCAATAGGAACAGTATCAAATCATCAGAGTGTGGCCATTCGTCAGATGCCACTTCCTGTGGCCATGATAAAACTGAGAATGAATCGGGTATTGTCTGTGATGGGCGATCGTCGCTGAATCCAGAAGAACTGTTTGATTCTAGTTGGTCTGATTCAGATCTCGAGAGTGATCCAGAAAGTGGAGAGGAATCGTATACAGTTACCGAGGAGAACAATAGGGCTAAACTAGAGCAGCAAGTCTCAGTAAGTATCCAATAAAATGGCAGGTAATACAAATGAATATTTGGATGTAACAAGGTTTGTTATTGGCTAAAACTCATTTATATTTATAGGCTAATTGTCCTGATTTTGATGAGGCTAAAAAATTTTTAGAATTTCAGGATAAGTTGACTAACAAAGTTAAAATTTGATATATTGAAAACATTTTAAATTCTTGCCAAGCATTAAAATTTGAACAGCTTGTTATTATATTACCTTTTTGATGCACAAGAAATTTTAAATGAAATGCATGTACTTTTCAACTGGTTTGATATTTATATTAGAAGAAAAGAGAATAACAATTGGCTTCTGAAAATGAAATTCATAAACAAAAATATCTTGACACCAGGGAAAAACATTTTGAGACTAAATTTACAAAGTTTGAAAATTGATATAAACAATGAATATGACATGACATCTTATTATTTTTTAACCACATGTAATTTCATTGCCAAAGGTCAATGTTTCTTTTAACAAGGAACTGATCATATTGTATTGTACATGTAGTTACATTTCACCTTCGAATGCAGCCATTCCTTTTCAGTATATGTATATGTATTCTACATTAGGATATTTGTTTGACAATTTTTCAAAAATTTATTTAAAATTTGAATGTAAAATATTTTATTTCGGTCATATGTGATGCTAAAGCATGTTGGAAGATTTTGAAAATGAGATATGTGGTGTTTTATGTGTCTTATTCAGGAATGACTTCACAGAATTAGTATAATTTTGATTTTAAAATGAAGATTTTTGCTGGATTTCCTAAAATTTCTCACATGGTAATGTCACCACAGTCATGACTGTACTTAGTTTTGTGTGAAGTCTTTACTTATTAATTATAACAGTAATCCAGATATTTAAAACATGCAAAAATTGAAAATGTTAGAATGTACATGTTTTATAAATGTAGTTGCAAATAATTATACAGAATTTCATAACTTTTTTGTATATGTGTTACAAACCCACAAACCCATCTACATACATGTCATAGTACAATATACCATATTTTCAACAAACAAAGCATTTAATTATTGCTTCACTTATAAAAACACATTTATCAACCTTTAAGCTACATACTATAATTGACTTGAAATGGTTTCTTGTCATTGCTGATCTTGTTTTTCAGGAGAGTTCAGAACCTCCAAAAGACAGAATACAGAAGATTGTAGAGGAACTTCTATCTACAGAGAAAACTTATGTCCAGAGGTTAAAACTATTGGACCAGGTAGATTTATTATGTGTATTACATTCATAAGTCAATAAGTAAATAAGTACTGCATCATTTCTTTGTCCTCTTCATGCTGGTTTGCACCACATTAGGCTTACACCAAAATTCTGATTTTGACGATTCACAAAAAAATTGAAATAGAGCAAGGGCCCTATGGCTACACATCTACAGCTACCAATCTTTATAATACAATGTAACAACAAAACCTTCTACATGTATTATGTTCTACTTCAGAGTCATATCTTTTTTCTATTCTGTTTTTTGCCCATGTATTTAGTAAGTCTCAAGTCCATTCTTGTTTCTTCATATCTCTTTCTATTGATCTCCTCAAGGCTCTTTATGGCTTTTAAAGCAACACATGATTTGCCTTGAGCTCATTTTTTAAAACATGCCAGTGGTATTCAGTTCCAATGTCCTTTCATGAATTCTTCTGATAAAAGTGTTGTTGTCAAAGTTAAAAATTAATAGGGCACCCTTCTTTAAACTTACTTGAAAGTAGGATACAAAGAAGATATGCTAAGTGTTGTATGCTTTTAATTAGGCTTTAATGTTTGTACTGACCTTTTTCTAGAGAAGGAATATAGTAGACACTCTATTAGATTTCATGACTATTTACATAACATTAGGTAATATTTTAGATGAAACAGTGACTTACCCTAAGGGGACTACTTATAGTTGACATATAACCCATCTTTTATCCCCAGACCCTGCTTATTGTGTATGAGAGCCAGTAGTGTAGTGGTTAGATGTCTCATTCTACTAACACGAATGTTCATGATTGGATCCTCATCAAGGGTGAAAATTTTAAGAACTTATTTTCCAACTCTCTCTTGACACCATTTGTGAGGATGGTCTCAAGAAATGATGCTAGCCCAAAAAGTTTGTCCTGTGTATGAGGAGAGCAATACACTGTGCATGTTAAAGACTTCTTTGTAGGGTTCGATAAGAAATGGCTGAATGGGGCCGCTAAAATAGCCACACTTGCAAACTGCAAACTGGTGAGAGATTTATTGAAGCATTTAACTTGTTTTCAAATCCCAGATAAATAAATATGTTTTAACTAAACTTAACCTTGCCTTAAATCAGCTAAAACATTATGTCTCCCCCCACTTTTGTGGGGAGACATATTGTTTTTGTCGAGTCCGTCTGTCCGTCACAAAGTTTGTGGGCGCAACTCCTCTGAAACTACTGAACCAAATTCAATGAAACTTGGTATATAAGAAGTACACCATATGTAGTTGTGCATATTACCAGGAAATTTTCATCCTCAAATCTCTCAAATTTTTGTGGGAGTTTTGGCCCTTTGAACTTAGAAATTTGCAGAAAAATCCTCATTTATGATCTTGTCAGCGCAATTCCTCTGAAACTACTGAACTGAATTAAATGAAACTTAGTATATAGGAAGAACACCATATGTATGGGTGCACATTACCAGGAAATTTTGATCCTCAAATTTTTGTGGAAGGTATGGCTCTTTGAACTTAGAACTTTTTGGGGAAACGGGGGGAGACATCGTTTCGTAGGCAAAAACAAACTTTTATTAAACTTACTTTTGCATATAACCATTAGATAGAATTTGTCTCATGATTACACTCTGCATCTGAATTCTACAAATTTCTATTTGCATTTTAAAGTAGGGAAAATAAGATTTCTGTAGGTTCTAGTTTATATAATGTATAATAGATAACATCATTTTTGTGAAGATAAAAAAAAAACACCATAAAACTTGTTTTTTGATGAATACGGGGAAAACAATTATAGTAATATGATCTAACATTTGTATCAAGGTTTCTTCCTTGTCACACATATATAGAATACAGTATAGGTATAAGATTTAAAAGGCTTTTTAACAGAGAAGTTAATATTCATAAATTCCATCTTATCCAAGTTTGTCAAAGGTTTCCTGGAATTGTAAGGAAGTTTTTAATACTTATCCAATGGTGTTGATAATTGGCCCGTTTTACAGATATTGAAGTCTGTTTTCCATTGAGGTTAATCTTGAAAACTTAATCAACTCATATCCATATCACATTGATAAGAGCTAGGCAATAATTAAAAAAGATTTTGCTCTTTATGTGTCAAATATGACATGCAGATTTTTATGTCCCCTGCAACGTGCTGCAAAGCAACAAACAGGAGTCACTTTGGCTTAATCTTTTGTATTGCTGCGTCTTGCATTGTCACAAAAACTTTTGTCAGTTTTCTGGGCAACCACATGCCACAGCTTCTTGATATTGGGCATGATGGGCATGTTGCTCTGTTCTATAGTACTATTTGGTGTAAAGTGATTTTTGCCCCAAAAATACCTACTTCCTGTTAAAGTTTTCACATATAAAGGACATATACAAAATCTATATCACAGTTTTCTGTGCAACCACATGCCACAGCCTCTTCATATTTGGCATGCATGTTGCTTTGCCCTACAGTAAGGAAGACTCCCAATTTAGGGACCATTCTCCCGCACGGGAGGCCCGTTTCTTCCTAACCATCTCCTACTTCTTGAATTGTCTTACACAGGCAAATTTGGCTCACATGAGTTTCACATGAATCGAGCTTCATGTGATATTCATGTGAATCTCACGTGAATTTCATATGAAAATCACATGAGTTTCACATGAAACTGACTCACGTGAAAATGATGTGAAGTAATTTCATGTGAAATTCATGTGATTTCCATGTGAAACCCACATGAAATTCATGTGAATTTCACATGAAACTCACTTGAACTTTTTCATGTGAGTTTCACGTAGAAGCTCGGTTCAGGTGAATTTCATGTGAATTGTTTCATGTGAAACTCATGTGAGTCAAATTTGCCTGTGTAGCCCAATTTTTTGTTTTTTTCCTATTATACATGAACTTGTATTTGCTGATTCTCATGCTACATGTTCTTTCATGCTCAGTTACAAGTGTCTTGTTGAGAGAACAAATTTGGTCTGTCCTTCCATCTGTCTTTCCATCTCTTAACTTAGACTACAGTGTACCCATCTCTTATATTCAACTCCTTAACCAATTAATGGATTTTCATAAAACTTTTACACAATTTTTGTGACATAACAAATTAGAATTTGATCTTGACCTTGACCTATATTTTCCGCATGAATAAAGTTTCCGGGTTAAAGTTTTGATTAAGGTCCATATCCCAGCAACTGCAAGTGATAAAGAGATGGTATTGGGTCAGTGCATACATCGTGGTGGGTAACCAGCATCTGTACCAAAATTAGGTCACCTTGACCTACATATTCTGCATGAATGACTCGGGTTAAAGTTTTAGTTAAGGTCCATATCTTAGCAATTGCAAGTTATAGAGATAGTATTGGGTCAGTCCGTTCATCATGGATGGTAACCAGCGTCTGTACCAAAATTAGGTCACCGTGACCTACATTTTTTGCATGGATGGCTTGGGTTAAAGTTTTGATTTAGGTCCATATCTCAGCAAGTGTAAGTGATAGAGAGATGGAATTTGGTCAGTGGGTACATTGGGGATGGTAACCAGCATCTATACCAAAATTAGGTCACCTTGACCTACATTTTTTGCATGGATGGCTTGGGTTAAAGTTTTGGTTAAGGTCCATATCTCAGCAAGTGTAAGTGATAGAGAGATGGTATTGGGTCAGTTGGTACATCGTTGATAGTCATTTAGTCATTGGTACATTTTTGACTGTGTATGCATGGTGGCTGCTTCGACTAGTTTAAGTTGAGTCTCTAACATCACTTGCAGAAATACCTTGCAGAAAACAACTAAATTTACACAAAAATACTGAAAATCATTGGCGGGCGAGGGGATTAGCTGTCGTGTGTGACTGCTCCATTTCTTTATTTGACTTAGCCACTAGTGGACATCTTAACACCTCCTAAATCATTGTATGGATTTTCATGAAACTTAAACATAAACTTTGTTTAATAATGTAGATGTGCAACCTATATTTTTGAGTAGGATCTGATTAGTTAGCATCATATTTGTGAACTGCTGCCCACAGTTTTCTAGTTGTATATGATGCATGTAATACATGTGTATTTATTTGGGGGTTAGTTATCCTCAAACTTTCAAAATATTACACACATGGTTTGAAACATTTATAAGTTAAACTTCCTAGTTCATCATATAGAAAGCATCTTTTGTATATGGGAACAAAAAGGAGATTTAAAACCCTGTAAAATTTGGTCATAAGATATACGGTGCTTACAGAGATATGATCTATTCATAAGTTTAACGATTTATGCATGTGCACCAATATCTTAAATAATATTATTTCTTCACTGCTTTTCCTGATAATAGTATTAATATTACCCCCCCCCCCCCCCCCCGTGCAAAGAATTGTAAAATCATAGTATCAGAAAGTAAATGATTAAATATTGAGGCTTGTTTAGGGTATATTGGGATATGGGATATTCACACAATTTTTTCATGGGATACGGGATATTCGAGGCAAAACTTACTGGGATATGGGATATTTAAGTCCATTTTATTTACAGGGATATGGGATACTGGAAAAACACTTTTTGGGATATGGGATATTTGATGAAAAATTTACGGGGATATGGGATATTGGTACCCCCCCTAAACAAGCCCCAATATTGTCTTTGATTTCTTTATGGTGTATACATACAGATTTAAGAATCTTGGTTCATTGGCAATATTCAGATTACTTGATAAAGCTTCTGTTGCAAAAGTTACATGCACATATGAATTAGAGAAAATTGATTATTTTGAAAACCTTCATGTAATTGAGTATAGCGTAAAAGTTGAGAGATTTCAATCACCTAAAATGTTAAGTGGCATTTGGCATCGATCACCCAAGTTCTAATTAACATTTGATAATTAAAACTGCTTTACATCTTAGAGAAAGTAATTTATTTAAAAAAAGAAGCCTTGTGTAGTTTTAATTTAGGAACACTTGAAAATAGTAAACATCATCAAATTCAACAGCTGTTTTATTGCTGGTTTTGAGTGATTGAAACAGTTAGGGTATATGGCTTCATTGGAAATTAATAGGTTAGGATAGGCTTTTCCCAAATTTTGATGGCCAAACATATATTTTACTTTAATATTTCAAGCTAAAGTATCCATGACGATCTTAAAAGTGTCTCAACAGGAAAGACATTTTTAATGCTAGAGCTTGAGATAAAATAATTAGACTTGTCCAAGACGTGATACAAATATGTGATATGAAGATTTTATGGCCAGCCCACAAAAGTGGCAGAGTAAACATATTAGGTGCTCAGGTTCTTCTTTGTCATCAGTTATTCTTTGTCCATTTGTTAGTCTTTCCATTCATCCATCTGTCTGAAAGAAGCAGAGGTACCAATGGGGTATCCGAATGTCAAAAGTCCGAAAGGGCAGAGACTAAACCAGTAAACACAAACAAGAACGGGACAAAAACAAAACATGGAAACGCAAAACAACTGAATATCAATCAACAACGCGAACTCCAGTCGAAACAAGAGTGAACTCAGGTGCTCCGGAAGAGTAAGCAGTTCCTGCTTGCTATAGCACACCCGTCGCGTTGCCAATAGTCCATTCAGCGTGTCAAATCCAGTAAAGGAAGACAAAACAACACCCTATGACAAACCAACATCTGCACTCATCTGAGAGATCGAAATCCCATATTTGTCTATAAGTGCATCAAGGTTTACATTTGGTTTAAGTTTCCTTCTTGTTTAGGTAGTATGATATCTTCATTAAACTTGATGCTCATGAAACAAATATCATCAAAATATTATACCCTTGACATTATAACTTTATGTTTCAGTGATTTTAAGAAAAAAATGTTACTAGACAGAGCTTCATGTCTTCTTGGGAATGTTGCTGCCTTTTTTTGTCTTTTTTTCTTGAACTTTCTTTCATCATTCTATTCAGTTATCTTGTAGTTACTCAATCTATTACAAAATCTCTTTTCTATTTGTAGACCTTCAAGTTTCAAGTTGTCCAGGAAAATAAAATCCACAATTTTATCCCAGATGGAGTGATACCACAAATGTTTTCTAATGTACAGAGCATCTACCAATTTCATAGCAACTTCCTCTTACCTCAGATAGAGGTGAGAGTTCAGAGTTGGTAAGTTACCCCAGATAGAGGAGAGAGTTCAGTTTCATACTAGTTCAGAGTTTGGTAAGTATTATATCGCCTCAGAAAGAAGAGTTCAGTGTTGGTAGGTAAGATGGGATCTAAATAAAACACATACAACCATGTGAAATCCAAAAGAGGTGGTTGTAATAAGAGCCTTGCATTGAGGAGGCAGGTATCCTATAATTTGCAAACCATCCATCAACATTGTCCTGTGAGCAATAATTAAAACAACATCTTTTTGAAGTACAGCTCTGAAAATTTGTTCAATTATTAAGTAGTACATCAAGACAAGATTTATAAAATCAGAAGTTTGAGTTGCGGATCCTTCCGGGCTATGTCAAGTGCTTTAGTTTACCTTATGATTTTAAAAAATATGGGATGGAAAAGGAGGGTTTAGTCAATATGTATTTACTTAATATTCTCAACTTTTATTTTCAGTAAAGCAAAAATGCATATTATTAATTTCAAAAGACATCTTTCTTCCTGTATTAATGTATATGTGCAATAAATCAATCTGCAGATTGATTGCACATTGATTGATTGTATAAAGCACCATCTGTTGTAAACATGTAATTGGAAAACAAACAAAAAAAACCAAAAAATTCAAGCACTCATTAATTTTCCTGTATATACTATCTACTTAGTCATCAGCCTTATAAAGCTATATGTTCCCTTACATAAACTAGTGCACATTACATCACAATAATTGATGAGCATTCAAAGGAAAATGGATTAATTTTATTGATGGGGAACAATAAGCATACATCTCCCTCCCACTAATGGTTCTATTATATTTGATAATGAAACTTATGTCATATTTTTATATGAAAATTACAAAAACTTGCATAAATGACAGTTGCCCTTTGTGCTTTGGAATTTTTTAACAGCATATTAAACACAATAAAGTGATGTGTTCTGCAAGGAAATTAATGATCACACTTTATGAAAATGCATTTAACAAATATCTATTTGAATAATATAAATGTAACATTACAATGTTAAATCTGTGATAAAATTGGCAAAATTCTGTTTTCTCTTTCATACACCAAGAACATGAGTTCAGCATTGGTAGTTATGATATTTTAAACACTTTATTATTTTATATTTCATATTACAAGTAAGTCATAAAATGAAACTTTAAGAATAAAGAAAAACCTATGAAAATTCTTAGCAAAAGTACATGTCATAAAAAAGTATTGTGTAATAAATCTACATGGAATTATGTGTTTGTTAGACAAACCCATGTCTAAGACAAAAAAAAACAACCACATTTCTTTAATTTTTTCAGTTATTTATTTGGATGTTAAAACATGACATGATGTACTTTTACTACAGGGAACCTGTATCTTGTCGAATAGTCTATGTTGTAATCCCTTTTCATTTTTGTTTGCAGGACACCAGAGTCACGGATAGGAGACATTATGAAACAGTACGCCCCACTTCTGAAGATGTACACAGAATATGTGAAGAACTTTGACAATGCAATGAACTTGATCACAGTTTGGTCCGAAAAGGCTCCCAAATTTGCAGCTATTATTAAAGAAATACAAGTAAAAATTCTTAACTATTAAGACTTTGAAAAATATGAAGTTGAATATTATCACATAGATACACAATAAGTCAGTTAATCAGTTAATATGCAAAACAATCCACACTTTCACTTAAAACAAAATTCCAATCTTTTCATACCGTCTTTTGGATAATGATCTTATTATACCCCCTGCTTGTAAAGTGGGGGGGGGGGGTATATAGTGATAGGGGCGAACAGGTCATATTTCATTTCAGCAAAGATTCAGCCAAGCTAATTCAATACTTTCAGAGGAGGGGATTTCTATCTCCCCACTTGAGAAGTGGGGAGTATGCAGTGATAGGGGCATCTGTTCGTCTGTGTGTCCATCTTTCTGTTACACCTAAGGGTGTCTCTTATCTGCAACTCCTCCTTAACCCCTCAATGTATTTTCATGAAACTTTCACACAATCTTTGTGACATAATGTAGATGTATACCTACTATTTTAAATTTTGATCTGATAATTTTTGGGTTTCCCATAGCAGAACATTGACTTAACCATTACACAACATGGGAGTACTCATCTCTTATCCGCAACTCCTTCTAAAACCCTCAATGGATTTATATGAAACTTTCACACAATCTTTGTTATATGATGTAGATTGTACCTACTATTTTAAAATTTGATCTGATTGGGTTTGATGATGACGGGGGATATTTGTTTTTGAGCAGCTGCTAACAGTTTCTCTAGTTTTAATTTAATTTCTACTGGTCTTGTGATCACCTGTAAGGTCCTCCTTAAGAAGCTGAAAAACTACCAAACTCTATATTAATAATGGCATGCATTTTTTTTTTTGGGTGTAAACAAGTTAGAGAGCTTTATTGACATTTTGAATATGAAATTTATGTTTATTTACTTACAGTTAACCCCTGAATGTGGCAGCTTAACCCTACAGCATCATATGTTAGAACCAGTACAGAGGATACCTAGATATGAAATGTTGCTCAAAGGTAAGACTGAATACCATAAAAATGGGGGTTCATTAAAATCTAAATAATTTCACCAATTTTGAATCCATTAATTAATATAGGTCGTTATGCAATATTTGTTGGATATTTTTGTTAGAGAAGGATGGAATATACAGAAATAATTAGATATGATTTTATTCTTTAATATCTTTTATTTTCAGATTACCTGAAACGTCTTCCAGAAGATGCTCCAGACAGAGAGGATGCTCAAGGTCAGTTCAATAATAAATTTCATGTTAATTATACCCCCACTCGTAAGAGAGGGGGCCATATTGCAATCACCAAACTTTTGTAACCGATTTCTCGGCTTCTGCTGAAGGGATTGATTTAAAATTTGGTACACATCTTCAGCATGGTAAATTGATTTGTGCCTCCCCTTTCCAGGTCAGTCCCGCATCTAAGCCAACAATTTTTCATAACAGATTTCTTGGCTTCTACAGAAGGGATTGATTTAAATTTGATACACAGCTTTATTACAACAAGTTGTTACATGCCTTCCCTATTCAGATCAGTCAGGCAGATCAGCTTTATAACCTGAAGTAGGTTATTTAGGCAAATTGTTTATGTAATTTACTATAAAACTTTTGTTAATCACAGAAATTTTGTAATGATGTTTTCTTTTTACCCTATAGTGGCTTTAGAAATGGTGACAACGGCAGCTACACACTCTAATGAAGCTATGAAGAAAATTGTAAGTTTTTGTAGATTAATGTTTAAGTCAAGAAATACAAAAAAAAGGAATAAATCAAAAAGCAACTATACATAATCAAGTACCATCACTCACTTTTAGACTATGCCAACCATAACTATGTCACAGCAACATAAATAAAATAAGCAAATTCTAAAGGTTAGAGCAAAGACAAGATTAAACACAGATGGGCTGTAAGGTTGAACAGAATAATTAAAATATTACAAACCAAAGCATTGAAAAATCTCTTATAAGATATGATACAGAAGAATAGACAGATGTAGAGTTTGTGATTTCTGATGGGTTGATTTTCTGTTTTTTATGTTTGTTGTTTCTTTGTGCTGTTGTCGTTCATATTACTGGTTTTGTTGTTGCCCTGGACTTTTGACACTAGAATGCCCCCATTGGTACCTCGCCCCATTGGTACCGCTTTGTTTCTTTATATTGAAGATTGAAATATTTTTTCAGGACAGTTTCAACAAGTTATTGGAGATTGTCAGGAAGATAGATACCAGTGAGAACTTTATCAGTCCTACCAGAGAGTTGGTCAGAGAAGGAAGGATTACTAAGATATCCGCCAGAGGTGGAGAACGACAGGAGAGGTTTCTATTCTTGGTGAGTGTACAAACTGTTTATAGATAGATTTCCTTTCTTGGTGATTTGATATTTTGAACTGTCAAAAATAAAATAAAATATAGAGAGCAATCTACAATTTTATTCATTAAGCCATTGATAACAAATTTTTTCCCTAGGTATTAAACAAATCTTTGCTGAACTGTTAGACGATTTGCAAATAGTGCCTTTTCCTTCCTAAAGATTTTTCACACAAAAAATGAATTTGAAAAAAAATACCTTTGGTTGTCAATGATATTCAAGCATACAGTTTTCTCTGTATCCATAATATTTGTTACATAAAGATATACATGTAGTAAGTATAAGATTTGAACTTATTATATTATCATATCATTTTGGAACTTATCTTCAGTTCAATGACCTGATGTTGATCTGCTTTGAGCAACTGCTGGGAAGTTACAAGATCAAATCCCAACTTGATATGGACGGCATGGAGGTTAGTAACAGATTCTCATCATGTTCTTTTTGGATTTCATCCCGTTGGCTTTACAGCTAGAGTTAGCACCTAGCATGCTTTTAATGATTATTTACAGGGTTCCCACGCGACCTTGAAAACGTGAAAAAGTTGTGAATTTGGTTATGCCTTTTCACGGTCATGAAAAGTGCTTGAAAATCGCGATGTTTGCCGAAAACCGGGAAAAGGCCGTGAATTTTGACTCGAAAGATAATGTGTCTCTAAATTTTCTGCCGAAAAAGTAAATATTCGCGATGAATGTCTTGAAATTAAATCGTCTATGTATGACTTCTTTTCTCCGTATTTTCCTCCAAACATTGGAGTCGACTGGTTTTAGTTATAGTCGTTTTGACCGTGAACCAGCCCGCGTTCAGATCACCTGTGCGCTTTATGTAAAGGATCTTTATTGTTGTTTCAAATCAACATTTTTACATCGAGTTTTATCAAAAACATGGCGGGAGTCAAAGAATTTTTATTTATTTTGAATTTTGAAGCAACACCAACCAATGTTTGGCCTAGTTTATGACCCTCTCTAGACAAAATGTGTTCTAAAGGATACAAATTGTTATTGAACCGCGATGAAACTGGACTGGGGTCGTAAACAAACCCACTGCCCCTGTGAGTGTCTGGCCAGATGTACAGACTATAGTTATAGCATCTGCCGAGTTTCGTTGTGGACCTGACGCTGAATTCATTTTAGAATTCAGTACTCAGTCTCAGTGGTATTGATCATGTCCTGCATTTAAGTTTATGGAAAACTAAATCAATGTGCATGTTCCTTTAAGAGACAGGTTAAGACTCTTGAACATTGCCATTCACAACATCATAGACCTTTATATATATATACAGGTCTATGACAACATCAAGATAAAGAACAGAAATTAAATCCTTTATATTCCTTGATGATATGGAGTTGTCTCTTACAATATAAATGAGCACATTTGCCCCATCACACACCTCCTTTTTCTATATGTATGTATATCAATACTCAACTCTAAGTATAAATTATCAAAGAATCTAGGCAGTGTCATATATTTGTATATGTACAGTACATACACACATACAAATATGTATTTATAAAGTAAGCAAAGAGCTTCATACAGATGGAATGGTAAAAAGACAAAATATCTGGTATTTAGTACACAAAGGCTTAATTAGCCTTAATTCTAATTAGTAACACTTGGAAATATCTACTGGGGCTATTTTATCATGGCAAATGATGAAGTGTTATACTTGGATGTGGGCATGCAAAGACACATCTTAGAAACTAGCATGGGTTTACTGCGTGAAAAGAACAAAATCTATGATGACCAGACGTGCTGGTAGTGGATTCTGATTTATAAGATATAAACCTGTGGTATAAAATGTTATATTGTAAGCATATTTCTTTTTTACAAGTTGAAAGATACTAAAAAAAAACACATTTACAAGGAGGAAGATTGCCTTAAAAAAACTCCCAAAATTTGACCTTGAAAATGAAAAAAAAACCTTGAAAAGACCTTGAAAAAACCTTGAATTTCATCATGAAAAAAGAGTGGGAACCCTGTATTTATTTTTAAAGGTTACTTTATATCGTTGAAAATCCTCTCTATCTCTCTTTAGAATCATTTCGTTGTATACAAATTTAGTTCTGCTTGGTTTTGGAGATGCTTATATTAAGTTGGGTTCATTTAGTATTTTTTTTTTCAAAGTCATATTTTTATACATTTTATAAAACATTTACAATTCTATTTATGCTTGTCCTTTATAAAATAGTTTACATTATGTTTGTATATTTATTCAAATTTTGTAGTGGACTTCTTTATTTACGATATTTATTATTAAAGTATATAGCAAGATTGTATAGTGATTGTTGTGATATTTTAGATAATGGAACGCAGTGATAAGTGCCTTCGATGGGTAGGTTTCTCACTGGTTACCCCCCTTGGCCTGTTAGTGGTGTTGGCTTACGTTAAGCTGGTTCATGTCTTAAGACCATGACAATTTGGATTTGCATTGACCTGCTGTTGTGCCAAAAATTAGAATTTAAAACATTTTAAAGGCTTTGAGGTCCCAGAAGGGTTTAAAATGACCTTCAACATAAAGGCATTTAAAGAACAACTTTAAACCTTTATCTTGTGAAAAAAAAAGGACCTTGAAACTGATTTTGGACGTAAGTAAAAGTATGCTTTTAAATTGACCTATCAAATGTTCTAAAATGTTTTGGGAAGTTAACTGTGGGAGCCACATTGAATATGAACCAGCTTATACTATTTGTAGATGGCGGATCATATAAATAGTTTGGGTGTGCTCATAATTCTGCCAAGGACACCATTGGGTGACTTTTGTGTACCAATGACAAGTTAAGAAAAATATGAAAATCAGATCATTAGTATACACAAGCAACAGTCACCTTGCCAAATATTATGAACACACCAACTGCATTTATATAGCAAATTGACTCTGTGACTAGCACTGGCACGTGTACAAAATTGCTTTGTTATAGAATTCACTAGGCAATATCAGATATATTCCTTAAATATCTTTAAAATGTGTAAGAATGTCTTTTAAAAAAGCAATTCAAGTTCTCATTTCTGTTGTATGAAATTTATACTTTCTCTGTTAAAAAAGCAACCAATCTTTGAAATCAAGGCAAAATTTGTTTGATAATCAATTTCTTTCAAAAATTCATATCTGATATTACTTTAGTTATACCATAATCTTATTAGAAAGTGGTTTCATTAAGAGCTCTTTTACAATATACATAATTATAAATACACACCGTATAAAGAATATAAACATGTATATGTTGCATGTCAGAATTGCATGATTTTAGTTGGTAACTTTATATTGTGTATAATCTCTATATGTATACATGTATAGTATCCTACTTGACCTTGGACAAAAACTTGTAATCATAATTCATAAAGCTTAGTGAAAGTATAGATGAAAATTTGTTTTAAACAGCTTACCACAGTCATGACAGTAGTATAATTGGTTAATACATGTTAAGTATGTAACCAATATGATAGAGCATTATCCATTTAATCTAAATATTGGTTTTGTAATTTTACCCCCACTTTAAAAGTCAGGATGTATTCTTTTTAACCCTTATTTGTCATTTGTCTGTCTGTTCATCTTTCATTTTCTACTGAAGGGATTAATTTCAAATTTGGTACACTGCTTTAGCATGGTGAGTTGTAACTTGCCTCCCCTTTCCAGGTCAGTCAAGCATCTACTGTTTTCTGAATGGTCGCATAAGGGTATCCTTAGCAAGACTTAGTGCAACCCCTCATTTTGCATAATGCTTTATCCCAAAGTACCATATGATGTAAAGATTTTATGCTCCTAGGTTATATTCTTACTGTTCACTGATTACTTTGGGTTTTATGTAGAAGATATTCATGCCAAAATTAATTACCCATTTCTCAGTAACTACACTATTCACAAGCCTCTCAAATTGCTTTATCCTATTGTACCATAAGCCTGATATTTTGCATAATGCTTTATCTATGGTAGCATAAGCTTGATATTTTTCATATTGCTTCAGCTTTATCTTATGGTACCATAAGCCTGATATTTTGCCTATTTCCTTCTCCTATGGAACAATAAGGTGAACAGCAATTTCATGCCTGTAGATTGTTTACTTTCTGTTCCCAAATATTTATGTTTTTATTGAAGGTTTATCATGAAAACAGGGGTATGACAAGTGAGACTGCAGCTCACAGATTTACTTGTTTCTTTTTAAATGATGGTGTCAGCTGAGAGTTTTGCATTTACTATCATCTTACCACAAAATTGTAAATACTAAGAATTTTCACATCTCCATATACAAGTATTTAATTACGGTAATCTGGCAGCGACTCATGTAAATATTTAGTTTTAATTTTCAGATACTAGAGGGAGAACAGATAGACATTCCTAACACATTCTATGTAAAGAGTAGACAGAAAATTATACAGTTCTTAGATGAGTAAGTCATTGATGTCTAGTAGGGTGAGGGTTCACACATTGTAAAACTGTCAGAAGATTTCAATATTTGAATACTGAATATCAAAGACTGATTTAAAACTGGCGTTCTAGGCAGGCCCCATCCTGTTTGACAGGAAAATTTGGTTAGGAACTGTATGAAACAAGAAGTCCCAGAATTTTTTTTTATTTCGCACCCTCCCGTTTGAAAATTTCTGGATTTGCCACAGATTATCCTAGTTTGTTTAAAAGGAACCAGATACTTAGAGGGGCCTTAAATTTGGCTTTCTTTTTGCCTTTTATGTTATATAGTAAAATCCAAAACCATTTTTAAAGAAGAATGGTAAGATGTATGTATATTGAGTCTACTGAATTTAAAGGAAATCTTGTACATACCATTAATGGTAATCTTTGACTTTTACAGGAATAGTAATGGTGAGCCCAGTGGCTGGTGTGAGGTAGGTGATTTTTAAAGTTGATGATACAATTATGTTTTTATATGTTTTCCTCTCAATTTCTTTGTAATGCATATACGTTTTTAACTCCAAAGTAAACAAAATCAAGTGAACTTTTAGACCTATGATAGGATTTTTATCAAATAAAAGTGATCAATACTGTTGATATTAGAACTATGCTGTACACCATGTAAAGAGGCTTTTAAACTGAAGTGAATATGATCTTTAAATTCACAAGAAGTGCCGATTTTACAAAATTAAATGAAAGGAAGTTTGTAATTTTATTTGGTCTTATTTCTATTTCAGACAATCAAGAAAACTATAGCTAGTTACAAGCGTCGACAATCCAGAAAATCTGAGGAAGTCAAGAGATCCAGTGCATCTGTGAGTTTACATCTTTGAGTTTGAATATCTTTAAAGTCTTTAAACTAGAATAACCTGTCATCTTGGTTCTATGGTTTCAAATTTTGTTACTGCTTTCTAGTCAGCTCTGTGATATTTATGTAGCCCTATTCTATGGTACTAAAAGGTGAAATGCCATTTTATGTCTTTAACTCATCTATCTCCTGTGGACTAAAATTTCAAATGTAGGTGATCGATTCTTTGTTTATTTTTGGCCGGATTTCACGGAGTGAAAAATCCGGGTTATAGAATGGTGAGCGGCGGGCCATGGGCGGCGGGCGGCGTGCAGGCAGGGAAGAAATTTTCGTTACAGTTTTCTCAGCAACTACTAATCACAGCCACTTGATATTTTGTATACAGCATCCGGGTGGGGTCCCATAAGGTGGGATACGATTTCAGGTATGTTGCTCACCTACTCCCTGTTTAACGAAATCTGGCCATTTTTGACTTTCATATTTCAACATAAAGCTATATTGCTTGGATTTTACAAAGAATGAAATATGTGGCATATCACCCTGTTTATATAGACTCTGAAGTAAAAACATTAACACAAAATTTTTATGTAAAAGCATCAAACTAAAAAAACAAAATGAAGCTAAAAATTAGATTACTGTATCAAAATAAGTAACTCTGTTTTCATACTTTGTTTATTTAGTAAAATTGTTATAATGAGTACATCTAAAATTAGAATATTTGTTTGGGTATTAAAGACAGAATTTTTTATTCTTTTAGCAGGGAGTGGATGTCAATTTAGGAGCAGTTGCACCTAAATGGATAAAAGATGATGATGTTTCTATGTGCATGAGATGTGCTGTAAGATTCACAGCCATCCGCAGAAGACATCACTGTAGAGCTTGTGGTGATGTAAGTTTAGGATGAAATTTTTGATGTTTTGAATATATTTATAAGCATTTCCAAAGGGTATAACTTTTCTGGCTATACAGCATTATTCTGAAACATGTAAATCATGTATCAAATTATATTTAAAAAGTAATTTGCCCTAAGGGTATTTGCTATTTTTTTAGCATCCTATTAACAGATTAAAGTCAATTGAACTTATGATTATCTTTCTTTATAGGTTGTCTGTGGCAAATGTTCTTCCAAAAAAGTGCCTTTAAGTTACGACAACAATCATTATAACAGAGTATGTGATAACTGTTATCATTTACTGAAGAATGACGAGGAAGAGCCAACAACACCTACACACGATAAAAACTCACAGAAAAAGAAAAAAGATATCTTAAAGGTATAAAGAATGTATTAGCAAAATCATTTTTTGTTGTATTCGTCAATTTTATATCCGGTTAAGATTTTGTGTCAAACTGCAATGGAAATTTTTGTTTTAGAAAACGATAATGTAAGAAGGGGAGATAATTCTACACATTTAATATAAAATGCATAAGTAAAGCTTTAAGAAAAGTTTCTCTTGGCACTATTTTTACATTTTGCTCATAGACAGAATGATGTTGAAAAACAAATTCATATAAATGAATGATTAGCATGCAATGTAACATAAAACACAACTCATTTATGTTAATTTTTAACAAAACTGGTGAAACTTACTTGAAACCACATGAATATAATTTTACAGATTAAAAGATTGTGATCACTATATTATATTGTTATTTTTTCAAAGGTTAATGCCAGTGACCCCTCAGTATTAGCAGGCTACCTACATATAAGTACAGATAAAGGAAAGTGTTGGCACAGACGATGGGTAGCCATTCATTCAGACTTTGTTTTATATACATTCAAGGCTCATCAGGTAAGATAAAAGTAAATTGCGATAAGACATTGAACAAATAAAGAACAATCAATCAATCAATCAATTAAGGAAAGTGTTTGCAGAGACCCTGGGTTGCAATTCACGCAGACTTTGTTTTATACACATTTTAAGCTCACCAGCTAATAGCAAATATGAGACTTTGTTTAAACTGTATATGTCTGGAGATACCCAGGAAACTCTTCAAGTGTAGCATGTAGATGCTCCTTTAGACTGTAGGAAAGCTTTTAATAGGGTTTAGTTTAAACATATTTATTTATCCTGGATTGGGAAACAAGCTTCATGCTTATGTAAATCCCTCTCCAGTTAGCAGTTTGCTAGTGTGGCCTCTGCAGCGGCCCCCATTGAGGGGGTTAATAGGGTTTTAGACACATGTTATAGGGACACAAATTAAAAGCTAAACTTTTTTTACCAAATACTTTTATTTTCATTTCAACAAGTTGATAAAGTGTTTTGACTTCCAAAGATACTCTCGACACAAAGTTTCTTCAGTTAATAATATTATTGATTTGACATTAACTAGCAAGAATTTGAACACTGATAAGAATTTATCAATCTTTCAAGTTAAACCATGACCTTTGAATTTTACTTTATCCCTAGTTCTGCTTTTATCATTCGATGTACCTACTTTTCAGGATCCCTATGTTTTAACATTTCTTCCCTCCCTTATCATACTGTTGAGGAAGTTTGATCAGTTCTGTACTTTCTATTTCAGGATCCTTGTGCTTTATCTTCTCTACCCCTCCCTGGCCATACAGTAGAGGAGGTGGAGAAGTCAGAACATGGAGAGAGGGAGCATGTATTCACAGTCTCACATAAAAAATCTAATATGTATTTATCATCAGAAACAACTCATAGTAAGGAAAGGTTAGTAACATAATGGATTGTCTACATTTTAAGAAAGGATGTGTAATTCATTTTTGGCTGTACCTGAGAACGTTGATTGGTATGAAGTGTTCAAGTCTGTTTCTTTATTTATCCATTAATTTGTTCATACAGGTTACCCTTTGACCGGTTCAAGTTGCTTTGGATTTGTTTATTTTCATTGGTAAAAATTTTTATGATTTGATGAAAAATGACCAGTTTGTGAATACTGTAGATTGATTTATTTTCGTTGGTACCAATTTTCGTGGTCTGATGAAAAAGGGTCAGTTGGTGGATTCTTAAATTCATGGTTCTGAAGTCTGCAGCATACAAATCAATGTTGAATGTCCTTTTTGTAGGGTATCAAATTTCGTGGGTCAAGGCCATCCACAAAAACCACGAAAAATTGATACCCCATGAATAATAATGAAACCACAGTACTTTCCATGAAGTAAGTTTGATATTGTACACAAATGCCTCAGAATGAACAACAACAGAAAACTAAACCCCACTCACCAACTTCATAGTTAAGTAATTATGAAAAAGGGTAATGTTGGAGGGCGCTATGTCTTTTGGACACATTTTTGTGATATGTAGTTTTGTTTTATGAAATCAATTTAGGTATACATGTAAGTGTCAACTTAACAAACAATTCTCAGATTATTATTTAAATTTGTCTTGTATCTTTTTAGGTGGGTGAGTGTTTTAAAGAAAGTAGTAGTAGCTGAACTTCCTGATGACATTGACGCTGACGAGACTTCAAAAAGAGACTCTTCTCATTCCTCGTCGAGTAATGAATTCACAGAGAGTACGGAGAATAAAGAAAATTCCCAGTTATAGCATTTGTCTGCTGTTAATGTTAACACTACTTAATAATCTTAAAGATGCCTTCATCTTCTGGTTTGGATTGTGGATGTGTCTCTTTAAGAATAGAATTCTTGATGTGTATGGTTGGATGTGTGTGCTTGTTTATGGAAATGAAAAATGTTCACATGGTTACTAATTTATCCCTTGATAGATAATTATATAATTATTTGTATATACTTTAGAATTATATAATACTTGCGGGAGATAAATGCAGATATTATTCAATTCTGTAATAAGCAGAAAAAAACATAGCTTACATGTAAACATAAACTTTAATTCCTCGAATGTAAATTTTGAAGCATTGGAAGAACTTGGGTTGGAAGAAATGATTTTATGATCTCAAATGATATAAATCCCTTATAGGAGGTTCAGGAAATGTTACAAGATCTGCATTTAGTATGATGTAGTATAATCTGATTTTTTTTTAATGTAAATAGATATTCCTCATATCCAGGTTTTTCTTTAATCAAAAGTATATTTGTAGCTCTCTGGGACTACATAAATCTGTGATTATTTTCCATTATGTTTTTGTACATGTATTGATTTTGTATAAACAGTTTAGCAATATTATTTTGTAAGAGATTAAAAATGGTCAGGTGTCCATACTACTTATGCCGAGTCCTCATGACTTACTATATAGAAGTTTTTGTAAAGTACATGTATGTATTATGTATAAATTTATGTTTTTTTAGAGAGCAACGTCAATGCAAAAGTAGGATGTCATAGGAGATTATTTTTGGTAAACCACCATTAATGCATAGATCTGTTTGATTTCTTGAAACTTAATAGTAGGACAAAGACTGTCTCAGGCTGAAAACTGTCATACTTGTACAAGATAGGGAGCCCATATATTTTAATCATTTCATGTTCTTTTGGTCATAAAGTAAAGTAGACAACCATCCATTAGTTGATAGAAAATGTTGAAAGAGGGCTCAGGGGAAAAATGTATGTTTTGTAGGTTATAAGATAAATCACTGAAAATTGATTCAGCCCCATCTTCCCCGTTTTTCCTCGTAGCAGAATGTCAGGATCTGCCAGTCTTTCAATTCCATCACATTTTATAAAATCAAGAATGATCATGCTTGAAGAAAGTTTTAATTCAAGATTAACCATATTGTATCTTTATAGGGAACAAAATTTTGTAGCAAACTTTATATTATATAATTTTCAGGAATGTATTCAAGATACTTGATGCTTTATTGTGATATTTTGTTGTGTATAGAACTCAGTTTTTGTTGTTACATATATTATTGTTATAGTGCTTTTTGTTAAATGTTTATTTGTATTCAGTTATGAAATATTCTATTTAGTATTTTATAAGCAAGATATATGATTTAATCTATGGTTTCTTTATTTAACTTTAGTTCAGGTTTAGAAAACTGTTTTTTGTTTTGTACTATGGTAGGGGGTAAGGGGCTATATAAAAAATGGTGACTCTTCTGGTGTAGTCAAAACAGCAACATACATTATTGGTCATAAATTAAAACATGCAGTGCCACTTGAATAAGTTAAAGATAAAAAAAAGATTATAGCAAAAGAAATGCTTGTTTGATTTCATTCAAATTTTGAATAGAAATATAATTGGTATAGAGATTGTCTCTTTGCTAGTTTTAATGTTAGTAAGCCTCTTTATTTCAACTTTGCCTCACTGGCCTGTATCTGGTCCTATACAAATTGTTGCTCCTTTGATATATGTTTTCAGTATTTCACTTTTTAGCTCACCTGACCCGAAGGGTCATGTGAGCTATTGTCATCACTTGGCGTCCGTCCGTCGTCCGTAAACTTTTTAAAACGTTAACTCCTCTGACACCATAAGTCCAATTGCAACCAAACTTGGTATGGTTGTTCATTAGCATTCGGTGCTTAGAACTGATGTGGGGATTTTTGATTCGTCGTAAAACATGGCCGCCATGGCTAAAAATAGAACATGGGTAAAATGCAGTTTTTTGCAAATAACTCAAAAACGGCTACAGATATCAAAATTCTGGCATAGGGTAAAAGTGATCAGCACCTCAAGATCTACATACCCTGAAATTTTGAAGAAAATCCAACGACCCATGTAGGAGTTATTGCCCTTTTTGTGGATTTTTTGCAAATTTTGCACCTGTTTAGCTCAATATCTTGAAAACTATCCTAGATATTTGAGAAATTTAAATTGCATATTGTTAAGCACATCAAGATCTACAAAATATGTAACAGGGTGAACGTTGTAGGACCTTTCCTTTTAGGAGTTATTGCCCTTAGAACGTCAAAATTTAGCATTTTAACAGCATTTCCTCATTACATTGAAAACGTTAACTCCTCTGACACTTTAAGTCCAAATGGAACCAAACTTGGTATAGTTGTTTATTAGCATTAGGTGTATAGAACTGATGTGGGGATTTTTGATTGGTCGTAAAACATGGCCGCTGTGGCTAAATATAGAACATAGGGGTAAATGGCAGTTTTTTGCAAATAACTCTACAACGGTGACAGATTTCAAAATTTTGATTGGGAACAAAAGGGATAAGCACCTCAAGATCTACCAGCTCTGAAATTTTGAAGAAAATCCAACAACCCATGTAGGAGTTATTGCCCTTTTTGTGGATTTTTGCAAATTTTGCACCTGTTTAGCTCAATATCTTGAAAACTATACAAGATATTTGAGAAATTTAAATTGCATATTGTTAAGCACATCAAGATCTACAAAATTTGTAACAGGGTCAACGTTGTAGGACCTTTCCTTTTAGGAGTTATTGCCCTTAGAACATCAAAATTGAGCATTTTAACTGCATTTCCTTATATTGAAAATTTTAACTCCTCTGACACTTTCAGTCCAAATGGAACCAAACTTGGTATTATTGTTTATTATTATTAGGTGTATAGAACTAATGTGGGGATTTTTGATTGGTTGTAAAACATGGCCGCTGTGGCTAAAAATAGAACATTAGGTTAAACTGCATTTTTTTGCAAATAACTAAAAAATGGTGACAGATTTTTAGATTTTGATTGAGAACAAAAGTGATCAGCACCTTTAGATCCACCATATTGTCAGATGACCCGATTATTAATCTTATGACCCTTTCAACGTTAAATAGATTTTGCCTTATAACCTTTACTTCAGGCACATATGTCAGGTGAGCGATTCAGGCTCCTGGGAGCCTCTTGTTTCTATCTTCTTTTTAGCTCACCTGGCCAAAGGCCATGTGAGCTATTGCCATCACTTGGCGTCCGTCGTCGTCGTCCGTCGTCGTCCGTTAACTTTTCTTCAAACTTCTTCTCCTCTGAAACGGCTGCACAGATTCAAACCAAATTTGGTCTGGTGGTACTTTAGGGTATCCCCCACAGAACTGATGTGGGGATTTTTGATTCGTTGAAAAACATGGCCGCCATGGCTAAAAATAGAACATAGGGGTAAAATGCAGTTTTTTGCAAATAACTCAAAAATGGCTACAGATATCAAAATTCTGGCATAGGGTAAAAGTGATCAGCACCTCAAGATCTACCTACCCTGAAATTTTGAAGAAAATCCAACAACCCATGTAGGAGTTATTGCCCTTTTTGTGGATTTTTTGCAAATTTTACACCTGTTTAGCTCAATATCTTGAAAATTATACTAGATATTTGAGAAATTTAAATTGCATATTGTTGAGCACATCAAGATCTACTAAATATATAATAGGGTCAACGTTGTAGGACCTTTCCTTTTAGGAGTTATTGCCCTTAGAACGTCAAAATTGAGCATTTTAACGGCATTTCCTCATTACATTGAAAACGTTAACTCCTCTGACGCTTTAAGTCCAAATGGAACCAAACTTGGTATAATTGTTTATTAGCATTAGGTGTATAGATCTGATGTGGGGATTTTTGATTGGTCGTAAAACATGGCTAGTGTGGCTAAAAATAGAACATAGGGGTAAAATGCAGTTTTTTGCAAATAACTCTAAAACGGTGACAGATTTCAAAATTTTGATTGGAAACAGAAGTGATCAGCACCTCAAGATCTACCAGCTCTGAAATTTTGAAGAAAATCCAACAACCCATGTAGGAGTTATTGCCCTTTTTGTGGATTTTTTGCAAATTTTGCAACTGTTTAGCTCAATATCTTGAAAACTATACAAGATATTTGAGAAATTTAAATTGCATATTGTTAAGCGCATCAAGATCTACAAAATACGTAATAAAGATAACGTTGTAGGACCTTTCCTTTGAGGAGTTATTGCCCTTAGAACGTCAAAATTGAGCATTTAAAAAGCATTTCCTCATTGTATTGAAAACGTTAACTCCTCTGACATTTTAAGTCCAATTGGAACCAAACTATTGTTTATTAGCAATACATGTAGGTGTATAGAACTGATGTGGGGATTTTTGATTGGTTGTAAAACATGGCCGCTGTGGCTAAAAATAGAACATTAGGTTAAACTGCATTTTTTCAAAAATAACTCAAAAAGGGTGCCAGATTTGTAGATTTTGATTGAGAACAAAAGTGATCAGCACCTTAAGATCCACCATATTGTCAGATGACCCCCTTATTAATCTTATGACCCTTTCAACGTCAAAAAGATTTTGCCTAATAACCTTTACTTCAGGCACATATGTCAGGTGAGCGATTCAGGCTCCTGGGAGCCTCTTGTTACTACAAGCTATTGTTACTGCTTTGAATCACTGTTTTGTTGCTTTTTTGATATACAACAATGTATTCACCCTTTTGGTAATAAAGATAAAGTTGCTGTTTTTGAAAATGTCCACAATGTTGTCAAATAATTACATTTATTTGTCATTTTAGTGGTAGAAAGTGGTAGAACTTTTCCTGAAAATGCTGTGTCACTAACTATAATGACAGTTTTTGAAATGATATATTTACATACAAATAAAAATCTTTTATACATCCCATCAACATATACTTAAATTTATTTCATTGGGCTGACATTATGTGTTTCAGAACAGATTAAAAGGGACTTTCTGAAAATAAGCTGTTTGCTTTCATTTATGTAAATATGTATTGTATTTTAATTCACTTTGTTGAATAAGAAATTTGTATTTTTATAGAATTTTTCATTTTCCTATTTCTTCATAACATTGCCCACTATAAGTCCATTTTGTAGAAGTATTCAGATATTTTCAAAAGCAAAACATATAGAATTGTACATGTACAAATATTTAATAGTTCCTGCTTTTAATTTTGTTTTTCAATCATTTATTGGTGCATTCTCTTAGTCAACCCGGTATTTTTATTTATTGTAAAGGTTCACACAATAATGTAATATAGGTAATTTTGGTGGTGTTTAAATTCAGGCAAATTTTGGCACTAACAGAAAAGTACCCAAACTAATTCCACAAAAATAATTGTATTTTTAATATTGCAATATAAAAGATCAAATTTCGATTGGTCTGAAGATTAAAAGTGATATCAAATCAATACATGTATTAAAATTGCAGAATTTTTCGTCTGCAAGAAATAACCTGCTTAATGATATTTTTATTATTTGAGAGAAAAAGTTTTTCTAATGAATGTTTATATATGTTTTCTTCGTAAAGTTATTCTGCTTCTGAGATCATATACATTTCAAATATCATGTTTCCACTCATAAAATTATCTTTTTATATTATTATCTTAATATGGTGCTAACTTGAATACCATATAAAATACTGTTAAAATAAACCTGATTATAAATCAAATTTTGTGTTTGTTCTTATGTTAATAAGTTTTGTTTGTAAAATTTTTGTAAGTGTTGTTATCAATTATAGGCAAAAGCATTTTAACACTCAGTGAACGACTTCACGGCTATGCAACGTTGTCTGATGGTAGAGAATGCATTTGGTTTCTGATTCTAAACATATTGTCCTGATAAAGGATAGAAATTTTTTTGGAATTGGAGAATACTAAAAACAAGAATATGTCTAAAGGACATAATGCCCCATCTTGCAACATTTGAGACGGACGAAAGTATGGATGGACAGACGAACAAACAGACAGACCTGAATACTTAATGCCCCCCTAGTTTTGTAGATGGGGCATAATTATATTATTTGTTCAAGGTTTAGTGGAGGTAATATGGATGCAAAAATTGAGAAGATTAATCAGAATATATAGGAAATCATTGAAGCTTAGGGGTTCAAATTAGCACTAGTCCAAGATCTAAGACCTTCAATTTTTAATTCAGGACCTTAGAATTCTATTTACAAAAGTCCTGGACCTGAATGTATCTACAGTTATTCCTATTGAGGACTTTTAAATAGCATCCTGTGGACTTTCCAACTAGAATTTCAAAAAGTCCTGGACCTTTTACTTTATTTGAACCCCTGAATTATCGTGATGTGGCCAGGTCCCCTGAAAAATGACTAGATCAGCCAATACTTAGTGTCGAACAGCATCCAAGAAATTAACACACACATCTGACGATATAATCTATAGAAAAATACAACGAAATAAACACATACACTTCTCACAAGGCTAAAGTGGATTAGTGTATATGGAGTATTGAAGACAATTACAAAATGAGAAGGTTTAAATCTGTTTGTTTGGATGGAAGCTTCATATTTCATAAAGAACCAGTACAAAAAGGTCTCTTTTGCATTAACCAGTAATATCTGTTTTTAGATGCTGGTAAATTCCATTTTATATATTTAGGTGTTGAAAATATAAATATTTTAGGAAGGTGTAAACCTTGCTATTTTTATATGGTCGGTCGTTGGACATAGAAAAAAAATTATAAGGAAGATAAGAAATATAATTATTTAAGGAGATGTGACCACACTAAATTCAATTCAACTTTTCTTACTGCCAAAACATCAATGTAAAATAAGCTTTCTCTTTGTGTTAAAAAATGCCAATCTTGATTGTTATTTAATCATTACAAGAGTTAACACTAATGTACGTCTTTCCTGCCAGCACCATCAGAATACATTGATACCGGTATTCCTCAAACACAATCAAAGCTACTATTGGGCATTGCATCCCAAGTTTCATCAATCTAGGACTTATAGCTCTTGAGATATGCAGGTGACATTGCTATTATATGTACTTTTGATAAAGTTGAAATCACTTAACTGGAAAGTCTAGGTCAAAAGTGGGGAGGCAACTCTGCTAAGCTACTACTAGCACATATGCAATCCAAGTCTTATTAACCTAGGACTTACACAGTTCTTGAGATAGAGAAACCTTAACATTGCTATTACATGTATATGTATTGAAAATTATCAAAGTCTTTCAACTGGAAAATCAAGGTCAAGGTCAAAACATGGGGATGCAATTGTGCCAAGCTACTTCTGAGGTATATGCATATCAAGTTTCATCAACCTAAGACTTAAAGTTCTAGAGATATAAAGGTGCTTACAAAACCTTAACATTGCTTTTATATTTATGGAAAACTGTCAAAGTCATTCAACCAGAAAATCAAGGTCAAGGTCAAAAGATGGGGATGCAGTTGTGCAAAGCTACTAATTGGGCATATGCATACCAAATTTCATCAACCTATAGGAATTATAGTTCTTGAGAAATGGAGGTGCTCAAAAGGCCTTAACATAAAAGTTAATGCCAAAGCCGCTGCGGCCAGTAAAATTAAAAGTATATAAAAGTAACACCTTTTTCTCACTCCACTAAGACCCAATGCTCCATTTTTGTTTGTCTAACTGAGCTCATAGACCTGTATATATAATATACAGGTCTATGCTGAACTTAACCCCCCCCCCCCCCCCCCCCCGTAAGATTTGTATGCACTTTTAATATTACTTTAATGTTGACTAAACATTTTTCATTTTATTATTATTTTTTTTCACTGTAGTTTATTTACCGCGTACATTTCCTGTTTCTTGTTGATTGATTAAGATTTACTTATATCTTAATTTTTTTCTTAAATTTTGTTATTTCTATTGTTATCATTGTAGTTAATTTACTGCTTAGATTTCATGTTTTATAACCTCACATATGCATTATTTTTCATTGATAAACATACATATATTTTAACTTAGTAATGTAAGTTAGATCTAATATACTCTTTAGACATTCACAAGTCTAAAAAACAATTCACTGATTTTTGGGTTTTCTACAATTCTTTCATGAAACCAAAAGAAAACATTCTTACTAAACCACTTAAATCAGCCTTATGGAATATTGAAGGCTTTACTGTAGATAAAATTAATGATCCTTATTTTTTATCAGTCATTTCTGATTTTTATTTAATAGGCCTTATTGAAACCTGGACCAATGATACAGACTTAAATTTAGATATTTCTGGTTTTCAGATGATAGGAAAAAGTAATAGAACTAAACATAAAAAAGCCAGAAGAAACTCAGGCGGCATTATTTTATATGCAAAAAACACCATAGCTAAAGGAATCAGTAAACTAAAAAAATCACATTCAGACATCCTTTGGGTTAAGCTTGACAAAACCTTTTTTCATTTAGATAAAGATTTATATATTGCTACTATTTACATTTCTCCAGAAAGTTCTTCTTATACTAATGTATCTGGTATTGAACCAATCTATGAACAGCTACTTTCTGATGTCACTAAATACTCAGCTTTGGGGCACATTCTGGTCCAGGGTGATTTTAATGCCTATACTAATAAGAAACCTGATTTTGTTTTTAATGATAATCATTCAAATCAAGATGATTTGCTTTATGTTTCTGATCAAAATATGCCAAGGAATAATCTTGATCTCAAACTTGTCAACAATAGTGGTAAAATTTTACTGAATCTATGTAAAGAGTCTGGCCTCAGAATTTTAAATGGTAGAACTGTAGGTGATTTACAAGGAAAATTCACATGTTTTACATACAATGGATGTAGTGTAGTAGATTATATGCTTGCTTCTAAAGATTTGATTAATGTTATTTCTGAATTTAATGTACACAACTTAACTTCATTATCAAATCACTGTATTTTAAGCTGTTCATTACTTGCTTGTTTTATTCCACAGAATAAACAACAACTGCCACTGGATCCAATACCCAATAAATTTATATGGTCCCCTGAAGCTATTCAACTCTATAGTAAGAATACTAACAGTAAGGAAAGTATTTCCAAATTGAAAAGTTTTTTAGAAACAAATTTTAACAGCATTGACAATGCGTTATCAACCTTTAACTCAATTCTATATGATAATGCAGCAAAATCTGCTAAGTTGGTGCAGAGACCCCAGACCCACAATAAAAAAGCTAAAAAATCAAATAGAAAACCTTGGTTTTCTGAATCTTGCAGAGAACTCCAAGTATCTGTCAAAAACTATGAGAAACTAGTTAACAAATATCCCTATAATGCAGAATATAGAAAAAAATTCTACAGTCTGAGATCTAAACTTAGACGCTTAAACAAATATGAAGAGAAAAAATACTATCAATCTATTATCTCACAACTGAACTCATATGAAAAAGACCCAAAAACGTTTTGGAATATTATAAACAAACTCAACAACCAAAAACTTAGAAATAATAATTCTGATGAATTTCTGCCCCGAGAAGATTTTTTAAACTTTTACAAAAAATTAAACACAGATGACAATAACCATAACAATTTTCAAGCACAAGTAATGAGAGAATTCAACGATATTAAAAATAATAGCTCTAATAGAAATCAATCAAATATTCTCAATTCTGAAATAACATGTGAAGAAATCTTGTCAGCTATTAAATCTGTAAAAAATGGTAGAAGTACCTCTGCTGACATGATTTCTAATGAGATGCTTAAAAATGCTACTTCAGCTTTATTGAAACCACTTCATAAGTTATTTAATTTGATTTTTAGCTCAGGTCAATTTCCTGGAGCATGGAATGAAAGTTTCCTTGTTCTTTTACATAAAAAAGGAGAAAAAATAGATCCTGGAAACTATAGAGGTATTTCAATAAGTTCAAACTTAGGTAAATTATTCAATAAAGTCTTGTATTATAGACTTGTTAAATTCATGGATAATGAAAATCTTATAAGCAAAAACCAAATAGGATTCAAAGAGAAATGTCGCACAAGTGATCATATTTTTACTCTTAAATCTGTTATAGACCAATATAAAAACAACAAACAAAAAGTCTTTACTGCTTTCATAGATCTAAAGAAAGCATTTGATACTGTATGGAGAACTGGATTATTTTTTAAACTAATTAAAGGTAATATACCTCAAAATATATTCAACATTATTCAATCAATGTATACTAATACAACTACTCGAATCAAATTCTCTGATGGATTAAGTCCATCCTTTCCTTCAGAGAGGGGAGTAAAACAAGGCGATGTTCTAAGTCCCCTGCTTTTTAACTTTTTCATAAATGACCTGGTAAATAAGCTTGACAACTGTTCAACAGATCCAGTGGTTGTTGGTGATATACCTTTAAATATTTTATTATACGCTGATGACATTGTTATACTGTCAAAGAGCCAAGAAGGCTTACAAAAAAGTCTTGATATTTTAAATGAATATTGTATATCATGGAAATTACAAGTCAAAACTGACAAATCAAAAATTATGGTATTTAATTCAAACGGTAAAACATTTTTAAAACATTTTACATTTAATGAAACACTGCTTGAAACTGTTACAAGTTATTGCTACTTGGGTATAACTTTAAAGTATAATGGAAACTTTTGCCTTGCTGTAGACAATCTTATGGAAAAGGCCAGAAAGGCATATTTTAAAATTAAGAAAACAATTGGTCTTAACAATGCATGTAAACTTTTAGAAAAACTTTTTGATAGTCTAGTTACCCCAATCCTTTTATATGGATGCGAAGTATGGGGTATTGACTTCAAATTTAAAGATTCAGATTCCTTTGAAAAATTACATATAAAATTCATAAAAGAAATCTTAGGAGTTCACTGCAGAGCATCAAATGATGCATGCCGTGCTGAACTCAACAGAGTACCACTAAAAAACAAGATAATATTTTCATCAATAAATTTTCTTCAACATATTATCTCATCTGAACACTCATTAATAAATAATGTATTTAAAAAGTCTCAAAATTCAAGCCCTTGGTTTAAAAAAATTAAAAATATTTTAGATGATCTTGGAATGTCATTTATAGCAAATGATTTAAACTTTTTAAAGAGCAATCTTAACCAAATTAAACAAAGAATAAACGACCAATGTTTTCAAAATCAACAATCTAATATAAATAAATCTGAAAAATTAGATTTCTTCAGAAAAGTCTACAGCACAGGCAAGAGGGCACCATACGTAGATATTCTGCAAAATAGAAATGATAGAGCTGCAGTATGTAAGATACGAATAAGCTCTCATACATTAATGATTGAAAGAGGAAGACATCTCCAAATTCCGAAAAATTTAAGACTATGTAATTTGTGTAATTCTGACCAGATTGAAGATGAAAATCACTTTTTATTTTATTGTTCAAAATATAAACAATTAAGAGAAACATTTCATGATAAGTTATTAAACATTTTTCAAACCAAGAAGCATTTTTATTCCAAAAAGCTATATGACATTAACTTTCTCTTAAATAACACTTCATATACAATACTAAAATTAACTTCCTCTTTCATATCTGATGGATTAAATATGAGAAAAAACTAAGTTTATAATCTTATGCATATTATTATACTATAACTGTTATAAAGGTTATTGCAAACACAATGCTTATAAAATCAATAAATATTATATGTTGTCATATAAATATTACATATATATACAATCAGTAGACACATGTAATGACATACATATTAATTGTCAGGTTAAACATGTATTGTATTCTTTATATGTCACTTTATATAGGCCTTAACCATCTATTGTAGTTGAGTTTGAGCTAATAAAATTATTCTTATTAAGGTCTTTCCCTTTCCAAAGGGAAGACCTTATTGTTTTCGTTCTGCCTATTATTATTATTATTATTATTATTATTCTTTTTTTTCTGCCGCTCGTGAGCAAAAAGTTTCTTGACAGATCTTAACGAAATTTTGCACACTTATTCAGCACTGCCAGGAATCGACTTGACTAAGGACCTGACGCTAAACTATTCTTAGTTACGGCGCAATCGCGCAAAACGCTGTTTGCCCTTGTGTTCAGATCTCCTCCGAAACGGTAATAGTTATCAAGATTCTGTTTAGTGGAAATGGTACCTTACATCCTGGTGATGATTTATCATGCAAAAAGAATGCTATAATTTACTTCCTGGTTGCACGCGTATGGCGCAAAGTTGGCGCAAAATGTCAATGTTGTCCGATTTTGATGAAATTTGGTTTCCAGGTAGATTTGAGGGTCCTGATTACAAATAAAAAAAAAATTTTTTTTCGACTACCCGTTTTTGAGTTAGAGCCCTGGAAACATCACCGTAAAACGTTGTTTCAACAGATTTCATCATGTTGTGCAATATCTTTTTCAATAAATAGATTTGATGTAACAATTATTGATTTATATTTAGATAGTTTTTGAGTTAGTTCAAGTAGATTTAAGAGTCCTGAGTACAAATCTGTGGTCAAAAATCAAATTTTGCGCTTTTCGCGCCGATGGCGCCAAAATGTAAAAGTTGACCGATTTTGATGAAATTTGGTATTCAAGTAGATTTAAGAGTCCTGAGTACAAATATGTGGTCAAAAATCAAATTTTGCGCTTTTCGCGCCGATGGCGCCAAAATGTAAAAGTTGACCGATTTTGATGAAATTTGATATTCAAGTAGATTTAAGAGTCCTGAGTACAAATCTGTGGTCAAAAATCAAATTTTGCGCTTTTCGCGCCGATGGCGCCAAAATGTAAAAGTTGACCGATTTTGATGAAATTTGGTATTCAAGTAGATTTAACAGTCCTGAGTACAAATCTGTGGTCAAAAATCAAATTTTGCGCTTTTCGCGCCGATGGCGCCAAAATGTAAAAGTTGACCGATTTTGATGAAATTTGATATTCAAGTAGATTTAAGAGTCCTGAGTACAAATCTGTGGTCAAAAATCAAATTTTGCGCTTTTCGCGCCGATGGCGCCAAAATGTAAAAGTTGACCGATTTTGATCAAATTTGGTATTCAAGTAGATTTAAGAGTCCTGAGTACAAATCTGTGGTCAAAAATCAAATTTTGCGCTTTTCGCGCCAATGGCGCCAAAATGTAAAAGTTGACCGATTTTGATGAAATTTGGTATTCAAGTAGATTTAAGAGTCCTGAGTACAAATCTGTGGTCAAAAATCAAATTTTGCGCTTTTCGCGCCGATGGCGCCAAAATGTAAAAGTTGACCGATTTTGATGAAATTTGGTATTCAAGTAGATTTAAGAGTCCTGAGTACAAATCTGTGGTCAAAAATCAAATTTTGCGCTTTTCGCGCCGATGGCGCCAAAATGTAAAAGTTGACCGATTTTGATGAAATTTGGTATTCAAGTAGATTTAAGAGTCCTGAGTACAAATCTGTGGTCAAAAATCAAATTTTGCGCTTTTCGCGCCGATGGCGCCAAAATGTAAAAGTTGACCGATTTTGATGAAATTTGGTATTCAAGTAGATTTAACAGTCCTGAGTACAAATCTGTGGTCAAAAATCAAATTTTGCGCTTTTCGCGCCGATGGCGCCAAAATGTAAAAGTTGACCGATTTTGATGAAATTTGATATTCAAGTAGATTTAAGAGTCCTGAGTACAAATCTGTGGTCAAAAATCAAATTTTGCGCTTTTCGCGCCGATGGCGCCAAAATGTAAAAGTTGACCGATTTTGATGAAATTTGGTATTCAAGTAGATTTAAGAGTCCTGAGTACAAATCTGTGGTCAAAAATCAAATTTTGCGCTTTTCGCGCCAATGGCGCCAAAATGTAAAAGTTGACCGATTTTGATGAAATTTGGTATTCAAGTAGATTTAAGAGTCCTGAGTACAAATCTGTGGTCAAAAATCAAATTTTGCGCTTTTCGCGCCGATGGCGCCAAAATGTAAAAGTTGACCGATTTTGATGAAATTTGATATTCAAGTAGATTTAAGAGTTCTGAGTACAAATCTGTGGTCAAAAATCAAATTTTGCGCTTTTCGCGCCGATGGCGCCAAAATGTAAAAGTTGACCGATTTTGATGAAAGGAGTAGAGCCACGAAGGCCCTAAATCGGCCCGGTATTTTCACTATTTTTTCAACTACTATATCTTGTCATAAATTTAACTAAATTATGTTAAGGTATGAACAAACTTTTCATATCTGTAAGATTTAGCAAAATATTTACACCACAGGTTTAGCCTTGGGACTTTAAACATGCCAAAAACTTGAAAATTCCTTATTTTTCACACATTTTCACCTTTTTATATGCATATTTTGTCAAAATTAGTATTGGCCACATTCCTCGACCATCCTAATTTTTTTATAATTAATTTATAATATCATAATACACATTTCTATCATAAAATAATTTTGGTCGACAGGTGTGGCCCATTTCATATTCATCGATTTATATATGAAAATCAAGGAAAACTGTCAAAAATTGTAATTTTTCACAAAATAGTCCATTTTTTTTACCTCACTGTTCTCCTTATTGATATATAATTAAAGGAAAAATTATTGCAATTCACGAAATATAAAGACTAAGGAACATTAGTGCACGAACTAGAAGCAGATATATAAAAGTTGAATTTGTGGGCCATTTTTGGGCCTTCGTGGCTTTACTCCTTTGGCATTCAAGTAGATTTAAAAATCCTGAGTACAAATCTGTGGTCAAAAATCAAATTATGCGCTTTTTGCGCCAATGGCGCCAAAATGTAAAAATTGACCGATTTTGATGAAATTTGGTTTTCAAGTAGATTTAAGAGTCCTGAGTACGAATCTGCGATTAAAATAAAATTTCGCGCTTTTCGCGCCAACGGCGCCAAAATGTAAAAGTTGACCGATTTTGATGACATTTGGTATTCAAGTAGATTTAAGGGTCCTGAGTACAAATCTGCAGTCAAAAATGAAATTTCGCGCAAATGGCGCCAAGTGCAAAACATGACCAATTTAGATAAAATTTGGTTTTCAAGTAGATTTAAAGGTCTTCTAGACTGATTTTGATGAACTATTCATAGCAACTTGCATAAAAGTAAAGAGCAACCATATATTTTCTAAATGTTGAACTATCCAAAAATTGTATCACTCAGTCACTGTAATCTGTTTCTATTGTAATACACAAATGGGAAAGACCTCGCGATCGTTCTTTGAACGATTGTAATTTAATTCTTATTCTTATTCTATGCTGTAAAATATATTTTTGACATTGTTTAAAGAATCATCCATATTTGCTTTATTTTAAAGCCATATCGGTTAGTGTGTTATTAAATCAATAACCTCAATGGAATGTGAGATATCAGCATAATTTACAATCGGGTCAAAATTTAAATCCTTGTGTTAACCAACTATTGGAGCAGTTCATTGTAGATTTGGAGGGGTGTCTCCACTCAAATATCTTGTCTAAAATTATTGTTTTTTTGGCAATACAAAGAAACATGCTGCATTAAATTTTATGAATATAAACTTCTGATAATGAGTAGAATTATACATGTAATGGTATCACATAGAAGTTAGAAATGTGCATTGATTATTGATGAATCATATAAAAGTATTTACCTTTTTTAAAAATGGTTATGTCCCTTTTGCGTTAACCAGAAATATCTATTTTTAGATACTGGTGAATTCCATAGGATATATTTAGTTTAGTTTATGCATAGACATGTAAATAAATATACAGGTCTATGGTTTATGTAGGTCTTTAAAAGGATATAAATGTTTACAAACCCAACTATGGTGTCAAAAAGTTGTATCAAAAACACCATGTCTGATAAGAAATATGATCGGATTTAAGGAAATATTGTTTACCACATATTAGAAGCAAGTTTATGTGGATTTATTACCGTTTCATGTCTCTTTTATACACATATAAAGATTTTCAAATATTCTGAATCTGTAGTGGCTACTATCAATATATTGTGTGATTCTACAGGATTTTTGACAAGGTTGAGTTTGTTTTGTTAATATGCCATTGATAAAGATGTTTTTCTGTCACTTTTTTTACTTTTAGATCCCTAGGTCTTCTGAGACTAATTAGAGTTGTTAAATCTTCTTTGATATAATTAACAATATCAAATTGTCATGAAGACACTTTTCATTAAAAGACAACAGTTTTATATATATAGCAATATAGGTAGCTATTTATCAAATAAAGAGATTTTTATAGACACTACAATATTTGGACCTATTTCTCGAAATTGACACACAAGGAAGGCTTTGTACAAAGCTCTATGACAAACATGATGACTTCAACTTTCCAATAGTTAACTTTCCCTTTCTGTGTAGCAACATACCATCTGCTCCAGCATATGGAGTTTATGTATCACAATTGATTCGTTATTCCAGAGCATGTGGGGAGTACAACGACTTCCTTGATAGAACTACATGGCTGACAAGCAGATTGTTAACACAGGGGTACATTGCTCCCAGGTTGTTGTTATCACTCTAGAAATTTTACGGACGACATCATGTGCTTGTATACATGTGAATACAGGATTTCTATCTCTCAGTTGGTTCGACATAGAGTTTTGTTATGTCATCCTTTCCGGATTTGACCAACACTTAATCGATCTTTGGCAACCTGACGGGTGTGCTATAGCAAGCAGGAACTGCTTACTCTTCCGGAGCACCTGAGTTCACTCTCGTTTCGACTTGAGTTTGCGTTACTGAATGCAGTTTTGTTGTTATGTGTGCATGTGTTTTATGTTGTGTGGTTTGTTTTGTTGTGATGATTTTTTGTCTGCCGGTTTTGTCTTTACGATTTTATGAAACTGATTACCCCTTTGGTACACCTTTGCTTCTTTCATAGAAGTAGTGTTATGTTCATTTAATAAACATCTAGTTTTTGTCATCTTGTGGAAGACTTATATATAATTTTCAACTTTCAGTGTAATATTAAGAAACATGCTTAAAACGTAAATTTGAAATACTGTGGATTAATTTATTTTCGTGGGTACCAATTTTTGTGGTTTGATGAAAAAGGATCAGTTCGTGGATTCATAAATTCATGGTTCTGTAGTCTGCAGCATGCAGAACACTGTTAAATTTCCTTTTCGTGGGTCAAGACCTACCATGAAAACCACAAAAATTGATACCCCACAAATGATGAAACCACAGTAACCAATTTTTGTCTTTGCCAGTTGTGGTCTATAACAAGTGTTTCCTAAGTAAGAAACACTATTTGTAACACCTGTGCCCATGGCCATATCCTCTCAAAATATTTTTGGGATTCCCAAGAAATAGTAAAACACAGAAAAAAAGTGTATCAAATTTTACATCCTACTTTGTATGGCAGAGTATGAAATAAAACACATGTTTATTAAAAGGAGTTTAATAACAAAAACACAACACAGGCCAAGGATTATAAATAGACAGCATTCAACACTATTTACTTTCATGCTCATAACAATAATATTCTCTACTCTAACAACTTTCATCCTCAGATATGGACTTATAAACAATAAAATAAGAGTAAGTTACTAGTGAATAAAAAAACTTTTAGGAAGAGGGACTGACTTTGAATTGGAATTTCTGTACACATTTCACAAGTTTTACTGTTCTTTACAACACTGCAAAGGATTTTTTAGAGAGTTCATGAATCCTACAAGGAAAAATTTCTTCACTTCTTACAAAATAAACTGCCACAGCTTTAGGTCAATTTGTGAAAGCATGAAGAACAGCTTAATTCATTAACAAAATAGTATATTTAATAAATCCTCTCAAGGAAATGAGACAAAACTAGAGATACTACTTTTTTTAGTACTAAAAATACAACAGCTGATAAACAAAGTAACACAGCTGACAAAAAGTTCTAATGACCGATGGAATTGTATGATGAACTTGGTAAGTGTAAAATGATATGTTGGACAATTTCATGACTTCAAAAAATAACAAACAGGCCCCGGTTTCATTAAACATCTCAAATTGAGTTTTTCCTCATATCCTTCCTCAGCTAAAATCTAACCAATCAAAAATGTTGAAATTTGAGTTGAGGAGAGATTTGAGGAAATACTCAATTTGAGATGTTTTATGAAATCTGAGCCTGAACATTGAACATTAAGCACCTAAATCAATCATGGGTTATAGCTATGATCTGTGATAAAATAATTAAAAAAAAACAAGTAAAATGGAATCTGGAATTCCAAATACAGAAAAAGTTGGGATGAAAGTGAAACAACACAGCAAAGATATAGCTAAAAATGTAAGTTAAGATCATATAATTATAAAGCTATGATTACTACATCAAGATATATGATCAATCATGCATAAATAATAAAATATCTATCCAACTCTCACTGACCAATCATAGATAGTGTTACATTTCTCTCAAACATCCATTATCCAATCAAATGATAACATACAACATAAAATAATAATAACAAACAATAACAAAAACTCCTACAATAAATATTCGCTCCCTCATCACACAACAAATTTAAATAGTATAAATATCTACAATTGATAATTTATAAATGAAATATGATTAGAAAACTCTACTGAAATAAAATTACAGTCTCTTAGCATATATTGTATTTAAAAATATGACTAGAGCAAAACTGATTTTAACCAAAATTGCCGTATTTAGACATATAACCTTCATTTGAAAGAAGGTGGCAAGATAGAAGTGGATGAATTAGAAACAACTTCTTTCCTTTAAGTACTGTACACTAAAGTTTCAAGATAAATGTCAAGATTGTAATGTATATTGACTGAAAGACTGAGATGCTGCAAGACCAGAGATAATGGATAGTGCCAAAGTGACCCCTTAATGTTGCTTAGCAAAATGTTATTGTCTCAAATGACAAAAAACAACCAAAAAACGGTCATTATATAAAGTATATGGTAGTTTTACCTTAAACTATTTGTAAGTGCAATATTTGGAGGGAATCATGTTTCCTTTATATATAGTATACGTAATATTATTATTTTTTTTATTTCAGTAGAATTTCCTAACACACATATATGCAACATTAATATATTCTGGCTTTGCCAATACATTTACAATATAAAATTTCTCTACTTTTGGCATAATTCACCTTTATCAAAAATTTGACTAATATTTTGATATCAAGCTTTTGTATTTATCTGACAAGAAAACACTATCACAATAACTTCATATACTAACTTATACTAATTCTGTTGTATATTGAAAATGATTGAATTTCTATTTTCCTTTGAATTTTCAAAATTTTGTCGATTAAGAAATAGTGCTTGTGCGTACAAAATCCTTCCTCAGTTATCTCTTAGTATATTGTTTCAACTTGGTGTACACATTGCTGAAGCCAATGGTAATTTCTAGTATACAAATCTTTCCCTTTGCTATATACATACAAGAGGCTCCCAGGAGCCTGAATCGCTCACCTGGTCTTAATGTCAACCCTTTGAAGACTTTTGTATAGCTAAATGAGCTGAATGTTTAAGCAATAAAAAGCTTTTTTCTATCTGCAGTAGTTTTCATTCCAAAGCAAAAAACACTATTTTTCACCTTTAAAGGGCCATAACCCCTTAAAGGGGTCATCTGACAACTTCGACCCTAAAAAGACTTTTGTAGAGCTAATTAAGCTGAACATTTAAGCAAGCAACATCTTTTCTCTATCTGCAAAAATTTTCTTTCTTTAGGCCAAAAACACTATTTTTTGCCTTTAAGGGGCCGTAACCACTATAAGGGGTCATCTGGCAACTTTGACCCTATGGAAACTTTTGTAGAGCAAAATGAGCTGAACATTTAAGCAAGCAACAACTTTTCTCTATCTGCAATAGTTTTCATTCCATAGGCCAAAAACACTATATTTTGCCTTTAAGGGGCCATAACCCCTATAAGGGGTCATCTGACAACTTTGGCCCTATGGAGACTTTTGTAGAGCTAAATGAGCTGAACATTTAAGCAAGCAACAGCTTTTCTCTATCTGCAATAGTTTTCATTCTATAGGCTAAAAACACTATTTTTTGCCTTTAAGGGGTCGTAACCCCTATAAAGGGGTCATCTGACAACTTCGACCCTATGGAGGCTTGTGTAGAGCTAAACGAGCTAAACATTTAAGCAAGCAACAGCTTTTCTCTATCTGCAATAGTTTTCATTCTATAGGCCAAAAACTCTATTTTTTGCCTTTAAGGGGCCATAACCCCTATAAGGGGTCATCTGACAACTTTGACCTTATGGAGACTTTTGTAGAGCTAAATGAGCTGAACATTTAAGCAAGCAACAGCTTCTCTCTATCTGCAATAGTTTTCATTCCATAGGCCAAAAACATGAAAAAATGCTATTTTTCACCTTTAAGGGGCCGTAACTCCCATAAGGGGTCATCTGACAACTTCAACTCAATGGAGACTTTACTAGAGCTTTTGATGCTGAAGCAGTACCGTGGCATCATATCTCATCTATCTCTTATACTTTTTGATTTACAAGCCAAAAACAGTAGTCTGACCCCCCTGGTCTATTTTTAGCAATGGCGGCCATGTTTTTCGACGAATCAAAAATCCCCACATCAGTTCTGTGGGGGATACCCTAAAGTACCACCAGACCAAATTTGGTTTGAATCTGTGCAGCCGCTTCAGAGGAGAAGAAGTTTGAAGAAAAGTTAACGACGACGACGACGACGGACGCCAAGTGATGGCAATAGCTTACATGGCCTTTGGCCAGGTGAGCTAATAATAACAGTAATATAAAGTGACTCCTGGCAAAATAATGAACATGCAGCTTATTTTCTAAACTTACTTTTCATAGACCCGAAAACAAAAAAATTCAACCAGAATTAGACAAGTTAATCTCAACCTCCTTTGGGATTTTGATAATTCTATTTTTCTGTCCTTGAGACATCACATGATCAATATTGCACTAATTATACATTTTATCTACAAATAGCTTCGCCAACCTTTTATTAAAAGTTTAATGCTTCAATATCCTATCTACCTAAACTGATGAAACTATCAATTCCTGACTTGCAATTTATTTTCCACAATCACGTTACAAAATAGCTTACCAATTACAACTTTTAATTAGAGATCATTGAAAAATCAACATGAATAAACTTAAAAAGTCTTTGTATTCTACATTTGTTATCATATTCCCTTTAAAATTCACTCTGATTTACAAACCATCTTCAACCTTTTTTCTGCCTCCATATTTACAGCTTTTTAAATGTCAAGCATTGTCCAGTTAAATCTTCTATACAAATACCCTCTTCATTGTTATATTAACAAAAGTTATAAAACGGTAAATAATATGAATAAGTGATTTTAATTTATAAAACTTTGTCTGCAATGTCCAGAGCCCTGGATGATCTTTTACAAAACATTTGACATAAAACAAATTAAAATTTTACTCCAAGTACACAAATAATCAGTTACATGTATCAAATCCAAATGGAATGATCAAAATATCACAACTTTTTAATGCATGAAATTTTATGTTTCAAAATGAATTTGAATGATTTTTATATTTCAAGATGAAAGGGAAAATCAGTTTGAAAATTGGAAATAAAATAAGATTTTTTAAAAAAAGGTAATTATAACAGGTTTATAAACAGATAAAAATTAAATGTTTCAGCAGATGGAGTGAGGTTACATAAACGATTTTGAGGAAAAATCAGAGCAGAGGCCTGGCTTACTGAGAGTGTTCTAGTTTAGAGATTTCTATTAAAACCCTATTCACCAATTTTTAACTACAAAGATATGCTTTGTTTAAAAAAAAATACCCCCAAAAAAACACAAATCACAATTAACTTTATTTTGAAGCTGACTCTTTTGATATGCTGTCAACTTACATGATATTACGTTTATTTCTCCTTATTTTGATTTTGGTGACATATTTCACTTATAGGTCCTGTTATACAAAACTTCAACACACAGGACAATAATTTGACTTATACAACATGTAAAGGCTGGGCATTAAAAGATTGCTTTTACAAGATTCAGCACTAGTAGGTGATTGGCACCTTAACAATGACTTAGATTAAAGCTTTAGGACAGAGACATGGATAAACAAACAATACAGGTCCCTGAGGAAAACTCTTGTTTCTCTAACAGATTCAGATCTCTAGGAAGTCTTTGAGTAATGTCTGACGTCTTTTCTCAGCAACATCCATTTGATTTTCTAAATCCTAAAAAGAAAAAAAATCCTAACTGTACATTATGTAAATCTTTATTCTTAAATATTCTATTCATTTATACAGTTAACGTAGCATACAAATTTGAAAATGATGGCAACAGTTGATACTTGCGCTTGTTATCTTGGTTTGTTAACATTTTGTTGAGGTATAATGGTCCTTTTTACACTGCATGATTAGTTTTTTTTAGACAGAAAAACCAATAAGCCTTAGAACGCCAGGTAACTGAGAAACCTAATAACATACATGTGAGTTTATCACTTTTGTAATGTACAAAACACAATGGGGGTCATTGGCTAGATATTGATAGTACTGTAGTATTTTAACACCAAACTTTGGCCACTTGGCATGAATACTTAGAATTTGTTGTGTTGTTCCTTTTCTGCAAATATTGGCACTCTAAAGTAATAATTTTCATTTTTTCATTCCGTATGGAAGTGTGAAAAGACATTGTATGTAATAAGCATACCCCTCGATCTGTAATTTCTGCTCTCTCAACTTTCCATGATAAGTTTTCGACTTCAGCTTCTAACTGAGCTTGTTGATATTCAAACTGAAATATTCATAAATCAATGAACTATTTGACACCCAAACAATAGATTCTAGGTTTTAAAATTATAAACGATAACTGTTTTTAAAATTTTCATTTTTTACTGAAAAACAAATCTTGTTACATAGCTTTATGTATGTGCCCATTACAAGTGGAAAATTACATACAAACCTAATTGTATAAAAAACCAGACAGGTGTGTCCATGACTCAATCAGCACATTTTTATTAAAATAGCATATTATTTTTCTGGAAGGTGTTATCTTTGTTATCCTTACAACTGTTTTATTTGACTGTTGTACTTACCAACTGTTTTCTAGCACCTTTTTCCATGTAATAAGCATAAGGGTAGGTAAACTTCAGAGTATATCTACACTGTAAAGGGGAAAGTAAAATATGAATGAAATGTATGTTTAGTGACTTAATAAACAAATAATTTTAAGTAAATATGGACTGGTTTCAAATACTGAAAACAATGCGAAACAAAATTTGTCGTGAACTAATCTTCAAGGAGACAATGTCATTTTAATTTTAAATTCTTAGATTCAACTTGAACAAAATGTTGATACACTATAGTTGTAACTGGAAAACTCCAAAGAAGGGCAAATCAGTGACAACATAGAGCAAAGTGTTATTACTTCATTTAAATAATCAAAGGTATTGGCATGAAAGATATCAAAATAAAACCAATCCCATCTAAAAACTTGTGTGAGCTGCAGCTCATAAATGTATAACCCATTCTCTAAAATCTGTTGGATCAGAAGTGCACATTTACACAATGTCACAAAGATTGTGTAAAATATTTATGAAAACTCATTTTAAAAATGGTTTAGTAAAGAGTTGTGGATAAGAGATGGATCTCTTGAAATTTAAGCAACAGACAGACTTTCCTTACACTATATACCCTCTATTTTTCAAGCTGGGGGTATAAAGAATAATAACAATTTATAAAATTCCCACTTGTTTATGTAGGTGGTGTGACCTGTATATTTAATCCACATCTCTTTATCATCTATGCAATAATTATCCCTTACCTTTCTGAGCAATGAAGCAGCATCTAACAGGTACTGCCAGTCTATCCATGTCCCTGTATTGTTCATCACCTTCTCTTGTATCCTGGAGGTTATCTTCTGTAGAGTCTGCTCCTCTAGTTCTAAACTTTTGGAGTGATTCTCATACTAAAACACACAAGTCACAATGTACACTAAATTTCAATAAATTCTTAGATAATCTCATAACTACCATAATTCTGTTAAATTTTAAGATTATATTCTACCACTTTATTGTCAAGACAAACATTTAGATGCTTAGAATTTCAGACTAACACAAAACTTCAATATAATGTTTTTTGTTTTAAATAATTATCCTTACTCTATTGAAGTAGAAGATGAAGTTTCTTGGTGTCTCTAGTATACATGGTATAAGCACATATTACTTACTCTTTCGAAATAAAAGAGGTATTTTTTGAGAGCTTCTCTGGCTTGAGCATGAGCAGATTCATTTGCAATATTAGGATTTTCTTTGTAGCGACTGCATTCATAATATTCACTACCATGAGCCTTCCAGTCTGAAATAATAATATACGATTTTTTTTCTATTTTGATCTTTTTTAAGATCGGCAAACACATTTCATATTAAAATTAAAACCAAGTGTAAGATAAAACAATGGAATTGTTAAACAATTAATAATTTATTTTACTCCAATCTTTAATAAGTTAGGTAGGCTTCATTTCAAAACTGAATCAGAGTAGGCATAAGTGTTCTATCTGAAATTTAGTAAAGCATGGACTTTAAGATACATTACAAAAAATTTCATAGTTCAATTTTGTGTGTGTAAATATAAATTTTTGAACTTAGTTTGAAAGTAAGAAATGAAGAAAAGAATCAAGTCATACCCTACTGAGATCAATATGGTTCATTTCATAGGTATTGATCAGCTATTACCATAGATGTTGTGTCATGTACAATAATTCAACAACCTAGTAGTTCAATGATAAACTTACCTCCTAGACACATCCAACAGAAGTCGTGTTTACATTTGGTACATTGCTGAAAAACAAAAGTCATATGTTTGATCTTTCCTTTTATAAATGGGAGTCATATCATGTGTAAAACATATGTCAATAAATAGTTTGATACTAATATGCTTATAAAACTTGGGGTAATTTTTTTTATACCTTTTTTTTTTTAGTTTTGTAGTTACTCGTATCAAAATATGAACACAAATGGATTTGTATTGTCATTAAATGCTTTTGCAGCATATTTCTGCAAGATGGTGTTGTCTGTTGTCAAATAATGTTAGTTTATTTCTGCTATGTAGTTCTATCAAATTTTGTTTCTCTTATGCTTATCATTTCATGTGTATGTTCATTGTGTTAACCTATCTTGTTTTCTTGTATAATTATGTTGATATTTGTTCATATTCCCTAGTAAGGGACTTGAGAAATTAAAACTTGAAATTTGTTAATAAGAGTTTCTTCCCTTTTCCCACTATTCAAAGTATTTTTATCGGGCTACAGGTAGTTCATTCAAAACTTTGGCTAATTATGTCCAATCAAACCTATTACATTTGAAAAATTGTTAGAAAATATATATTCTCCTGTAGACTCACCACATGATTACAGCCTCCATTTTTCTCTATACACACATGGCACTTGGGACACTACAAAGATAAAGATAAAATATTAATTTTATAAGCTGAATACACAATTGGTCTGTTTCTTTCCTACAGTATGAATATTTACATAAGTTTTAAGTCAAGCAAATATGTCTTCTAAGTCAATGATGGCCATCTTAGCACATATTTTGGGGGAATTTTTTCATTTTTTTTTTGCAATTTGTGTTGTCCTTGTGTTAATAAGAGTATAAAATTCTATGAAAATCTGACTTATTTTCTTAGAAATCAACTTAAATGCAAAAGCAAACCGGAAATGTGACACATAGACCCAAATCAATACTTCCACAACTTTTCATTAAAAGAAAAGCTACAGATATCTTACATCTTTTGTGTTAGCACTGATATAGTTAGCTGTTTCTGAGTCATCAGCACACTTGGTCAACCATTTCTTGATCGTAGAACAATCTGTTGGCGCATGGTAGTCTATACCACATTTAAAGCTGGAAAATAGAGAGAAATAAATAAGCAGGGAAAAAAACCCTTTCTTTATACAATATATCAAAACTTTCTATTCAAATTTATAGCGAGCACAAAGTGCTAAATGCTGATATTGATTTCTTTCATCTGGATATGCTTTTAAATCAAAGTTACAGGTGCGCATGAATATTTATAATATAGCTTCTAAAAATATATTTTGTGTTTTAAAACATGAAAGAAAGTTTGAAATAATAATGGGACAATGCCTAAATTATTATTTTTTATATGCTTTAATATGACTACAGTAGAAAACAAATAATAACATTGGTATTGAGTGTACGACTTTTTCTACAACACTTTACATACCAGAATGTAGTTTTACAATGGTATTGAAATTACCACTCTTTCTACAACACTATACTCACAAAAATGTAGTTTGACAATGGTATTGAGCGTATGACTTTTCTACAACACGTTACTTACCAGAAGCTAGTTTTACAATGGTCACACTCTACTTTCTTGGCCTTGTTTTCTTTAGCTCTAATTATTACAGAACAGTTTGGTCCAGGGCAGAAACGTAACTGTGGATGACCCTAAAATGATAGATCAGAGAGTGTTAATTAAATAAGAGCATAGCTCAATATTATATACTCATATACAAATCTTTATTGTAATACACTGAGACATCGTCACGTGACATGTGATAATTTGCTGGGTCAATAAGTAACCGTTCGGTGGCATGATAAGGTCACCACTCATGACATTTTCCAATTTTTGACCAAAAAAACCAGTAGCTTCTCCCTCAGCCCAGAAGCTTGAATGTATGTAAGTTTCATGAAATTGTATCATGATGGTCTAAACCAATCAAGAAGGAATGACAGACAGGTGGATGAAAAGCTGAACTCTATACTCCTCCACTGTCACAGAAAAATGAACAAACAAATTCACATGTAAACTGCTCTTTTGTTACTCTACCTCAACGTGGTCTGTAAAAGATCGTGTGGAATATTTATCTCTATAATCTGGCTTGGTAAGAGCACTGCAGATAAAATCTTCAGGAACCAGTATATTACAATCCTTCTCCATACACTCAATACCTGCAAATAAAGATTATACATTTCATTTTTGTCCTTTAAGCAATATACTGTATAAGTTTGGTTTTTTTTTGCGGGTATCAAATTTTTGCTTTTTTCACGGTACTTGGCAACTCCCGAAAATATAAACCTGCAAAAATTAAATCTGATAAAAAGTATATACTCGCATTTAAGTAATCGCTAAAATTGAATTCTGCGAAAAAAATATCTTTCATTTTCTAATAAATCCGCAAAATTTAGCTCCTGCGAAATAAAAAACCAACTCATACAGTAATACATATCCAAAGAAAGGTATATATTGTTTTGGCACATTTTACCTGTTTTTATATTTGACTATATTCATTTATACTGGTATCTTGTAATATTGTGGTAGGAAGCTACATAGAAACTGTGACATCACAGTTGAATATTTGGTTGAAATGAACGTAAATACCATGATAAAATGAAACCCACAATATAATGAGAATGGAGTATATATCAGAATTTTCAAACTTTCCTGGGCATAGTTAAAGCTCAACCTTAAGTTGGAATCCTGATCAGTACTTTGGTATGTAAAAATTCACCAGAGACATATATAGTATGCTCTTTGTGTTCTAGTTGAATATAGTCTTAATTTTGGATTAAGTGTCTCTGATGAGTTTGTAATTGACTAAACTTGTATCGATATCAGACACATGAAAAAGTATGCCTTGCCAATTTTTGTTCATTTTATTTAATAGTAATTTAAGATGTTATCAACTGAAAAACAAATCCCCACCTGTTGTTATGCCTTGTTGAATTTGGATCTGGAAAAAGCTGTCCCAACAATCTTTACAGAACTGGTGACCACAGCACAGACAGAACATCTTCTCCTTCTGAACCGACAGGTAACAAACTGGACAGGTGCGAAAGTTTCCAAAACTTGTGTCCTGAAATAAACAATATACAGGTAACACATAGGACAGGTACAAAAGTTTCCAACAATAAACAATAAACAGATAACATACATGACAGGTTCCTAAGTTTACAAATCTTTTTCCTAAAATAAATAATATAGTGTCTTTTTTTCTTGTAATGGCCATGTACTAATGTTTTAGTATCGATTGTACTAAGTAAGCTACAGTCAAACCTGTCTTAACGACCACCTGTATTCAACGACCTCCTGTCTTGAGCGACCCTATTCATTCCCCCCCAACAGTTTTTACTATGTTATGCACCTGTATTCAGTGACAACCTGTCTAACGCGACTAGCGACCATGTTTTTGGTTCATAAACGACCATAAATCCTCCGTTATGCGACTTTTTATTAACCGGAAGTTGTCAGAAAATTGGAAATAATATACGAAAATCGTCAAAAATATACCTCCAAATGGAAGCTGAAATTTTGAAAGTAAACAGATGGTACTAGGTGAAGTTTAGCAGCAGGAAGGACTGAACTTCCACATGTAGATTTGTTTATGTATTAAGTTGGCAGATGAAAATTAAAACTGAACAACTTTGGGGATGGAATTCAGTCTCATCGTCATAATAAACAATCTGTTCCACAAACTTGGTGGACAAATAGACCAATCGCGAGTTAATCCATTCCGGAACATTCGGATATTAGAATGTCCAAATGTCAAAGGTCAACTGAGGTAAGATCTGACGTCAGAACATTGGGAGCAATGGAAGCAACATGTTTACCGATTTATTTTAGGAAAATTTGAAAGAAAATTGAATAAAAAGTTTTGTTCATCAATTTGTAATGGTTAAAGAAATATAAAAACAAACATTTCCAAGGGATTGGAGAGAAAGGATAAGGTTTCCCTGTTTGATTTATCACAGAGTAGGTACAAGTTTTCCAGTAAAATCGAGGTAAAATGGCGGCTATTTTGGAACTCGCGATCCGGGTATTATAAAATCAAAGGTTAGTTCATTCAGTCTTCTAAAATTACTTTAGCCCTTACAATTATTGGAATTGGTAAACAGTTTATCAGTATAATAATTTATCTGTCCCTTAAACTTTGCGTTTTTACTGGTGAATGAACTATATTTAAACTCAAAGGTTAGTCCTACCAGTAGCTGCATGTTGGTAAATAAATGATACATGTACTTACATCAATTCAAAGGTTATTCCTACATGAAGCTGCCATCGTAAATTATTTTGCCCCTTAGGCCTTAAAGTACCTTGCAGGCATACAAAAAAAGCTAAAGATTTTGGCATGAGTAGTACATGTATGACCTATTCCAAACCTGTATTCAGTGACCACCTGTCTTATGAGACCTTTTTTACTTTGTCCCTTCAGGGGTCACTTAAGACAGGTTTGACTGTAGTTATTTTTTTTTTCTTTTATGCATCCTTTTGTATTGTAACCTCATTAAGTGTTTTTTTCAAATAATATTGTGAGAGACTGCTGAAGAAGTTACCTTATATTTGACTGCTGGTTTTATCTTGGAATCTACTAAAAGCTTGGCTGGATCTTTCAAATGTCTGAAACAAATACAATTACTTAGAGTGATAAAAAGTGAAATATCATGTTGTGTAAATATCTCTAACTATGAATATGTAATAAATACCATCTGATGTTTTCTTGTAACAAAATATCTTTACTTAATTCAAATGCATCTAAGGAAATGAAACTTTGAAATCTAATGATAAACTTTCAAAGAGCATGTGAAATAAACTAATACATGTACATGTAGCTGCTTATAACACAACACAGGTATTACAACAAACAGAGACTATTTACTTGCTATGGCAAAATAGTTCACCCACAAACTTAACACAAATTACCCACATCACTGAGTTTCATATTGTCTTGTACATGTAATTGCAATATTTAAGTTGTTGTTTTTCGTTTTTTGTGGGGGGATTGTGTTTTTTGTATGTTATGATGATATTTTAGTTGTCCTTATGTGATACTTTTGATTTATTTGTTCTGTTACTGATCAAAATTCTTACCTTTCAATGACTGTTTCTTTATTCCAATCATGGACTTGAAGCAACATCTTAGCTAAAGATGGATCAATCTGAAAAAAGCAAGACAGACATTTGGTCAATTGGTAATCTTACCAGAAAAATGAGTTCATGACTTTAGTTCAATCCAGTCATAACTAGGAAAATTATAAGCAAGTGCACAAAAAAATACCCCCCTACATATTTAATTCTATCAAGGGGAAAATAACTAAACAAGAATATTATCTTAAACTAATGAATTTCTTTACAAACATCTACAAGTTTTATCAAAATCCATCAAGCAATTCACATTTACATGTAGTATGTACCCGATATGTGGACAGACAGACAGGATAACTTCTATACAAATGTATATCAATTCAACACTTGTTTATATGAAAAATTCACTTACCCAAAACAAAGCCTAATTGTACATTTTCAGTTAAAATTTTACTACATGTATGTGCAGACATTTACATATGTCTCCATGCAAAAGATTGGCATGGATTTTAGAACAAGATGTATGACATAAATAACCTATAAAACATATATTCAAAGCAAAGATTTTTTTTATTATTACTACTAAAGAGAAGAAACTGACAATCCATTTTAATTCCAATCAATTTTAATTATCATATCAATGTACATGATGACAAAATATTTATATCACCTTTAATTTACTACACAGGACCTCCACCTCTTCATTTAACAGTCTCTCAGCATCTTCTAACTGTAAACTGTCAAATTCAAAATATTCTGGGTCATCACTTTTCTTTGGTTTATCAATGTCAAGGTCATCTGTATCATTGTCATAGTAACCACAATAATCATCCTCATCATCATCCATATTGTCTGATTCCTCGTAATCTGATTCATCTGAATTCTGACTTTTCATGTCCACTGTGTCTGTCATCTTGTCCTATATCTGAATTAGAAAAGAATGAAAGTTTTAATCTTAAGACAATAGGTCATTTACCTAAAGCTACTGTAAGGCCATTTACCTATGGCTCATTAATCTAAATAATTTATGACTATTTCAAATTGTAGATCCTTAATTCACTTTAGTTTCCCTGGGGCCTGAAATGGTACATGATTTTATATCATTATGGAATATAATAATTCTAAAAGGGTCAAGGCAATGTTATTGAATAAAAACATCTCAATTCTTTCCCTTGAAGATTAAGAACAAATAGGGTAATAATATAAGGAACATGGATGTACAAATGTAAATGTGAATCCACACATACATTTTGTAGTTCATCCTCAAAAATAAAGAATAATGTCTTCAATACAATATAAATGGTTACAATAATATACACAAACAATGTACGCTTTTTTTTAAAATGTACATAAACATCATCTGTGCTTATATTTAATATGCCTTCCTTTTAAGATCCTAAGGATCCTAAGACACATATTTAAAAATAAGAGAAATCTATGTACATAAACATCACTAGATGCACATTTATTATAAACCTGAACTTATATGATGAATTATCAAGACATACTCTCATCTGTTAAGTATTAGCACCCCATAAGTACAACTACATATGGATCCTAATTCCTTTATACATTATTCAAACAGGACGCATTATAGACTGAAAATCCAATACATGTACCAATATATAGTCAATGCTTTTACAGGAAACATTATATACATAGAATATATTGTTACAAACAAATCAGTGATTTCCTCTCATAGTAAAAAAGTCATACATACATAATGTAATACAACTTATGGTTAATAGAGACAATAAATTTAACCGTAGTTACAGTCTCTGACTTGTATATTCTATTTATTTATCAAAACATGCACGTTTTTGTAGATAAAACCCTGACAATTTTAAGTGGGGTGTAGATTATATTCCTTAAAGATCAACAAAGATAAAACATGCATAAACAAGATGCATAAAGAATGAATCATTGCATACATGTACATGAATCTAAAACTGAAAAAGGATACCACCTCAACTTGATAACTTTAATTAATATGGCACTCAAATTTATTCAAAATTCATGACAAATCCAACAAAATACTAATTGCATTTTTCTTTTTACATAGGTTGATAAAAAATACCTACAAAATTTGGACCTTGTCAACAAAGTGTTCTTACCTTACCTGACCTGGACAGAATTGAACATGTCCATAAACAATCTACTTTCTCTTTCTACATGACCTAGTTCCTTATGTAATTATAGATCTAATTCCCAAGAGTGTGATGTAATGGTAAGATATACATGTATGTACTGAATTAAATCTCTATAATAGTTCACCTACAGCCCCAGGTTGTTTTGTTATTGTCAATATACACATTTGAACACTATACTTATATCCCTAGCTAATCACGATCCGTGGTAATATAAATGTCAAACATAGCCAGACTTATAAAATACAAACATAGCCATATCCTCTAATAAAGACTTATAAAATACAAACATAAGCCCTATCCTCTAATAAAGACTTATAAAATACAATGTTTATGTACTCTTGATGCTGTATTTTCATTGTTTTCTATTTTAAAAGAAGGGTTAAAGTATGATTTTAACTTTATGTGTCACATTTGTTGCGTTAGTATTTGTCAACGCAACAGACTTAAAACGAATAACTCCAATGCAGATTCACATTTATTATTTCCATCATTCACATAAACATAATACAAGAAAGTGCTTACAAGTAAAATACAGATTTCAGCTTTTATACTTATAGAAATTTTCCCGCGGCACGTGAATTAAGTGAACATATTTTCAAGATAACAATTACCGGAGAATTTAAAGAGGAGACAAATTCACAAACGGAGAAAAAACAGTTGGAGTTCAAAAACGGAGGCAAATGTAGAAATCTAAATTATCGTATTCACGACAACATTTAAACATTTTAACTATCAGTAAGATGATACATGTATTCAACATTGATCAACAGTGTGAAACAAAGAACAGAAAAGATAATATTTTTATAAAATTAGAATTATTTCAGCTGTCCTCCAATTATTTGAAGGGAAAATGATACTTCATTAATGTACAATGCAAGTTTAACAAGAGTTATTTGCTAATACTGTTAGTTCTTTCATCCTGGTTTCATTCAACTCAAGCATTTTTAATTGATTGATTTATACATAGACCTCTTACAAATAGCACAAACATATCTGTCCAGATGTAGTTTATCTATGTAAATACATGTAGCACATCATTAGCATAAGATAAAGTGGAATATAGCATCAGTCTATCACCAAATAAAGACTGAATGTGTGAATCCTGTTATAAACATCTGATAATGTCACTTCATATAACAACAGCTTGATCAAGATCAATACAAAAATGTATCTAAAACACAAACCATTCACAGTATTACCAATAGAGGGCCTGGAATTTTATAAAAAAAAAATATATTGATTTTAATTTTGGCTGAAAAAAATGTATATGCAGATTGTAAGAAAAAATATTAATTCTCTTGGCCAGCATAAATGCATGTACATAATGAAAATAATTATTTTTGTTCGCTTTATGTTTGAAAACAAACATTTTAATTTTGTGTTTCTACATGTAATTCAGGATAGAACAATGTTAGAAAAGCTAAAAAATATCATAATTTTTAGGTTTCAAGATCTAGACCATTGTACAATTCTTTAAGATCTAATTATAATGATTTCAGAATAAATGATGGATTTGAGTAGTCTGTAACCTTTTCCAAATAAATTTGAACTTGCCCTAGATTTGATTTAGACAATTTGGACCTTACCATATCCAGTGATTTTTATCATTTGCATTTCTTACTGATATATTCTCATTAATTTGACACTTACATTTTAGTTATGAGATGCAAATTAGTGAATGACATGTACAAATGTACATCATTAATGAGATTAACTGGCAAACACTCCCATATGTTAAATAATTTACAATAAGTGTCAACATTTACATAATATATCATAGTGATAATTGTAAAGATCTATTTTAAAAAAAATCTATTTAAAAGTATGGATCACCCAGATCTGAACATTTAACCATAATTAAGACATACATGTATTTATAAATAAAAAAGAAATGTGAATATTTCACAATTAAATCATTATAATAGCTAAACCAGTATGTCTTTTACTCAATCACAATCATTAGATGTACATATTTATTTTATGCCACATCAATTGAAAGTTATCAAATAGATTCTCATCCCCTACATTGAAAATATTAGGGCTGGTGGAACTTCCAAAATATTACTGCCTCAGAAGTTACAAACTAAAAAGCATAAAAACAATCTAGATTTGTACAGTATACATGTATTAAGAATAAAAATCAGTCGCATGACTTATTTAAAGCATCTATTATAATTTTTCTATATGATCACTTTACCAATAATTAATGACCGGTATTGAAATAAACAATGAAAATAGCAACTTAGCGTTCTTGGTCACATGCCCCCCTATAGAGCATTATAAATCCAAATCACAAATAAAGTTGCAGAGTCCTCAAGATGACTTATTATGACACTCCCTAGCCATCCCCTCTAACAAACTTTGAGCCCTCATACAATTTTCCAAGTACATGTATGGAAGGATCATAAGATTAGAACACTAGTTTAAGACTTGAAGTAATGATGGAAGCAAAATTGTCCTGTCATTCATTTTGATTTCTCTGAACTTTTTTAAAAGTGTGCACACACTAAAAATGGCCCAGAATAAACACATTTGGATTTTCAGATGTTTTCAAAAAAAGTCTAGAGATGCAAAAAAATGGTGGGAAATTGTCAGCATATGAAATTCAGATTTGATTTTTAAAGTGTGTTATTTTCTGTGCTTTGTACAAGATAAACAATAGGGGGAAGGTTGGGCCCAAAAAACTAGTTTAACCCCGCCACATTTTTTATGTGCCTGTCCTAAGCCAGGAATCTGTGTCAAAGCTTTTGTTTGTTCTTGTCTACTATCTGTTTTTTGTTTTATGTCCAGAAATGGGTCTTTCTTTGATATTCTAGGGATTTGTTTGAATCCTATGTATTGTATTTTTAGTCTTGGGTCAATGCAAGACGGCGAGCAGTGACCTCTGGTCATGTTGAAAACTGCTGGTTGTTTTCCATTGTGAGTTTTTAAATTGCAGTTTCTTTAATGTTGGTTGTGTCGCGTACACTTATTCCACATCTCTTTATCGTCTATTGTGATTCACTTGCTCGAATTCTTGATCTTTAGAGTTTGTTCTATTTATGCAATATACATGTAGGTTTCCCACGAATTTCGCTTGTCTGAAGGAATTCAACTGGCCAGCGGTAAGTGGCCATGGGCTAGTGCTAATTTTGCAGACTGAATAGTCAATACGATCACATTGTCTTTAGTTATCTCACCCCATTGTCCCATATGAACTTTCCAGAGGAATGGATTTTATTATGGTATCTTAGCAAGCTTTTAAGGCAATGCCATTCTCATAACATGTCATGTGACTCAAAAAACATTCTGGATCAGAAGTCTACCACTCTTTTAGATTTCAGAAGTATTGGAAAAATCTGGACATGTGCGGAAAAAATTTAAAATTGCAGGAAACAACGGAGTTCGCGAAATGTGTCGGACCTGTCAGACCTGACTGGTAAAATTTAAGAAGGTCCAGCATTTTAAACATACTTACTGGACCCATGTCTGGTAGATTTTAGTAATTTTGTAGATAGTTGTAATAGACAGGACCAGTAAAAAAAAATTTAGGTCTGACCAAAGATTCAACAAAATTCTAACTTCTAAGTTACGCGAAATCTGAAACAATAGCATATTGTTATGATATTCTCGTCCCATTGTTTCATATTTGAGTATGTTGTTGGATTTCTTTTACGCAAGCTTTTAAGGCTGTGCCTTTTCATATTTATAGAATCATTATTGTCATTGATTAATAAGTGTAACCCAATCAACAATGATCGAGATGGTCAGGAGCATAGTTCACAAATTAACTAGGCTAATCCAGCTAGTGTGTTTTCACCTAAGAAACAAAATACATCAAAATGGATCGACACAGGATTAAGAAATGTGCTTGCCCTTTCATGTCTTTGTTTTCACACATAAAGAATCAAAATGCATAGAAAATAAATATCTTCAAAGAAAAGCTTCATTTTAAAGATAATCAATTTTAGTGTACATAGTTTTCTTTCCTTTACTTACAATATGTTTGTCTTTAAGATGTATTCAGTGGGTTTAATTGAAATTTCTTTGTTGCTATTCCTGGAAATTTCGCATATTTTTCACAACAAAATTATCAATCAAGGATGTGACGTCAACTGGGTTACGTAGAAGCTTAAAATCAATTTTGTGCTATATTCTTCTTTTCTTTCAAGCGCTTTGTTGACCATAATATGTTCGGAATATTTTTGATATCACAGAAAAATCTAGAGAAAGTTTTTCGTCAAAAACGAAAGTAGCATGTGAAACTGAAAGTTGAAGAAAAAATGATGAATTGATCATGGAAAGGTGATAAATATGCATAGGCGTATATTATAAGTTTCATTATTTTTTATTTCATTCATTTTTGTTCAAAAAGTATGATGTAATTTATAATTCAAAGACATCGACATATTTCACATATTAATATTCCAGGCCCAGGGTTCCTGTTTATGGTCAACAGTGATAAAGTAAAACGACATGTACTACATGAATTCAATATCAAGTTTTCATTTGTACTGAAGTTGTCTTTAAATTTTATAGCAAACTGATTAGAAAATAAGAAATCAGAATAAAATAAATATTTACACTATAAAGGTTTGAATTTCATTGTTGTTTTTTTATGTGTGTGTTTTATGCTTTAATATGAGGCAGGTGTAACCTGTAACACTCCCGAAAGTTACAATTAATATTAATTTTTTTTGTGTTCAAAAATAAAAACAGTCTAGCTTTTCTGGCAGGTTATGTCTAAAATTTTCAAAGAGAAAAGCATTATAAAGACGTCAAAAGTTTGGGAAAACAAGCTTGCCAACCAGACGTTGAAGGAAAATTCTGCTCATAGTACAACTAAAATATTGACATTTCTACCATTATTCAGCTCATAGTACACAATTCAGCTCATAGTATAATAAAAATATTGACATTTCTACCATTATTGCTCCCTTCAGGCCAGCAAATTATATTTCTATTATCCATTGAATGAGCCTAAACCAATTATTGTAATTGTGTTCGGGCAATAAATAAAATTGAATTGAATTGAATCATTCAATCGAAAGGGATAATTAAGATTGGTAGAGCAAGATGTTGTGGTTTCATTTATATGAGACAGGCACACCTGTTTGAAGGACTAAAGTCCTGGTTTATGGAATCACAATAAAGAAAATAAAAAAAAAAACACCCACCTATTTGACAGCATCTCTATATTGATCATAGAACTTGGACTTGGACAAAATATTTATTTTACCCTACCATTGCATGTAATATCTATCCTATAGTGAGTTCAGTATTTGGTGATCCAAGGATAAGCAAATGATGTGTTATATTTACATTGATTGCATTACGCAACATGTAGAAACCACAAAATAAAAATTGCTACGAAATGCCTTTTTTGGCAAAACCAGGAAAATTGTAACCCACAGAATTAAATGAATCCACAGTAGATATAGGAATGATGTTCTAATATTTTCTGGCACTTTTCAATGGGTATATTAAATAGCAACCAGCATCTGTACCGAGATTAAGTTACCAGCAACTGTAAGTGATTGAGGACTGATATTGGGTCAGTGGGTACATCTTGGATAGCAATCACCATCTGTACCAAAATTAGGGCACCTTGACCTACTTTTTTCGCATGAATGACTTGGGTTAAAATTTTTGTTTAGGTCCATATTTCAGCAACTACAAGAGATGATAGTGGGTGAGTGGGTACATCTTGTCTACAAAATGATACAAAAATTGTAGGAAGGAGGTCGTCATTGATTGATGTAAACTATTTTTTTTATTTTGAATAATGGACTAACCATGACGGATATGGTCATGTGACTGATTCTGTTGTTGATATATTAATAAATAAGTTCAATATAACTGTACCAAAATAAGATCACTTGACCTGAATTTTCCACATGAATCAGAGATTAAAGTTTTGATTAAGGTCCATAACTCTGCAAGTGGTTGAGGGAGGATATTTGGTAAATGTGTTTATCTTGGATAGTAATCATGCATGGTAATTAACATCTGTTCCGGATTTGGGTCACCATGACTCGCATTTTATTTGTAACAGGTGAGGGGATAGGCTGTCCTATGTGACTGCTCCATTTCTTTTATTTTTAGGGGTTTGTGACTGATGAAGAAATTGTCATTGTATACATCAGATTGCTTATTGAAACTATTGATATTGGAAAACTATGAAAATAAATACCAACAAAATAGTCATGAAGATTGATGCGTAAAAACTAACAATTATGTTTTCAGTACATACACATGCATTGATTTGTGTCATCGATAATCGTACCAAACCATGTAAAAGATGTCAGCACATGTAATTGAGTAAATAAAGGTTACAACAAAACTACTAAACTGGGACAATCAATCAACCTTATATAATATATCCAAGAAGAAAAGACAAAACAAGACAAAGACATGCCAGAGAATTTGAAGATTACAATGGTTTCAGACTTGGTACAGGCATTTCAACCAGGTTTTATGACACCAAACTTTCATTGCAGTCTAAGGCTATAGTACATTGTAATACAAAACACAACACAAAAGTGAGAAATAATAGAAATAGTGAAGTGATCATCTCAGTGTAACATATGTAAAATATATTAAAGCATGTCTTTGTGACTTGACATTCTTTTTAATTTTATCATCAATATCTTAATTTTTTCATTGTAGAATAACCAAGAATTAGGAACATGTTTTCTGCATTTTCTAAACTTGTGAGCTTTGTTTATCAACAAGAAGAAGATGACCAAGTTGACCAAGATCAGGATTTTATTGGAGATAGGGTAACAGTTTCATCAAAGGAAACCAGTCATGATCTACATAACCAAAAGGAGGCTGGAGAGCACACTAATCTTGTTAAGAATTTTAACGGGAAAGTTTCCCATGTATTTGAAAATAATGGGATGATTAATGGTGATATTTACTTTTCATTTGACAAAATACTGAACAATATTAAACCTGAGGTTGGTGATGAAGTTCATGTGGTTGCTAGGAAACAGAAAAATAGTGAATTGTGGGAGACAGATCAAGTAACTGTCATTCAAGGATCATGGGAGGATGAAAATGAGGCAGATTTTGAGAAAGAGGATGAAGAGTGTCCACAAGATGGGATTGTGGGAAAAATAACAAAATTTGATGGCAGTGATGGATTGATAAATGATTACATTGGTTTTACAATGGATGATTTAACCGATTTTATCCCATGTGTAGGTGATTATGTGAAAGCAGAGTTTGACAAAGAAATTAAAGATAGAACAGTAATTGAAAAGATTGAACCTTTACGTGTCATTGAAAAGGAATCCAAAATAACTGGTTACCAGATTGACCATGGCTACATAGAGGGAGAAATCTTCTTTTATCCAGATGCCTGTGTCGATGGTTACAAACCGTCTAAGTGGGATAAAGTTGTGGTAAAGGCAATAGAGAGTGTACAAGGAAGGTGTAACTGGAGAGCTATTTCTATCAAACCCATTAATGGACCTTACATTCCACAAAAGTTAGTTATGATGCTTTTTTTTATTACTAATATTAATTATACTCCCACTCATAGGAGAAGGGGCTGTGATCCCCTTGTTGAATTGACATTTCTTAATTTAGATGTAAAATTGAATTCACAATGAGCGAAAGTTTTAGATTTATTGAATTATAAATACAATATGTGCAAAGGTATAATATTTATTCACTCACAATGAAATTTAAGTGCATTCTTGAAATATTTTTTTAAAAATTAAATTCTTTTTGAAACTGTCTACTTTCAGTATAACAGCTAGACTCCTACCAAGCCCTAAGCAGCAGTCTTTCATAGAGGAGCTAACCAAGGACAAAAATGGTATCTATGTAGAGGGCACCACTGATTTGGGACCAGTTAAGGTGGGACAACAGAAAAAACTGACACTTTGGATCCACAACAAAGGGACATCTCCCCAGGTGTTACAGAAATGTCACATTCCTGCTGAGTCGTCACAGTTTTGTGTTGAGAGTGTCAAGTTTTTACAAGAATACAACACCATGATAAAGTCTGGAAATACGGATGTAAAATCAGGAACAGTTACCATATACCCAGCAATGTCTGTTTATGTCAATGTTACTCTGGATGCTAGGTATGAGTTAGTGAATACATATGTATGTTCAATCTCTGAAACTAAGTCTAACAACACGTCTTATGTCATTAGGTAGTCTGACACAGCATTGACTATATATACTGTGGTTTCCTTATTATTCGTTGGGTATCAATTTTCGTGGATGGACTTGATTCATGAAATTTGATACCAAACAAAAAGGAAATTAAACATTAATCCCTATGCTGAAGATTTCAGAACCACGAATTTAAGAATTCACATACATATATTTTTTTTCATTAAACCACGAAAATTAGTACCCATGAAAATAAATGAATCCATAGAACTCTGTTTTGGAGATTTATATGTGATGATCAATTATAAATAATGGAAAATAATTATTGATTTATAAGATTTATAGAAATATTTAGCGCTTGAAATTTAATTACATGGAAGCAGCAATAACCAGTCAAACAGTTTGATAAATTGTACTAAAGTTCATGTATTCACACGAATACTTTTGTGCATCAACTCTAAAGCCAGTTATAAAAAATGCAATTATACCCAGTCAGGATAAAGATTGCATTTAAAAAATAGAGCCTTACAAAAGCATAAATATTTTAATATTTACAACTCTCACAGCATAAGCACATTCAATTACAATGTAGCAACTAAAAGTTTAACAATCTCAGTAACAAATAGCACTAGTAAAAATTAAGTGGTCATCAGTCTCTATATTCTTCATACTGTTACAGTTCTAACCATAGAGCTTAAAATCTGAAAGGAAAGAAATTATAATGTTTCATTGTTATTTTGATGTAATTAGATTATTTAATTTTCAGAATATAGCTTTAATCTTTTCGAGATGGAACAATAGACAGGTTTTGACTTTGTCAAATGATGTCTTTTATATTTTGAAACATCAAAAGTTTGAAGATGAAATTCAACTAGTGTGCTTTTATTTAATGTTTAAGTTAGTATTTTTTAGTTCATTAGCTTTATTAAAATAGCAGTACAAATTGAAATAAGTGTCACTAATATATTCATGTTGTTTAAACTGCTATTGCATGCAGTACCAATTATCACAGCTGGTATGGTTCAGTAACTTTGATTAAACGTGAAGCAAAACCACCTTAGCTGTTTGACTATAAATCCTGTCTATAATGTTACAAAACAATTCAGCAGCTACCCAAACTTGAATGACTGTAAAATATCTTTCAAAAACACTTAAATAGATTTACCTTATCAATAATGATTTGTCCAGTCACAAAGTTCTGATATTTTTGTGCCCATGGTAGCAACAATGATAATGTTTTGTTTCTGGTGCAGTAATTCAAAAACTCCCAGCATGCAACATCAAGATCATCAAGGTCGAACTGTGATGCTCCACACAGGAGTCCTGAAAATAAAAATTAAGAATTTTAGTTTACAAAAAGAATCATTTTTACAACCATTTTGTTCTATTTAACATGTTTAATGTGTGACATAACTATGCATTTTCCATGTCAGAGGATGCTTGATAAATGATGATCTGAAAGCATGAAAAGAACTCAATTTTGGCGTATTTTTTGTATGTATTGATTTACTTATCTTTGGTAAATAACTTACTTATACTTCACCTGCTATTTTGTTTTTTTTTGTTTTACTTTTGTGATGTGTGCGGTGTAGGAGCATTTACTGCACCTTAGATTTTTTTTTTACTTTTTCTAAAAGAGCTTATGCAACTATTGTAAGACTATTACCTGTAACATTTCTTTCATTGATGTCCACATATCCACTGTGTATGTATTCTATGATCTGTCTGAAATCTTCAGGTTGATATTTCCTAACAGGAACTACCACTTTATTCATATGTGACCTTTTTGACCTCTTGGATTTCTTGTTTGCTTCGCTCTCATGTTCTGTCTCCTTCTGGTTCTTTAAGATTAGGTTGTACATCACTCTGGAAATTTGAGAATAAAGAATTTAGATCAGCACATGTAATACAGTTTTGTAAATAAACTTAATAGAAAACAACATAACCTATCTACTTGTTTAAGGTCAATATTAAATAACTCGCCACCAAAATGTGTTTGGTAATAGTTAAAAAAGTCTTTTCAGCACTACAAAAACTCAAGTTTTTGTTACAGGACTTATACTTTCAGCTACTGTGGCTCTGTATATACAAATTGAGCTTTCAGATAAATAAAATACAAGATATAGTATAATTTTAATAACAAATTATATACCTGCTTCTTGTTCCAAGAATGGCCTTGACACCATAAACCTTGACCTTTTCTTCTCCAACTTCAAACATAACATCACAAAGTTCAGGCATAGACATGATAGTTCTGAGTTGATCTGTTAGGGCTATTGTGTTTCTGTAGGTCATTCTGTATTGAGTTGTTTTCCCTGTAGCTGTAGTGTCAAGGTCATATTGATCAGTTTTGACCTTGGAAATGTCCCCATCAGTAATTGTAGAGAATGTTGTTTCACTGCAGTCTGATAGATCATGTGATGAACCATATCCAGAAGAACAATCTGAAACACAAAAAAAATCTTTATTGAATTAAAATGTTAGAATAAGCTCAAAATGAACATGCGCAAATTTTAAATTTTACGTTAACCTATTTCTTATTATTTTGGATTTGATCAAGTTATACATGTTTAGGTCATTTCATATATAAACTGAAGTTTATAACACTGGAAATTGAAATTTACAAAAAATTAAAGCAAATATTTTTTCCTTTCCCAAAATTGTACTCTTTTCAAGCCTTGTGAACGGTTTGAATTGTATAAACATCATTATTTTTTGTAATATATACAGATTATACAAAAACCTTTGAAAACTGAAATGTAAAATATATGTTTATTTTGATACAGATTAGAAGGTTGAATGAATTGAAAATATTGAAATCATGAAAACTAAGAAAAATAAAGATTTTCCACTAATAACCTTACCATCAGAATCTAATTGCTCATAGTCAAGTAAAGCCAGCTTAGAATCACATCTAAACATGATGAAATTTATTGAAATCCTTGTTAATAGGTTGATAGGCTTTAGAAATATTATGTAAAAAGGAAGAGGCATCTGAATTTATACCTTGGGGCTTTCTCTGGGCTTGGGGTATCCAAACTTTTGATTTCCAGGGCTTGTGTTTTCCCTTTGTTGTTACAACTGGGCTTGGGTAACATCTTTGAAGATTTATTTGAAACCCTAACCTTTTAATTGTTATCAAAACAACTTTTCATTTCGCACCTGTTTTTAGAAGGTGTTTTGATGAGACCAATCAACACAGGTGTTTGATCAAGTTATGGTAATTAATTAAGAGTTATTTTGTTTACCTGGATTTATGAGGGGGTTATTGTTTTGTAGTTAATACAGATAAATGTGCTCAATAGAAAGATTTTTTGCGATCAGAAAAAGTTTTTTTTTTATTTAAAAAAGGTGTCTTTGAAATTTATTTTATATTCTATCAAAGTTATAGTGAAATGCTTTCTTTCATAAAAGAAATAAATATATTAAATAAATATATAAAATATATTTTGTCATTTTTGTCTCGCCTGCGACGAAAAGTCGCGGAAGGCGAGACATAGGTATTACTTTCCGGCGGCGGCGGCGGCGACGGCGGCGGCGGCGTCGTAAATTTTTTTGTAAGACTTTTGTGGACAATGAATTGCTTGAAAAGTATAATAGCTAGGCATCTGATATTTGGTATACAGACAGTTCAGGTTATGGTCTATGCAACTGTCACCATGCCGTGTGACCCTGACCCCATTTTTACGCTCCAGTGACTCTGTGAACTTAGGTCTTTTTTCAGGCTGTAAACTTTTTTGTAAGACTTTTGTGGACGATGAATTGCTGCAAAAGTATATTAGCTAGGCATCTGATATTTGGTATGCAGACAGTTCAGGTTATGGTCTACGCAACTGTCACCATGCTGTGTGACCCTGACCCCATTTTCACGCTCCAGTGACTCTGTGAACTTAGGTCTTTTTTAAGGCCGTAAACTTTTTTGTAAGACTTTTGTGGACGATGAATTGCTGGAAAAGTAGAATAGTTAGGCATCTGATATTTGGTATACAGACAGTATAGGTTATGGTCTACGCAACTGTCACCATGTAGTGTGACCCTGACCCCATTTTCACGCTCCAGTGACTCTGTGAACTTAGATCTTTTTTCAGGCAGAAAACTTTTTGTAATACTTGTGTGGACAATGAATTGCTTGAAAAGTATAATAGCTAGGCATCTGATACTGGTTATACAGACACAATTTGTGTTTATATCAAGAAATGAAAGCTTAGGTGGTTGATTTTAGTGATGGTGCCGGCAGGCGAGACATACTTTTAGTGGCCACACTTGTATTATGATGATAAATAAATGCGTTGATAAATTAGCCAACATTGCTTTTTAAGTGCAGGGCTTTCTATAAAAATAGTAGTAAGATAATAATATGAAGGGGGAAAAATCTTAAAAAAACAAAAACTTTTTGTCACTGATTGAAAACACAGGAGAAAAGTTTTGAATCCTGAAATAAACAACTCATTTATGTAAAACAGAGAGCAATTTGATTTCATTCATAATTACCACCCCTCCTCTTTTTATACTTGCATGTGTTGTATGTCTTTGAGTACATGGCTCTCACCAGCTTTTGGTACGAGACCACAATTATCGCCCCTTATTTTTCGTTGTTTAATATACATGTAGTCCCTTTAGAAAACACAATATATCTTCCAGAGGTATTTCTAGAGTCAATTTTTGGTGCTGTTTTCAGTTGTTTGGATTAATTGGTAGTTCTTAAGCCAAAGTTTGGTATATACAAAGACCATTACTTAAATCAGCATAAGGGTGATTCGCTAGCCATATACGCCGAGGCAAAATTTAGATCTTCATTTCTTATTGACATTTAAAAAAATTTGGTCTCTTGACCTTAAAATGAATTAAAAGTTTGAAAATGGGTAAAATCTTCTTAAATTTACATATTATTTTTGTCTATTGTTGTTATGCAGCTGGGAGAAATTTAAGGAAAATCAAATGGTTAAAATTTTTTTTATTCATCAAAACGCTATATTGAAAATGCATTACAAAGGGGGTTAGAATAATACTGTGTATTCCTTGAATCATTCAAGTACAGGGCTGTCAAGTTTTTAAGAGCTGCATGCGTGAGATTTGACAAAAAATTGAAAGATCAAAGGAAAAAAATAAAAGATCAAAGAAATTTGCCGCCAAATTACAGACTAGATGCATGAGTCTCACGCGAGTTGCGTGACACTTGACAGGTCTGCAAGTACAACTGATGCTAGTGGCTTTCCTAAACATGCAATGTTTATAATGTTTATCATGTCACAGAAGTGTGTCTTGTGCATATATTTGTTCCATATCCCATCTTTTTTATTACACACTTTGTTTTTGTATTTCAGGTCTCATGGTCTTGAGAAGCAACTTTTTATTGTCATGTTTGACGGTTTTAAGATCGGCAGATATCTAACAGCAAACATAATTGACCCCTACATGGACATGATCAACACAAATAATTCCTACACAGGTAGCAGAAGTGATGCTTTTAATAGATATAGGTCAACAAATAGGTCATCAGACACATGGAGAATATCAGGACAGAAACCCTCATGTATTAGTAATAGGTAGGTGTCTCCTTATAACTATTAATAGGTACAGGTCAACAAATAGGTCACCAGAGACATGGAGGATCTCGGGACAGAATCCCTCATGTATTAGTAATAGGTTTGTATTCCCTTATCACTACAGTTAAAACTATTTCAGCTGTCCTTCCGGTGATGGAAATTATTTAAAGCAGTAACCACCTATAGTCCTTTTTAGAAAGTATTTTCCGGACATGCAGACCTGAGAAATATTTTACTTATTCACTACAGGTTAACGACTTCCGGGTAGGCCTTTCCATTGAAAATCTGTTGAAATTAACTAAATTCGTCAACTTGTTAAAACATTTTAAATCTGATTGCCAAAGTCTAGAATTACTAAAACATACGTTAACATCCAAGACTTCACTCCAAACCAGTTTATTTGGACCGGGAATGGGAAATTACGCCAAAATCGGATAGGGATAAATTGATGTTTTTCCTTAGCTCAACGTTGTTTACACCATGAGGCCGACCCACAAAGGGAAACTACTCTTGCAAAAATGAAAACAAAAGAATCGGAAACGGAATTCCGGGTGACTTTTTGAAAAGGGCTATTGGCATGCCTATTTAGTCAAAGGAAGTTACCATGATACTCAAACATTTTACCACCAGATTAGTGGTAAATTTCTATGATCTAATTAATATTTCTTCTTATTGATCTTTCATAGTTTTTTTATGCCCCGCCACACGAAGTGGCGAGGTATTATGTTCTACCCTCAGATTCTTACGGTGTCTGTCCATCGGCTGTCTGTCCATCCGTCCATCCTCAGAAGGTTTTCGGAAGATAACTTGAAAACGTGTCAAGGGATTTGAATGATATTTTGCACAGCTGTTCAGTACATTATTGAAGATTTGCCACTTTGTAAATTTTCAAAATTTGAAAATGAAGAAATTTTCTGGTCTAAGAAAGATAACTCATTTCTTTTCTGTCTCTATATAGATGTAGTATATAAATATATTGAAGTATTGATGAATATCGTGGCGGGTATCATTTAATGTCCAATTAGATCCCTATTTTTAAGACTTGAATTGGACACATCAAAACTTTACCTCCTTCATGTTATAGGAAGTGATTGTGAGAATACTATTATCAAAAATATAAATTGTTTTATCGGTAATTAGTACATTTTTCCTTTGATGTGTACTGGCTGATAAAGTCTGTCTCACGAACAGGTGTGTATCACCGAAATTATCGGGTCAGTACGTTACGTCACAATTAATTACCGATAAAGAGAATATATGACTTCTGATTTTGAGATCGACTTTATCACTTGTTTTTTGGTTCACACTTCGGGTTCACCAAAACAAGTGATAAAATCGATCTCAAAATAAAAAAGTCCTATATTCTATATTTATTTATTATAGTAAATCAGGAAGGAGGAATTATCTTCCAAACAAGTTAAAGCAGTACAGTATACCCAGTCCGGTCAGAGATTGTGTTATGGATCGAGAAGATCTTACAGAAATGTATCCAGTATTAGCCGAGGTTTGACAGCATATTATGTCTTATTAAAGGAATGAAATATGTTATTTACAAAGTTTATATAAATCTTTTATATCAATCAGATTTTAAAAAAAAATCATTAACTGCTGTATTGCCTTCCACACCATGGGTATGGATTTCAGATGTGTCCAATAACTACTATCCGTTAGCTTACTTTCTTATTCATATTTTGACATAAGTAGTTATTGATTTAAAATTTTGTAATAGTTTTTTTAGGAACTCCTTTGGTTTTCAGAGAACCTTAATTCAATTGTGTTTCATCTTGAGTTCACATTGCTGATTGTGGTTTAGTTGTAAAATATGTATGTTGTATGTTGTGTGATTTGTTTATGTGATAATTTCTGTCAACCAATTTTGTCTTGGCCTTTTTATACAATGTACTTACATTATTTGATTGTCCTATTGGTGCGGTGCATCTCTGTTTCTTTCAAATTGTTCATGGCCAGGTACAATTTATAATTGTTCTACGTTATATTTGGTTTTTTTTTCAGGAGTTAACGATGGATAACTACAGAACCAGATTTGATCTACTGATACACCTAGAGGAGATACAAATGGAAATAGATATACGAGAGTTTGATCTGGACAGGGTCACTATACAGAAATGAATTTACATATTTGTGTAGTTTATGAATTTTTTGTCAGCATAAACGTTGGCAAATACAAAAAAATCAAAAGGGGGGCTTCATCTAAAGCCCACTGGGAAGGAAAGGGGTCATCCAGACCAAATTAATTAAAAATCTACACGAAAATAACAATTTGTTTTTAAAATAATTTTTTTTTTTCGGCCCCTCCAACAGAGGCCCTCTGGATCAGCTGCAGGCATATTTATACATAGTGAACTTTTGATGAATATCCTATCTACGTATTTGTAATAATTATAGGATAATTAATTGGATCGAGTGAAAAACCAAAATATGATCACGAGTCGGTGAACGCACAAAGGTTTAACCAGTGCGCCGAACAAGTTCCGCGCACAAGTTAAATCTCAGTGTGTTCCCGCACAAGTGCTCATATTTTGGTTATTCATGAGACCTAATTGATTATCGTAATTATCACATAGATAAAATGCCACTATTGACTACTATTTAATCGCTTTTTAATAAATTGATTTGAATGGCTTATGAATTTGGACCACAGGAGTCATGCCGACAAGGCAATACAACAATTCATGACCTCATAATTGAGTTTGGCCGGAAAGGACGCAGGAGTGAAAATATTTATGTTATTTCACACTATTTTATTTCACTTGGAAAAATAGGTATTTCATATGCATCTATGTAATAAAAAGTATGATCATAACAGATTCCATATTAAGATATGAGAAATAACCAAACAACTCATATTTCACACTTATGTTATGCATATTCATGAATTATTAGAGGTTGGATCACTTTTTCAGAATCTTCCATTAGTTTTTGACTGCTTAGGATTTTATGTTTCAACAGGTATGCATGAGACGACTTGGTGAATACTTAGGACTGAAAGTACCAGGCTTGGCTGAGGGAAGACCATCAGTCTTGATTGGAGATAAGGTCCTTCTGACAGAGCCCACAGATCCAGATGGTCCATGTTATGAAGGATATGTACATGAGGTTTGTTGAAATAATTGAAGATGCTGAGATGTAGTCAGTAGAGAAGTTTAATGAATGCTTTGTATACGAAGTTTTTTTTAGAAAAAATAAAATACTGGTGTGATAGGAAGAAAGAAGCAAAGGACTTCCAAATCGGGGTATTCAGATATTGTAAGTTAGAAAAAGCAACGACAAAATCAGTAGACGTCAAAGACAGGACAAATAGCAGATCTTATACCTTACCCGGTACAAAAATTGTATTTTTATGCCGCTTGGAGGAGAATGTTTTTTGTGCAAATATAATACTAAAGCTTCTATTCAATGTTAAAAACAATTTTACGATCAAGAACATTTTACATTCAAAATGTAGCTTTATAGATTGAAGTGTAACATTAAAGTTTACATCTTGATTCAATTTATTATCTCTTTTGTGTTTTTTTGTGTATGATTTTCATCATTTCTGTTATGCTATAATCACCTGCCAAAAATTAAACAATGAAATTCACACAAATTTGGCACAAGTCAATCTTGTTCTAAAAGTTTAATCAACTCCTAATGAATTCAAGCGTTGTATTTTTTAAAAAGCTCACTTTGGGAATCAGTTTTCAATATTTTATTGATTCCATGATTGTATTTTACAGATTTTGAAGGATGAAGTTTTGATGAAGTTCAATAAGAATTTCCAGGACACATACAGTGGGAAAGATTATAATGCACAATTCACATTTAATAGGTATTGATTCTGAAGGGGGATTATAATGCACAATTTACATTTCACAGGTATTGATTCTTGGGGAACATACATGTGACAGATCTGTCATGACAAAGCTGTAGATTTTGATTTTTTTAGCTGGAGATTGGACAAAAAAGTGGGAGAATTTCTAGGTTCTTTAAAATTGCATTTCAATGTTAATTGGGGCACAAGCATGTGCCAAATACACCTGGCTTCACCGATTAATCTCTAACTGTTAATACTATCATAAGGTCAATTATGACACGTCTAACTAGTTGACAAACCCCTAAATCACCGGAAATGTGTTAAGACTGAACAATTTGTCTATAAAATATAAATTTTGTCAAGTCTTTAAAAAGCGAGAGATTCCACAATAGTCAGAAGTAAGGGAGATGAGTCAAAAAGTCGAGAGATTTTGTCTTCCTGCTGGAGAATCACATGTATTGGAAAATTACAATAATAAAATTTCTATACAGACAATTGGTCAATATAATTGTTTTGTCAATGAAAATGCATGTACATGAAAGATACATAGACAATTTCTATTAAATTCTATCGTGTTTAAGTTCATCTGACACAGTGAATTTACACATTGTTATCTATGCTATTTATAACAAAATTATGAGGAAATTATTCATTTGAAAAAAAATATTCTATTCGTCTGTTCTTTTTTCACTACTAGCATGTAAATTCCAGGTTATAAAGGTGAATGTTAGTCGGTGGGCTTGGAAAATATTTTCCTTACAGTTTTCCCAGCAACAGCATGTGATATTTGCACTGTATCCTGTACCATCTTTGACCCATTTTATATGATTTCAGGACTCCTGTCAGAAGATGCCATCAATCAGCAGAATTTGCTGTACAGTTAGGAGAAAATGGTACTGTTGATAATTGTGGAAAGATAATGGAAGGGTTTAATGTTTGATTCAAAGATGATTTTTCATTGTACATCATGTTGTAGTATTTGTGTGGTCTTCAAATATAACAATTGATCCTTTTAATGAAAAAAAGGTCATGGAATAAATATTCATGACAAATCACAATTTAAAATTGAAGTAATTTCATCAAAGAATTGTAAGAAATAGTACCTTCATTGTTATTCTTCATCTCAAAAGCACAGGAAGACCCTAACCCTAACCCAAATAAGGGGAGGGCTGGCAGCAAATTAGAATATTAAGTCAGAGGAAGATAAGTGAGAATGATTTCTTATCTAAACGGATCATAGATTTTTACATGGAATTAGTAGATTATATATTTTATCTCTCTTTCAGTTCTCTTCCCCACTGAGTCGGTGCCCAAGATGTCCCAGATCAGATCTCTGTCACAAAGTGCCTTCATCACGCCCTTAAACACTAGTCCTACAAAGGGTCCTAGGAGAGGACTACAGTTCTACAATAAGTCCCTGAACCCCAGACAGAGGGCAGCTGTAACAAGGATCTTAGAGGGTCAAAGTAGACCTATTCCATATATATTGTTTGGACCACCTGGTAAGAGCCACTTGTCTCTAACAACTGTGATGTGTATACCCCTGTCGAACAAACTTTGATATCCACATGTCTCTTGACATATCTCACAAGTGCAATTCCTCATTAACTGGGGGACTGGGTGATGGATTTTAATGAGACTTTGCATGAAGGAATTATTTCATATGAAAGTTTTATTGCATTTGGATATCATTCAGGGGAGACAATATGAATTAATTGTTTTTTTCAATATAGAGTTCAAAATGAACCATTGTGATCCTGGTTTTTTTTTTGGCTATCATATCTGTTGGATATGCAGTCAAACCTACCCCAATGGCCACCTTGAATTAGCAGCCATCTCCGATATTATTGTTCTTATTTGGTACCTCTATTTCAGGTACTGGTAAGACAGTGACTGTGGTAGAGAGTATACTACAGATCTTACAACAAATACCGTCCAGTCGAGTGCTAGCTTGTACACCATCTAACAGTGCTGCAGATCTTATTGTAAGACTTTTTATATGATTGTTAAAAAAATTCAGATTTTAATGTTTCTGTATTTTTACCTTACCTGAATCAAAGAGTCATGTGTGCAATTTCCATCACTGAATCAAGTAGAAATTAAAGTTTGTTTTTGCCTACAAAAACGATGTGTCCCCCCGTTTCCCCAAAAAGTTCTAAGTTCAAAAGGCCCTTACTCCCACATTAATTTGAACTACATAATTATGATGTCCTTCCTACATACCAAGTTTCATTGAATTTGGTTCAGTGGTTTAAGAGGAGTTGCGCTGACGAGATAATAATTGAGGATTTTCAGCAAATTTCTAAGTTCAAAGGGCCATAACTCCCACATTTAATTGAAGATCATAACTTCCTGGTAATATTCACAACTAAATATGATGTCCTTCCTACATACCAAGTTTCATTGAATTTGGTTCTGTAGTTTAAGAGGAGTTGCGCTGACAAGATGATAAATGAGGATTTTCAGCAAATTCCTAAGTTCAAATGGCCATAATTCCCACAAAAATTTGAGGATCAAACTTTCCTGGTAATATGCACAACTACATATGGTGTCCTTCCTATATACCAAGTTTTGTTGAATTCGGTTCAGTAGTTTCAGAGGAGTTGCGCTGACAAACTTTGTGACGGACAGACAGACGGATGGAAGGACAGACGGACGGGCACAACAAAAACAATATGGCTCCCCATAAAAGTGGGGGAGACATAATTTTTCTTCCTCATATTTTAGGCTGAGAGATTACATGACAGTGGGCTACTGAAAACTACAGATATGGTCAGAATGAATGCTATACAGAGAAATCAGGAGGTTTGATAATATTACAAATGTAGTCAGTCTGTAGTCAGACTTTCATAAATTATTTATTACAGGAGTTTGTCTTTTATGCCGTGTGGAGTTAGTAGAACAATTCCCTGTGTTTAAGATGTATGCTATCTATTTTTTAGATATGGTGTACTTGTACATGAGATTACTTCTCATTTGTATACTTTGTTTTTAGCCACTACCGGTATCTTAATTTATGTAAATTCTAAAACCTAAGGTCTAACTCTCCCCATCGTAGTTTTGCCCTTAGCTATATATATTTATGTCTCCCCTTCCTGGAAGGGGGAGACATATTGTTTTTGTGTCAGTTCTTCTTCTTCTTCTTCTTCTTCTTCTTCTTCTCATACAAAGCGTGTCCGGGCCATAACTTTTTTATCCTTTGAGATAGGGCTTTGATATTTGGCATGTGGATGTATCACCATAAGACGATGTGTCGCGTACCAGAATGACCTTCGTATGACCTTGACCTTTGACCTCAAGGTCAAATTGATGCTAATTTTACATCCAAAGTGTTCCGGGCGATAACTTTTTTGTTCTTTGACATAGGGCTTTTATATTTGGCATGTGGATGTATCACCATCAGACGATGTGTCGCATACCAGAATGACCTTCATATGACTTTGACCTTTGACTTCAAGATCAAATTAATGCTAATTTTACATCCAGTGTTTCGGGCCATAATTTTTTTGTTCTTTGACATAGGGCTTTGATATTTGGCATGTGGATGTATCATGATAAGATGATGTGTCGCGTACCAGAATGACCTTCATATGACCTTGACCTTTGACCTAAAGGTTAAATTAATGCTAATTTTACACGGAAAGTGTGTCTGTGCCATAACTTTTTTGTTCTTTGACATAGGGCTATAATATTTGACATGTGAATGTATCACCATGAGACGATGTGTCGCATACCAGAATGACCTTCATATGACCTTGACCTTTGACCTCAAGATCAAATTAATGCTAATTTTACATCCAAAGTGTTTCGGGCCATAATTTTTTTGTTCTTTGACATAGGGCTTTGATATTTGGCATGTGGATGCATCATGATAAGATGATGTGTCGCGTACCAGAATGACCTTCATATGACCTTGACTTTGACCTAAAGGTTAAATTAATGCTAATTTTACATGGAAAGTGTGTCTGTGCCATAACTTTTTTGTTCTTTGACATAGGGCTATAATATTTGACATGTGAATGCATCACCATGAGACAATGTGTTGCATAGCAGAATGACCTTCATATGACCTTGACCTTTTTCTCAAGGTCAAATTAATGCTAATTTTACATCCAAAGTGTTCCAGGCCATAACTTTTTTGGTTTTTTGACAAAGGGCTTTGATATTTGGCATGTGGATGTATCACCATGAGACAATGTGTCGCGTACCAGAATGAACTTCATATGACCTTGACCTCAAGATCAAATTAATGCTCATTTTACATCCAAATTAAGTGTTCCGGGTCATAACTTTTTTGTTCTTTGACATAGGGCTTTTATATTTGGCATGTGGATGTATCACCATAGGACAATGTGGTGTGAACCTAAATGACCTTCATATGACCTTGACCGAAAGGTTGAATTAATGCTAATTTTACATGGAAAGTGTGTCTGTGTCATAACTTTTTTGTTCTTTGACAAAGGTCTATAATATTTGACATGTGCATGTATCACCATGAGATGATGGGTCGCCTACCAGAATGACCTTCATATGACCTTGAACTTTGACTTCAAGATAAAATTAATGCCATTTTTACACGTTAAACATGTCTGGGCCATATATATTTTAACCCTTTAAACAAAAAGCTTTGATTTTTGACATGATAATGTGTCATCATGGGAACAATGTGTCACTAACGTTAATGACCTTGACCTGTGACTACAATCATTGAATGTCAAATAAATGCTAATTTGGCATGCAAAGCTTTCCAGGCCATAACGTTTTTATCCTTTGACATCGGGCTTTAGAATGTAGATGTATAATTATTAAACAATTTGTTGTACAATGTATGTCATTGTAACTTTGACCTTTTGACCTCAAGGTTGAACGTGTTATTTAAGGAAGGGGAGACATCAGTTTTAGTGCGCTAAAACAGTTTTTCCTAGTTAGATTTCATTTGGTTTTATGCATTTTGAACATCTTTTGAATTGTGGATTTCCTTTGTTTGGATTCTAGTGCTGCTGATGAGGAATTATTTTCGGAAATGGCCATACAGCTCATAAAAATTAATTGGATTTGGAGATAACATATGTGTTGTGGTCTCGTATTCATTTACTCCATATCCTTCATAGATTATTAAATATTATAAAACAGGTTACAAAAATTCTTTTGAAAATTTTATCTAGGGGCAATTCTTTGGTAAAAGTGACCCAGGATATGAATAAAAATGCTCTTAACTCATAAGCTATCTTGCCAACTTGATTCTGTGGATTGATTTATTTACATGGATATGGTTTCCAAAAAAAATGTTTGCACCTATTTATACAAGTAATCAATATGGTATGTTTTATACCTTTTCACAGAATTTTTATTTTGTGGTTGAATGACACCCTTCAAAACCTAGAAAATTATCTAACAAATAATAATGCAGCCACCATAGGTGTTAACCCTCCCGAATCCTGCGGGAGCCTCCCGAAAATTTAAGCTATCTCCCGAGAAATAAATTACTCCCGAGCGGGAGACACTTAACTCCCGACTTTTAATACCCTCCCGCATAATCTCCCGTAATTTTACATTTTTTGTCCCAAAATCATTCTTTCCTTTCCTTTCTATAAGTTTAAAAAACAACCAAGGCATTTACTCAATCAGCTGATTGAAAATCGATAATCTGTCTTATTGTTTACCTGTCAATGTTATCAAAACACACACAATAGTGTTAATTAGTGAGTTGAGAACAATAAATGAGTTGAAATTTAATCCAATTATATCTGCTGGGTGACATATTTATTGCTTCCACTCTTTGAATGAATACTGAGAGTGTTAAAAATTACGATCTCCATTGAAAAATTATAGATCAGGGGTAACATAGTAAGGGGGAGAGAAACTAGGAATAATGAAACAATTACCAAAATTACTTCCCTTTCTTTATGGAAACTATTTATCACTTTTAAGAAATGAAACAAAAGTGCACAAAAAGAAAGGATTTAGGCTATAAGTTTGATCATATGAACATTTTAAACACCTTTAAATTTGCTGTGCTTTATTTGAATTCAAATTTACCCAAACATTTTGCCTTTAATACCTAATTTTTAGAAAAAGAAAAGCTTTCTCTCTCTAAATTCAATCATGTTACAGTATGGTCTTCCAGAATTTCGACCAGTACCTCCCCGTGGTGGAAGACGGGCCCTGCTCCAGCGATAACAAAGGATACTCTGGAGCAGCTAACACTGGCGGTGGTGTGTCATGGGCTGGACGACCTATGGCACATAGTGAGTCTATACCTGTAGAGGTATAAGTCGACGCAGAGGGGCTTTCCCCTAGTCGCGACTATAAATACCCATCAGTCAGTTACAGTATGATTCTCTAAACCAAAAGAATATACAATAGATGTCCCATAGATATATTTAATCTACTACCATGATTACAGGTGATTTTACACAACATCAGTGCCTGGGAATAAGCATGGTTTTAATCATATGCGCACAATTAATAAGACAAAAATGTCGCTACGCAAAATCTCCCTGAAATTAAAACTGGTTTCAGGGAGATCTCCCTCATTGGAGTCCCAAAAGGTTAACACCTATGGCAGCCACAGTATAAAACACTATTTAAACAAATGTACAATTTAGTAATGTTGTTTGCATCTACATAACTAGTAACTGTGCTAATGGTTGTCTATGTTACAGTCCATACCAGAATGTCTAAAACCTTACTGTGCTAATGGAGAAAATCTTGAGACAGCTTCCCACTACAGAATAGTTGTATGTACATGTGTATCGGCTGGTGTGTTATACTCACTCGGGATCAAAGCAGGGCATTTTACTCATGTCATTGTAGATGAGGTAATACATTAATACTAAAATCTTGAGACAACCTCTCGCTACAGAATTGTTGTGTGTACATGTGTATCGGCTGGTGTGTTATACTCTCTGGTGATCTAAGCAGGCCATTTTAATTTACACATGTCATTGTAAACGAGGTAATACATTAATACTAAAACCTTGAGACAACCTCTCACTACAGCATTGATATTTGTACATGTGTGTGTCCGCTGGTGTGTTATACTCACTGGGGATCAAAGTATTTTACACATATAAAGCCTTTAGATTCACTAAAACTTATATTATATTAACTAAAATGTAAAAACATACAAAATATATAAAAACAGAAAAGATATCTATAGAGAACTAAAGAACAGTACAGATTTTCAGACATATTTCATTTGGGGGCCAGAAACATCAACACAAGATAAAAATTGCTCATTTATAAGCATGTACCCTTTAATGATTGAACATCCTAATCTAAAAAGTCCTAAATAGTTTTGTTTTGCCATATTTTTAAAAGTATTTATCAAGTATCTTTTTGTGTTTATTTTCTAGGCAGGACAAGCAACAGAGCCAGAGTGTTTGATAGCAGCCTGTTTGATTGGTGACAACACAGGACAGGTATAACTTTCCCTAAATTTAATTTGTTGCCTGTATTCACAATGTGAAGTGGGGGCATTGAAATTCTAGTTGTCCTTCTGTGCATCCATCTGTGCTTCTGCGTTACAACAATTAGTGCTGTTAATGTTGTGTGTTTTTCGTATGAGCTCTGTATTTGTTTTAAGTTTTTTTCTATGATTAAATAAAGATACGATTCAAAAAGTGAAAATGTCATTGTGTTCACTAAAACAGCATGACACCAACATTATGAAATGCTGCAATTCTCAACACATATATATTGACAGTTCAGGGAATTTTTCTTAAAATGTCTTATACATAATGATCCTACCATAAATACTTTGAAATTTAGTAACAGCTTATGATTTTCGTTAGAGTTATGCCCCTTAGACCATGAATGTCATGTTTTATTATGGAGACTTGAGTTATTGTTCATTTTTTTTTTTTTTTTTATAAAAACCCAACCCCATTGCTACTTTAAGAAAAAAATAAAAATTTTGATTGGGTTTGATATGTTTACATAGTTTTGTGTTTACTTTGGTAATTTTATTCTTATAGCTAGTACTAGCAGGAGACCCAAAGCAGTTAGGACCAGTTTTAAGATCTAAGCATGCAAAAGAGTATGGTTTAGAGTTATCTTTCCTTGAACGATTGATGAGTCGACCTTTATATGACAGAAATGAAACAATGTTTGCTGACCATGGTTGTTATGATCCGTTACTGGTAAATATTATGACAAAAAATACTTAAATCATCTTATTAAAACCTTTTAAATTAAAATGACTATTTATTATATATACTCTACTTTTTTGTTATCCCCAGTGCTTGTTTTAAAGTCTGTTGCTAGTGATGAAATAAAAATTTAGAAATAAAAAGTAAGACCTTTCATTACATCATACTGCAAGCAATAAGTATTTGTATAGAGTGCCAATTGTTTTCAAATGAGAACAATGTCTGTGTTAATTTATTTTTAGATAGTAATCATAGCAAGTTTTAAATTGTGGTGTTGCTTATTTCTAGGTTACAAAGTTAGTTGAGAACTACAGATCTCATCCAGCAGTCCTTGGTCTCCCATCACATCTGTTTTATCATGGAGAGTTATTAGAGAAGGCAGACAAACAACTAACACATACCCTCTGTAACTGGTCCATGCTGCCATGTAAAGACTTTCCTGTTATCTTCCATGGAGTCAGGGTAGGTCAGGTTCTAGAGTTAGATCAAATTCTATTGTAGGCTCGACACCAAAGCAAATATCTTAATTAGATAAAAGGACAGTAATACATATGATTTATCCAAGCTAAAACATTGAACATTATATTATGAGTTCGGAGAAAATTTAATATTCGAATTAAACAAAGTACTGTGCAAGTATTAATATTCATGGGGTACCAATTTTTGTGGTTTTCCTGGGTCCCAGTCCGAATCCAAGAAAATTAATACCCACAAATTTAAGTCCTATAAAAATCTGAAGAAAATCTACAATTTACTGCAGTATTGGTTTTTAAAAAGGGTTTAGGTTAAATTATTCCATGTTTCTTTCTTATGTAATAACTTTGAAGCAAACAAGCAGAATTGAAGAAAAAAAAAAACAAATGGAAAAATATAGTGATATATCATAATTCTGTGTCATATATAGTTAAAGAATAAGAATATCATGATAACTTGCTGAAACATACTAACAAAGTCATGAAAGGTCCCATCTGAAAAAAGTAGGTGTTTTCTAAAAAAATATTGAACAGATTTACATGAACATTAATTTTGATCAGCCAATCCTCAAATGAAACTTTATCACTGTTTCAGATCTGCATGTTTTAAAGTTTAAAAGTTTTAGCACTAACAAAATTTGTGAATTGATAGACAGACAGACAGTTGGACAAAGTGAAAACTAGAGGGCTTCTACATCTTTGAGGAAGGGATTATAATGTGATTGTCTTTGATTTTTAGGGAGAGGATCTGAGAGAAGGAAACAGCCCTTCCTGGTTCAACCCTGTGGAAACTGTCCAAGTTATTAGATACTTACAGGGGTTACTGAATGACCCCCAGGTCAAGGTCAAACCAGAGGACATTGGGATCATAACACCATACAGGAAACAGGTCAGTGGCATGATAAAATAGATGATTATATATCATAACTTTTTTACAAATCATGAAGTTAACAAAATCTAGCTTTCTGTTTCAGATGTATTAAACAAATTGTCACTGTATCTCAAGTATATCAAATACATCTACATAGATTCTACTGGTCAGGATTTTGATACCAATAATTTTATGCAAAGTAATGATTTATCCTGATTGGTTTTTAGGTAGAGAAGATCAGACTTATGATAGATAAACTTGGTATGGCCACTATAAAGATTGGATCTGTTGAGGAGTTCCAGGGTCAGGAGAGACAGGTCATTATTATCTCTACAGTAAGTTTATTTCACCTCCCTCCCTAGATGGTACATGTATGATAGATAAACTTGGTATGGCCACTATAAAGATTGGTTCTGTTGAGGAGTTCCAGGGTCAGGAGAGACAAGTCATTATTATCTCTACAGTAAGTTTATTTCACCTCCCTCCCTAGATGATACATGTATGATAGATAAACTTGGTATGGTCACTATAAAGATAGGATCTGTTGAGGAGTTCCAGGGTCAGGAGAGACAGGTCATTATTATCTCTACAGTAAGTTTATTTCACCTCCCTCCCTAGATGATACATGTATGATAGATAAACTTGGTAAGGCCACTATAAAGATTGGATCTGTTGAGGAGTTCCAGGGTCAGGAGAGACAGGTCATTATTATCTCTACAGTAAGTTTATTTCACCTCCCTCCCTAGATGATACATGTATGATAGATAAACTTGGTATGGCCACTATAAAGATAGGATCTGTTGAGGAGTTCCAGGGTCAGGAGAGACAGGTCATTATTATCTCTACAGTAAGTTTATTTCACCTCCCTCCCTAGATGATACATGTATGATAGATAAACTTGGTATGGCCACTATAAAGATAGGATCTGTTGAGGAGTTCCAGGGTCAGGAGAGACAGGTCATTATTATCTCTACAGTAAGTTTATTTCACCTCCCTCCCTAGATGATACATGTATGATAGATAAACTTGGTATGGCCACTATAAAGATAGGATCTGTTGAGGAGTTCCATGGTCAGGAGAGACAGGTCATTATTATCTCTACAGTAAGTTTATTTCACCTCCCTCCCTAGATGGTACATGTATGATAGATAAACTTGGTATGGCCAGTATAAAGATTGGTTCTGTTGAGGAGTTCCAGGGTCAGGAGAGACAGGTCATTATTATCTCTACAGTAAGTTTATTTCACCTCCCTCCCTAGATGATACATGTATGATAGATAAACTTGGTATGGCCACTATAAAGATAGGATCTGTTGAGGAGTTCCAGGGTCAGGAGAGACAAGGCATTATTATCTCTACAGTAAGTTTATTTCACCCTAAATGATACATGTATGATAGATAAACTTGGTATGGCCACTATAAAGATTGGGTCTGTTGAGGAGTTCCAGGGTCAGGAGAGACAGGTCATTATTATCTCTACAGTAAGTTTATTTCACCCTAGATGATACATGTATGATAGATAAACTTGGTATGGCCAATATAAAGATAGGATCTGTTGAGGAGTTCCAGGGTCAGGAGAGACAGGTCATTATTATCTCTACAGTAAGTTTATTTCACCTTCCTCCCTAGATGGTACATGTATGATAGATAAACTTGGTATGGCCACTATAAAGATAGGATCTGTTGAGGAGTTCCAGGGTCAGGAGAGACAGGTCATTATTATCTCTACAGTAAGTTTATTTCACCTCCCTCCCTAGATGGTACATGTATGATAGATAAACTTGGTATGGCCACTATAAAGATAGGATCTGTTGAGGAGTTCCAGGGTCAGGAGAGACAGGTCATTATTATCTCTACAGTAAGTTTATTTCACCCCCCTCCCTAGATGATACATGTATGATAGATAAACTTGGTATGGCCACTATAAAGATAGGATCTGTTGAGGAGTTCCAGGGTCAGGAGAGACAGGTCATTATTATCTCTACAGTAAGTTTATTTCACCTCCCTCCCTAGATGATACATGTATGATAGATAAACTTGGTATGGCCAGTATAAAGATAGGATCTGTTGAGGAGTTCCAGGGTCAGGAGAGACAGGTCATTATTATCTCTACAGTAAGTTTATTTCACTTCCCTCCCTAGATGGTACATGTATGATAGATAAACTTGGTATGGCCAGTATAAAGATTGGTTCTGTTGAGGAGTTCCAGGGTCAGGAGAGACAGGTCATTATTATCTCTACAGTAAGTTTATTTCACCTCCCTCCCTAGATGATACATGTATGATAGATAAACTTGGTATGGCCACTATAAAGATAGGATCTGTTGAGGAGTTCCAGGGTCAGGAGAGACAGGTCATTATTATCTCTACAGTAAGTTTATTTCACCTCCCTCCCTAGATGGTACATGTATGATAGATAAACTTGGTATGGCCACTATAAAGATAGGTTCTGTTGAGGAGTTCCAGGGTCAGGAGAGACAGGTCATTATTATCTCTACAGTAAGTTTATTTCACCCTAGATGATACATGTATGATAGATAAACTTGGTAAGGCCACTATAAAGATAGGATCTGTTGAGGAGTTCCAGGGTCAGGAGAGACAGGTCATTATTATCTCTACAGTGAGTTTATTTCACCTCCCTCCCTAGATGATACATGTATGATAGATAAACTTGGTATGGCCACTATAAAGATTGGTTCTGTTGAGGAGTTCCAGGGTCAGGAGAGACAGGTCATTATTATCTCTACAGTAAGTTTATTTCACCTCCCTCCCTAGATGATACATGTATGATAGATAAACTTGGTATGGCCAGTATAAAGATAGGATCTGTTGAGGAGTTCCAGGGTCAGGAGAGACAGGTCATTATTATCTCTACAGTAAGTTTATTTCACCTCCCTCCCTAGATGATACATGTATGATAGATAAACTTGGTATGGCCAGTATAAAGATAGGATCTGTTGAGGAGTTCCAGGGTCAGGAAAGACAGGTCATTATTATCTCTACAGTAAGTTTATTTCACCTCCCTCCCTAGATGATACATGTATGATAGATAAACTTGGTAAGGCCACTATAAAGATAGGATCTGTTGAGGAGTTCCAGGGTCAGGAGAGACAGGTCATTATTATCTCTACAGTAAGTTTATTTCACCTCCCTCCCTAGATGGTACATGTATGATAGATAAACTTGGTATGGCCACTATAAAGATTGGATCTGTTGAGGAGTTCCAGGGTCAGGAGAGACAGGTCATTATTATCTCTACAGTAAGTTTATTTCACCTCCCTCCCTAGATGGTACATGTATGATAGATAAACTTGGTATGGCCACTATAAAGATAGGATCTGTTGAGGAGTTCCAGGGTCAGGAGAGACAGGTCATTATTATCTCTACAGTAAGTTTATTTCACCTCCCTCCCTAGATGATACATGTATGATAGATAAACTTGGTATGGCCACTATAAAGATAGGATCTGTTGAGGAGTTCCAGGGTCAGGAGAGACAGGTCATTATTATCTCTACAGTAAGTTTATTTCACCTCCCTCCCTAGATGGTACATGTATGATAGATAAACTTGGTATGGCCACTATAAAGATAGGTTCTGTTGAGGAGTTCCAGGGTCAGGAGAGACAAGTCATTATTATCTCTACAGTAAGTTTATTTCACCTCCCTCCCTAGATGATACATGTATGATAGATAAACTTTGTATGGCCACTATAAAGATAGGATCTGTTGAGGAGTTCCAGGGTCAGGAGAGACAGGTCATTATTATCTCTACAGTAAGTTTATTTCACCTTCCTCCCTAGATGGTACATGTATGATAGATAAACTTGGTATGGCCACTATAAAGATAGGATCTGTTGAGGAGTTCCAGGGTCAGGAGAGACAGGTCATTATTATCTCTACAGTAAGTTTATTTCACCTCCCTCCCTAGATGGTACATGTATGATAGATAAACTTGGTATGGCCAGTATAAAGATAGGATCTGTTGAGGAGTTTCAGGGTCAGGAGAGACAGGTCATTATTATCTCTACAGTAAGTTTATAACACCTCCCTCTCTAGATGGTACATGTATGATAGATAAACTTGGTATGGCCAGTATAAAGATAGGATCTGTTGAGGAGTTCCAGGGTCAGGAGAGACAAGTCATTATTATCTCTACAGTAAGTTTATAACACCTCCCTCTCTAGATGGTACATGTATGATAGATAAACTTGGTATGGCCACTATAAAGATAGGATCTGTTGAGGAGTTCCAGGGTCAGGAGAGACAAGTCATTATTATCTCTACAGTAAGTTTATAACACCTCCCTCTCTAGATGGTACATGTATGATAGATAAACTTGGTATGGCCAGTATAAAGATAGGATCTGTTGAGGAGTTCCAGGGTCAGGAGAGACAGGTCATTATTATCTCTACAGTAAGTTTATTTCACCTCCCTCCCTAGATGGTACATGTATGATAGATAAACTTGGTATGGCCAGTATAAAGATAGGATCTGTTGAGGAGTTTCAGGGTCAGGAGAGACAGGTCATTATTATCTCTACAGTAAGTTTATTTCACCTCCCTCCCTAGATGGTACATGTATGATAGATAAACTTGGTATGGCCAGTATAAAGATAGGATCTGTTGAGGAGTTCCAGGGTCAGGAGAGACAGGTCATTATTATCTCTACAGTAAGTTTATTTCACCTCCCTCCCTAGATGATACATGTATGATAGATAAACTTGGTATGGCCAGTATAAAGATAGGATCTGTTGAGGAGTTCCAGGGTCAGGAGAGACAGGTCATTATTATCTCTACAGTAAGTTTATTTCACCTCCCTCTCTAGATGGTACATGTATGATAGATAAACTTGGTATGGCCACTATAAAGATTGGTTCTGTTGAGGAGTTCCAGGGTCAGGAGAGACTAGTCATTATTATCTCTACAGTAAGTTTATTTCACCTCCCTCCCTAGATGATACATGTATGATAGATAAACTTGGTATGGCCAGTATAAAGATAGGATCTGTTGAGGAGTTCCAGGGTCAGGAGAGACAGGTCATTATTATCTCTACAGTAAGTTTATTTCACCTCCCTCCCTAGATGATACATGTATGATAGATAAACTTGGTATGGCCAGTATAAAGATAGGATCTGTTGAGGAGTTCCAGGGTCAGGAGAGACAGGTCATTATTATCTCTACAGTAAGTTTATTTCACCTCCCTCCCTAGATGATACATGTATGATAGATAAACTTGGTATGGCCAGTATAAAGATAGGATCTGTTGAGGAGTTCCAGGGTCAGGAGAGACAGGTCATTATTATCTCTACAGTAAGTTTATTTCACCTCCCTCCCTAGATGGTACATGTATGATAGATAAACTTGGTATGGCCAGTATAAAGATAGGATCTGTTGAGGAGTTCCAAGGTCAGGAGAGGCAGGTCATCATTATCTCTACAGTAAGTTTATTTCACCTCCCTCCCTAGATGATACATGTATGATAGATAAACTTGGTATGGCCAGTATAAAGATTGGTTCTGTTGAGGAGTTCCAGGGTCAGGAAAGGCAGGTCATCATTATCTCTACAGTAAGTTTATTTCACCTATCTCCCTAGATGAAACATGTATGATAGATAAACTTGGTATGGCCACTATAAAGATAGGATCTGTTGAGGAGTTCCAGGGTCAGGAGAGACAGGTCATTATTATCTCTACAGTAAGTTTATTTCACCTCCCTCCCTAGATGATACATGTATGATAGATAAACTTGGTATGGCCACTATAAAGATAGGATCTGTTGAGGAGTTCCAGGGTCAGGAGAGACAGGTCATTATTATCTCTACAGTAAGTTTATTTCACCTCCCTCCCTAGATGGTACATGTATGATAGATAAACTTGGTATGGCCACTATAAAGATAGGATCTGTTGAGGAATTCCAGGGTCAGGAGAGGCAGGTCATCATTATCTCTACAGTAAGTTTATTTCACCTCCCTCCCTAGATGGTACATGTATGATAGATAAACTTGGTATGGCCACTATAAAGATTGGTTCTGTTGAGGAGTTCCAGGGTCAGGAGAGGCAGGTCATCATTATCTCTACAGTAAGTTTATTTCACCTCCCTCCCTAGATGGTACATGTATGATAGATAAACTTGGTATGGCCACTATAAAGATAGGATCTGTTGAGGAGTTCCAGGGTCAGGAGAGGCAGGTCATTATTATCTCTACAGTAAGTTTATTTCACCCCCCTCCCTAGATGATACATGTATGATAGATAAACTTGGTATGGCCACTATAAAGATTGGTTCTGTTGAGGAGTTCCAAGGTCAGGAGAGGCAGGTCATTATTATCTCTACAGTAAGTTTATTTCACCCCCCTCCCTAGATGGTACATGTATGATAGATAAACTTGGTATGGCCAGTATAAAGATTGGTTCTGTTGAGGAATTCCAGGGTCAGAAGAGGCAGGTCATCATTATCTCTACAGTAAGTTTATTTCACCTCCCTCCCTAGATGATACATGTATGATAGATAAACTTGGTATGGCCACTATAAAGATAGGATCTGTTGAGGAATTCCAGGGTCAGGAGAGACAGGTCATTATTATCTCTACAGTAAGTTTATTTCACCCTAGATGATATACAACAATAAGTGTACATTTTGCAACTTGGGGATAGCAACATGTACCATATAGCGGGTTATTTTTGCGGTGGTTAAATATTCACTTATTTTCAACGGAAACCACGGAAATTAAACCCCGCAAAAATACCCATCTAATGCATATCATGTCCAAACATATTCACAAACTGCGAAAACCCTCAAAAATTTTTGAGATACCTCATGAAACAAAAATATTTTTATAAAAGTTTTCACGGCCTCTTGATATTTTGAATGTAGCATCAGCATTGGGCCCTATGATAGGATTAAATTTTACGTGTATCGTTTACATACTTTACACAAAATATGGCCATTTTAGACAGATCTTTTATCAGTTTTGTTGTGAAACAAAATGTAAGAGAAAGCTCAAATACCTCATTTACCTGTTATGGTTCACCTGTAATTTAAATTTCAAAGCCTTGTTTTTTTTCTGTTGTGATGTTTTTTATATAAGGTATAATACCACCTTATTTCAGGTTAGATCCAATGAGAAGATGATTGGCTTTGATAAGAAGCACACACTAGGATTCCTCAGCAACCCTAAGAGATTCAATGTGGCCATCACACGAGCTCAGGCTTTGCTTATTATCATAGGAAACCCCTATGTTCTATTACAGGTATAACTAGTGGTATTGTTAAATTTTACTGGCTATTGTCACCAGAAAAAAAGAAATACTGTTGGAATTTATTTTTGTTGTTGCCCATCCTCTTCCTTGAAATTCTGAGTCTATATTGGGTCTGTTAATTATCAAGGATGTGGTCAGAGTGAAAGACCTTAAGTTTTCACATTTTCTGTCAGTTCATAATTCTGTGGTCACATAAGGATGAGAAACTATAAAAAAACATGCAAGTTGGTCAGATATTTAAAAAAAAGACTTTTTAGATTTTTGTGGAAACAGGCCTTTCTTGGCCTAGAAAGAGGTTAGCGTTATCAATAGTTCTGAAAAAGTTTAAACACAATGAAAGATCATCTTAGAGTTATTGCTCTTTGAGGTCTTAAAAATAAACTTGTACATGTATCCAACCAAACAACAATACAAATATTCTTTGATTCACACTGATGGATTTTATTTTTCTTTATACGTTAATTTTTTTATTTCAACAAATATTGAAAAGAGTTTACCCCTATGTATTTTGAATAACAAAAAGCTTCAAGAGTCAAGACTCATGTTTCCTTGTATTATACAGGATGATTATTGGCAGACACTGATTCAATATTGTATAGACAATCGAGGCTACACAGGGTGTTCTATTCCTGGTTATGAGGGGCTACAGGAGGAAATGGAGAGGTATGAGGGGGCATCAGGTGGAGAAAATGGAGAACAGGAAGAAATCAATCAGAACTCTGCTGTTACTACAAACATAGACCAACCTGGTTGAAATTGGTGCCAATAAGTAACATAGAATGAAATGTGCTTAAAGAATAGTTTCAAATACAGTTGTAAAAAAAGATCTAAGTATTCCTGTGGAATATTCAAATACAGAGTATAATGATGGAGCTTTTTAATGTAATGATATTCTTGTGAAAAGTTTTTTTCTTTTTTAAATGTGACAATTATGAACGTTTCAGTAAAAAATGGTGCTTGCTGATATGCTGTAATGATAAAATTGTCTTTTTATGTATTTTTTTTGTATGGAACAAACAAAAGAGGATATTTTGTTGTCACAATCTAGTCTTGTTGATGTTATTTTATAAACCAATAAACTTGTTGATATTAGTTTTACTTACTTACCACATATTTTATGGGTATTGCAGTGAAATCTTGTCACCATTCAAATTTTTGTATGAAGTATTTGAAGTAAATTTGTTTACCATAACAAAGGACTAGAGCCACAAACCCCCATATTTGGCCCCGAATATACTCAAATATCAAAATTGTTTTGTTTTACACCAAAATTTGTGAATGTTTAGTTGGATGTCTGTGTTAAAAGAGAAAAGATTTGATTACGGTGTATAAATGAATTTTCAAGTACCCTAACCCTTCAAAAATAGCCTAAATCAGTGATTTTTCACTTTTTGGCCAAAATGACTTGTTTTTCTGTCACAATTTTGTGAATTTCTATGTGGTGCCACCCCTCGCCCATCGAATTTTTTGTTGAAATATGAAGAAAATAATGTATTTATAAAATTTAAGCAAAAATATTTATGGGCGAGGGGTGGCGCCAATGTCATTTTAACCAAAAACCAGGTGGAAAATTATGAAATTTATCTGAAATTAGCATATTTTCAATTTTAGCGTCACTTTATGACGTCATTACAACATCACAAGTACAGAAAACTTTAAAATTGATTTTGTTTTGTAACAAGTAATCATTCTAGACTACTTGGCCACAAAAATCTTATCTTACAAATGAATTTGAAAAAAATGGCCCGATTTAGGGCCAAATATGGGGGTTCGTGGCTTTAGTCCTTTCACTGCTGTCAGATTTCATGCAGTAAAGATAATTTGACCAACTTAGAATGATAAGTTTGAAATGTGGTGATGGTATCCTTGGTAAGCTTTGTTGTAGTTCTAGTTTTGTAACATGTCCATGTCTAGACCAGTTTCCTTGCCCCTGAAGTGGGTTATACTGTTTTACCAGTGTCCATATTCCCAAGTTCTGTAATTAGATCACACACTCTTTTTCTCATAACTCCTTGGTGATTGATATATAATCACAAGTCTTATATGGACATGATGTATTGTGGGATAGGTTTTTGGATCCTTTAAATCCTACTTATGTTTTCCTTCAACATTAAAATTTCTGTCTTTAGTTTGTTCATACTCATAGGTTTGGTAACAAGTTTCATGTAGACATAATGCATTGTCCTGACATTTTTTTATCCATCAGTCTTCTGCTTCCTGTTTTTCAAAAGGTCACATTTTTTTTATGTAAACTCAGCTACTTTTACATGTTGGTTAAAAGCTATACATGTTTTTGGGTCCATAGGACATCTACTTCAGATTTGTGAAAAACTTTATACATTTTACACAAGGCATACTTGTTAGAGTTGGGATATCACTATCAAAGATTTTCCTGTTAACCTATAACCTCTCATGCATTTATCTACAAAGTTTGATTACCCTATCATGAAAAGAAATTGAATAATGAGCTTGACAAACTACAATATGAACAAGGGCATGGATTTGGGGGGGTATGCCATTCAACCCTTTAACTTGATTTAGACCAACTGATCTGCAATAGAAAACAGGTAGAAGCCTTTCACAAAAGACTAGTGGTTGCTCCCTGATTAATACTCGAGTTATGACAAAAATATGATGCAAGTGTTTCTGCATAATAATTGAAAATCTCCTTCTGATCTATGTTTTGTATTTTTTTTTTGGTTTAATGAGCACCTCCATATCTATAAGGAATATATGGCATTTTGTTTTTGAGATGGATTTTATCACGGCAAGTATCAGTCGAGCCCGGTAGGGCGAGCCTGATACGTAATGACGTCATCCAATATTTTCATTCATAAATTGCCTTGTGAGAACATATTCGCACCACATTAATGCATAGCATTGTCATGTGCCTCCTTAGAGGTGACCTGTTATTTATTGTATCACTGCCAGTACGTGATACAGGTTATCCCAACCAGCAAACATCAAAGGAAAATGCCGCAAATTGCCGATTACAAGAATTATAAGTCCTAGGTTGATCAAACTTGGTATGCATATGCCCCAGTAGTAGCTTAGCACAGGTGCATCCCCATCTTTTGACCTTGACCTTGATTTTCCCATTAAGTGACTCTGACAATTTTCAATACATATAATAGCAATGTTAAAAGTTTAGCGAGCACCTCCTTATCTCAAGAACAATTAAGTTTTAGGTTGATAAAACTTGGAAAGTGTATGCATCAGTTGAGGCTTAGCACAATTGCATCCCAATTTTTTTTTTACCTTGACCTTGATTTTCCAGTTAAGATACTTTGATAGTTTTTGAGAAATAACATAGGTATTTCGATGGTGCAGGCAGGCAAAACATACTTTTGTGTTAACTCTTGTCTATTGAATTATAGATTTGAAAGACTATAGGGTTAGCTTCCTTAGTAAACTTCCTTTCAATGTGACTTTAAAGCAAAGAGAGATGTGTCTGATTTATATTTTATTGATATAAAATATAGGGTATCAGGTTGTGACATCAATGTAACAGTTAAGAACAACTGATACTCTTTAACATTTAGCTGAGCTTTTTGCGACATAGTGAAATTAAGTAATAACAAGTGTGGCCACTAAAAGTATGTCTCGCCTGCCGGCACCATCACTAAAATCAACTACCTAAGCTTTCATTTCTTGATATAAACACAAAAAGTGTATGTATACCTAATAACAGATGCCTAGTTACCGTATTATACTATTCAAGCAATCCATTGTCCACACAAGTATTACAAAAAATTTTCTGTCTGAAAAAAAGACCTAAGTTCACAGAGTCACTGGAGCGTAAAAATGGGGTCATGGTCACATGGCATGGTGACAGTTGCATTGTCCGTAACCGAAACTGTCTGTTTACCCAATATCAGATGCCTAGCTATTATAACTTTCCAGCAATTCATCATCCACATAAGTCTTAAAAAAGTTTTTCAGCCTGAAAAAGACCTAAGTTCACAGAGTCACTAGAGCGTGAAAATGGGGTCAGGGTCACGCAGTATGGTAACAGTTGCGTAGACCATAACCTAAACTATCTGTATACCTAATATCAGATGCCTAGCTAATATACTTTTCCAGCAATTCATTGTCCACAAAAGTCTTACAAAAAAGTTTAAGGCCTGAAAAAAGACCTAAGTTCACAAAGTCACTGGAGCGTGAAAATGGGTTCAGGGTCACATGGCATGGTGACAGTTGCATAGACCATAACCTGAACTGTCTGTATACCAAATATCAGATGCCTAGCTAATATACTTTTCCAGCAATTCATCGTCCACAAAAGTCTTACAAAAAAGTTTACGGCCTGAAAAAAGACCTAAGTTCACAGAGTCACTGGAGCGTGAAAATGGGGTCAGGGTTACACGACATGGTGACAGTTGCGTAGACCATAACCTGAACTGTCTGTATACCAAATATCAGATGCCTAGCTAATATACTTTTCCAGCAATTCATCGTCCACAAAAGTCTTACAAAAAAGTTTATGGCCTGAAAAAAGACCTAAGTTCACAGAGTCACTGGAGCGTGAAAATGGGGTCAGGGTCACACGGCATGGTGACAGTTGCGTAGACCATAACCTGAACTGTCTGTATACCAAATATCAGATGCCTAGCTATTATACTTTTCAAGCAATTCATTGTCCACAAAAGTCTTACAAAAAAGTTTACGACGCCGCCGCCGGAAAGTAATACCTATGTCTCGCCTTCCGCGACTATTCGTCGCAGGCGAGACAAAAATCTTAAGAAATGAAATAAGTCAAACTTGTGTAGCAAAGTAAATCAACTAAAATTAAAATGCAACTTCAAAAAATCATACTGGTTACACAGAATCAAAAAAAAAACACCCCATACTATAAATGGTTTCATTTCAAGTCTATGAAGCAAAACAAAAATTTGTCCTGATCTTATTTCAATGAAGAAATTCTTTTTATTACTACATATAGTTCTATAACTTGTTCATGGTTGCAATGCACTTATGTGAATTTTTACTGGCATTATAAAGCATAATTAAATTAAAATTTTTAAGCACTTGGATAAAAATTTCATGACTAAATTGGAAAAATGTACACTTTAAAGTTGATTATAAATACAACATTGGAATTATCTACCCGACAGATAAAAAACATACATGTATGAAAACAAAATGTGTAATACAAATGTACTACAATGGAAGCCCTAAAGATATGGTTTAATAAAATGGAGGATTTCAAAATAATAGTAGTACTACGCATGAACAATAATCATTTATTGAGGAAAATTGTATTTTTTAAATGAAATGTTTTAACTATGAATAGTAACTATAAAGAACAACGATGACAAAGTAGATGAGCTAGAAATGTTTTAAATAACTAAATACTACAGCTAAAAATACCCTGAAAACTTAGTAATGATTTTAAAATCTGATCCTAACAAGAGCAGTGCTAGAGGTCCTCTTGCCTTGTATATTTCCTAAGTGGATGCTTCCTTGACGTCAAAATCTCTTTTTTCCTCATAAGCAGCAAAAAAGTGTCTACAAAATTCATGAAATTCTATTAAGGTGTTAAAAATTTCTACCGAGGCAACTAATTTTGGATGGATAGTTAAAAAGCAAACTCTAACAAAAACATGTACTCCTTCACTTTTAGTCAGGGTTCCCACTATTTTTTGGACACAAAATTCAAGGGTTTTTCAAGGACTTTTCAAGGGTATTGAGGTCATTTTCAAGGACTAAAATAGTTCGCAAAAATTTAAAAAATTCAATATTTTTCGGCTTTTTTTTATCAAACGGTCAACAAATCTGCATATTACAAAATTCCAGGGTTTTTCAAGGATATTTGATAAAATTCAATGATTACTCCAGGTTTTTGAACATTGAAATGAAATTCAAGGACTTTTCCAGGTTTCCTTGAATTCAAGGATGGCGTGGGAACCCTGTTTAGTGATACACAGAGGATGATCATAGAAATAATTAAATTTACGTGCATAAATCTATGGTTTTAATATTTTGATGTTAATCAATATAGCAGATGACTTTATGGAAATTATGCATACAGGTAAACATACCTAATAGATCTTTGTAACAGATTTAATTTAAAAAAAGAGATTCTGTTAAAACAGTGTCATTGAAATAAATTCCAAATACATCAATTTAAACAATACCATGAATTTAATACATGTATATAATAGCCAGACCACATAAATTTATCAAGCTGTAATTGATCTTTACATATAAAAAAAAAGAGTATACAGGTTTTCTCTATTATCAGCTGCATTGTAATCAAAATTATTAGAATGGAAAATATCCATTACCCGTTTTACAGTTGATATAGAGTTATGACACTGGAATAATGATTAAAGAAAAACAAAAAAGTTCTGTTTATTTTTGAATGCATCCATTTAATCATTTAATCTTTACAAACCTGGCAAGTCTACTTAAAAAGTCAAATGCATAAAAACAAAACAATACTGACCTATTGGTATTGCTCTGAAATAATCAATTGATGTTTATTCAAACCCTTTGTTTCACAAAAGTAATTTTCTACATCTTTAAAATTTAAGAACTACATTCATGACATAGCTAAGTACTAACATGTATGTAAAACAGCACTCGTTTCCAAATTGGCACACAGACGTAAGACAAACATCAAATAACATAGACACATAACAGACGTACAAAACTTCACTAACAGTCAACAAGAAATAAACATTCATACACGTTCCACAAACTACACTAACAGTTAACAAGACATCAACATTTTAACACAATAAACACACATAGTTACATCAACTATATTGCATTGCACTTTAATAAGATAAAAATATGAAGTTCTTAAATATTTGTTAAAATACATGTATAATTAATAAATAAATCACAAACAATACTACTAAAGCTAAACTGAGGTATTTGTGAAATAGCATCAAGCTATTCTGAGATGGTTCTGCTACTGGGAGTCATCAAACGTTCTCTGCTACTGCAAGTCTTCAGTCGCTGTGCTCCCCATTTTCATCAATCTCTCTCATCTGATTTTCTTTCAGTTGTTTAATGATAACAAGCTGTTTTGCACTTGGTAGTTCAACTACAAATAGAAGACAAATATCTGTTTTTACTGAAAGCTTATATCGAACTTTTACATTATTCTTATTCAAAGGTATGCAATTATGTGGCTTTAATAAGTGGTTGAACGTATTTTATTTTCGGTAGTTGTACAAAATGATAAAATATTCTTTACTTGGTGATAAAAAATTAATCTTTTAAAGGCTATTCTCTGTTCTATTCTTGATAGTTCAGGGTTTTCAGTCATACAGGCTTCTTTGAGCTTCTAGAAAACTGCTGTAATAATATCTTATCTTGATAGTCTAAGGATTTCCAGAATTGGGATTGCATTTCTTACCTTGATAGTCTGAGGAGTTCTAGAATTGGGACTGCATTTCTTACCTTGAAAGTCTAAGGATTTCCAGAATTGGAACTCCATTTCTTATCTTGATAGTCTAGGGATTTCCAGAATTGAGACTGCATACTTACCTTGATTTTCCAGAATTGGGATTGCATTTCTTATCTTGAAAGTCTAAGGATTTCTAGAATTGGGATTGCATTTCTAACTTTGATAGTCTAAGGATTTCCAGAATTGGGACTGCATTTCTTATCTTGATAGTCTAAGGATTTCCAGAATTGGGACTGTATTTCTTATCTTGATAGTCTAAGGATTTCCAGAATAGGGATTGCATTTCTAACTTTGATAGTCTAAGGATTTCCAGAATCGGGACTGCATTTCTTATCTTGATAGTCTAAGGATTTCCAGAATTGGGACTGTATTTCTTATCTTGATAGCCTAAGGATTTCCAGAATTGGGATTGCATTTCTTACTTCGATAGTCAACGGATTTCTAGAATTGGGATTGCATTTCTTACCTTGATAGTCTAAGGATTTCCAGAATTGGGACTGCATTTCTTATCTTGATAGTCTAAGGATTTCCAGAATTGGGATTGCATTTCTTACCTTGATTTTCCAGAATTGGGACTGTATTTCTTATCTTGATAGTCTAAGGATTTCCAGAATTGGGATTGCATTTCTTACTTCGATAGTCAAAGGATTTCTAGAATTGGGATTGCATTTCTTACCTTGATATGCTAAGGATTTCAAGAATTGGGACTGCATTTCTTATCTTGATAGTCTAAGGATTTCTAGAATTGGGACTGTATTTCTTACCTTGATAGTCTAAGGATTTCCAGAATTGGGATTGAATTTCTTACCTTGACAGTCTAAGGATTTCCAGAATTGGGATTGCATTTCTTACCTTGATAGTCTAAGGATTTCCAGAATTGGGATTGCATTTCTTACCTTGATAGTCTAAGGCTTTCTAGAATTGGGATGGCATTTCTTACCTTGATAGTCTAAGGATTTCCAGAATTGGGACTTGATAGTCTAAGGATCTCCAGAATTGGGATTGCATTTCTTACCTTGATAGTCTAAGGATTTCCAGAATTGGGATTGCATTTCTTACCTTGATATGCTAAGGATTTCCAGAATTGGGACTGTATTTCTTACCTTGATAGTCTAAGGATTTCCAGAATTGGGATTGCATTTCTTACCTTGATAGTCTAAGGATTTCCAGAATTGGGACTGTATTTCTTACCTTGATAGTCTAAGGATTTCCAGAATTGGGACTGTATTTCTTACCTTGATAGTCTAAGGATTTCCAGAATTGGGATTGCATTTCTTACCTTGATAGTCTAAGGATTTCCAGAATTGGGATTGCATTTCTAATGTCTCCAAGATACATTTCACACCACTATCAATACAATAAAAATGCATTTTAATAAATAATAATACACATGTACATAAGGAACTGGGGTATATAAACCATGTTTGTTGTAACATTTTTTTGAAGAAAAATGAAATCAAATATTTTAATTCAAGAAATATGAAAAAAATACAAAATCCACACTGAAAAGTTTGGAATGACCACAGTACTGTATAAATAGAAGATATTTGTATAAGAGAGAAGCAATGAAAGTGTTACCAGAATTTATTTTGTTAATTAAAACATGTGGGTTTTTTTTAAATCATGTTTAAGTACAATATAAGCTGAAGAATACCTTTGACTAGGGACCAGTGACCCTAACGAAGAAACTGGTTCCCCTAGCAGTGTAGATATACAGCAGGACATAGACTTAGAGGTTTTCTCATGGTTGTAACCTCCCTGAAAATGAAAGAAACATCATATTCAATTTGTTTTATATTTGAACAGTCATTAAAAAAAAAAATTCTTTGTAATACCTATAATAATAAGAACTACCAAAGACAATCATGCCCTTGTGTTGAGTTGGTTGATTTAAACATTTTTCTGTAAGTTATTTTTGTACTTTGTTTAATGTTTTCAATATGTAAAAGGTTCCCTCCCTTAAGCGACCCTGCTAAATTCTATATGAGCCTGTTGTTTGACAGGAATCAACACTCATTGCCTGTACTTGTCATCTTGTGAAAAATCTGCTGATTTATGAAGGTTGTGTAGCGTACACTTATTCCACATCTCATTTCTTCCATTGATTTGTGTATTTTCTAGGAAACAAGAGGCTCCCAGGAGCCTGAATCGCTCACCTGGTCTTGATGCTGACCCTATACTTTTGTAGAGCTAAATGAGCTGAACATTTAAGCAAGCAACAGCTTTTCTCTACCTGTAATAGTTTTCATTCTATAGGCCAAAAACACCATTTTTCACCTATAAGGGGCCATAACCCCTATAAGGAGTCATCTGACAACTTCGACCCTATGGAGACTTTTGTAGAGCTAAATGAGCTGAACATTTAAGCAAGCAACAGCTAATCTCTATCTGCAATAGTTTTCATTCTGTAGGCCAAAAACATGAAAATCGCTTTTTTCAGGGGCCGTAACCCTTATAAGGCGTCATCTGACAACTTCGACCCTATGGAGAATTTTGTAGAGCTAAATGAGCTGAACATTTAAGCAAGCAACAGCTAATCTCTATCTGCAATAGTTTTCATTCTGTAGGACAAAAACATGAAAAATCGCTATTTTTCAAGAGCCATAACCCCTATAAGAGGTCATCTGACAACTTGGACCCTATGGAGAATTTTGTAGAGCTAAATGAGCTGAACATTTACGCAAGCAACAGCTAATCTCTATGTGCAATAGTTTCCATTCTGTAGGACAAAAACATGAAAAAACGCTATTTTTCAAGGGCCGTAACCCCTATAAGGGGTCATCTGACAACTTCAACCCTATGGAGACTTTTGTAGAGCTAAATGAGCTAAACATTTAAGCAAGCAACAGCTAATCTCTATCTGCAATAGTTTTCATTCTGTAGGCCAAAAACATGAAAAATGGCTATTTTTAACCTTTAAGGGGCCGTAACCCCTATAAGGGGTCATCTGACAACTTCCACCCTAAAGAGACTTTCGTAGAGCTAAATGAGCTAAACATTTAAGCAAGCAACAGCTAATCTCTATCTGCAATAGTTTTCATTCTGTAGGCCAAAAACATGAAAAAATGCTATTTTTCACCTTTAAGGGGCCGTAACCCCTATAAGGGGTCATCTGACAACTTTGACCAAATGGAGACTTTTGTAGAGCTTTTGATGCTGAATCAGTAGCGTGGCCTCAGATTTCCTATATCTCTTATACTTTTTGATTTATAAGCCAAAAACAATAGTCTGACCCCACTAGTCTATTTTTAGTAACGGCGGCCATGTTTTTTGACAGATCAAAAATCCAAACACAAGTTTGGTGCAGGACACCCTAAGGATCAATCATACCAAGTTTCATTCAATTCTGTTCAGTAGTTTCAGAGGAGAAGATTTTTGAAAAATTGTTAACGGACGACGACGACGACGACGACGGACGCCAAGTGATGGCAATAGCTCACATGGACCTTTGGTCCAGGTGAGCTAAAAAAGAACATTGGTTTTTTTTTTCAATATAAAGTAAAAGTTTGTATAAAAATGTTGAATATCTGGGATGAATAGTAAAATCTAAAGTTTTTATGAGATTCCTTACAAAAATGTGTATGATTGACTGTACATGGAAGAAGGCACGGCATTCTTATGTCCCTTTTCCATGATGGGGCAGCGGACAAAATATATTTTTAAGAATTTGCTAAATATTTTTTCTCAAGTTTGTACTTAAATGAGCTTACCTCTAAAGCTAATATCACTTTCCCATTGGCAAAGCTCTTCAACATGGATGTCATGTGACCAAATGCCTCTGGAGACAGTTTGTAATTACCCTGAAATCAGAAAATTATTTCAAATCCTGTGCATCCTGTCCATCTGCACTAAAGCAACTATCATAGGGTACAATTATAAATATTTATAAATATTTTTAGTATAGTGTACAGTGTGTGTGTATGTGTGTGTGTGTGAGTGTGTTGGTGTTGAACACCCCTATTTGAATTACCTTGGGCTATACAGGGTGAACAGTTTTAATGGTAAAGGCAACTTGAGAACCTGAAGGAAACCATAAAAAAACTGACAAATCTAATTACATTCAGGTAGGAAAGTCCTGTTTTTGTAAATTACAAACTGAAATTTGATCCAACAACCTGAAGTGGAAATTAACTGGTGATCAATGATGTGGTATTTACACCAGTGCCTTTGACCACTCCACCGGCCAGGCCCCAGTAGATGTAATGTATCAATTGGTTAGGTATAAAAATCTTTCTGTAATAGTTTACATGGCTTCAGTGACAACATCTTTATATAAAAACTTACTAAATGATCTCCTTCCACAGCATCAAACCCAGCTGATACTAAAACAAGGTCTGGACAAAACTGTAATGAAAAGATGATACATCAGCTTGATTTGTGAACACTAATTCCACATTTACATCCTTGTATTTAGAATGTTGCCTACTTGGCTATGTACCTTACTTCACATGTGTGTTGTTGTTTTTTCTCTCTTCTTTTTTCTCACTTTGAAGTTCTTTTGACTGAACATGCTTGAGGCTCTGATTTTTAGTCCCCTACCGGCGTAAGCCGAATGGGACTATAGGTTTGCGCTCTGTCTGTCTGTCTGTCATGCCTCAGTTTTCCACACTTTTTTTCCAAAACGCTTAAAGATAATGAACTGATTTTTGGTATGTGAGTTAACCTTTATGAGTTACAGATCAAGTTTGAGTTTTGTGCCGGTCCACAAATTTTTATGGGAGTTATGGCCCTGTGAACTTTGAAAATTCACTAAAATTTCAGTTTTCCGCACTTTTTTCAAAACGCTTATAGATAGTGAACTGATTTTTGGTATGTGAGTTTACTTTGATGAGTTACAGATCAAGTTTGAGTTTCCTGCTGGTCCACAAATTTTTATGGGAGTTATGGCACTTTGAAGTTATAAAATCCATTGCAATTTATTTTCTACACTTTTTTATTGTTCCTTGTAGATAATAAACTGATCAAGTTTAGGTATTCATTTGTTAGACAAATTGTTACCAGTGACTGAAATATGAGGCCGGTAGGGGACTATGTATTGTTTTGCAATACTCTCAGAATGCTTGTAATTTCTATATTGTTTCTATATTTTTATGTAGCCTGCAACGTGTTGCAAAGCAACATATAAGAGTCACTTTGACACTATCTGTCATCTTGCGTCATTGTCCTGCGGTGTCACAAAAATTTCTGTGGCAGTTTTCAGGCCAACTACATGACACAGCCTCTTGATATTTGGCATGTAGCTTCCTCCTATAGTACTATATTGTGTAAAGCAATCTTATAGCTGTAATTCATCTACTTCCTGTTTACCCAATATCTTAAGATTCATGCAACATACGACTTCCATGGATGACCATCATTCTAGTTGATATTGGATTAAACCGTTTTCATCTTTATATCAAATTAATTATTACACGTTAAGGGAACATTACTGTGCTATGATATGAACCTCACCTCATAACATATAGGTAAAACAATCTGCAGGAAAGCTGCTATGTAATCAGCATTACATTTTGGACCCTGAAAATATACATGATAGTTAACATTATAGACATTGTTGCTGTGTCAACAAGCTACTATGTAATATGTAGTAACTTTTGACTTAATGGTTACACTAAGTGAGGAAGAAATAATTGTTCAGCTATAATAACTATTTTGAGAAAATTTATATACCAGTAGTAACAGCCTGCCTCTTTGTTTTCTGGTTTCATTGGACCTGTAATGAACTGGAACTTCTTTCATGAAGAGTTTTATCAAATCCACTTAGATGACATACAGGGTGATTCCTATATATCCCATAAACTTTTTTCTGAGAGTATAAGCATAAAAAATATTTGATGACAACTAAACCTAGACATAAACTAAAATTCTGTCTAAGTTAAAAATGGCCTGATTTCGTTAAACAGGAAATAGGTGAGCAACAGACCTGAAATCGAATACCACATTATTGGACCCAACCTTGATGCTGTATACCAAAAATCAAGTGGCTGAGATTAGTAGCTGCTGAGAAAACTGTTATGAAAATTTCTTCCCCACCCACCATTAACCATTTTATAACCCTGATTTTTCACTCTGTGAAATCAGACCAAAAATACTGAAACTTGTCTAATTATTAATGGGCTTACATCATTCCATGCCAGATTAACATTATAGCCCTGGGCAGATTTCCCTCCAACACACTTGTGGTAACCTCCTCCATTGTATGGGTAAAATGAACCTTGGTCGTAACGATGTAGTGATATGTATAACACGCTGTAATATAGAAACAAATTCATCAATGGGATTCTAATTTAAAAAAGTAAAACATCTTGATTTCCATAGCACCAATACAATAAACTTGAGCATAACTCATGTTTTGTAATCCCAAGTCCAAAGACTTGATATTGCAAAACTTCTGTTAAAAGACATGCTTTGTCTTGAAAGATCTTATTCTATCACATATTTTTTATAGTTGTTTAGTAGAGGTTGTGTCATGTACACTTATTTAGGTTTTCATCATTATCTATTAGGCTTGGTATGTATGCATGAGTTACTTATCAAACACTGTATGTAATTACCTGGTATCATCATAGAAGAGAGATTGTAATGCATTCCCATGATGTATGTCCCAGTCTATAACTAATATTCTGTAAAAATAACACAATTATAAATGGTAAATACTCATTATACCAATAAAAAATAAAGAAATAATGTGTCCATGGGACACGGATGCCCCCGCTGGCCCCAAACAGGAAGTAGATTTCTGACAGGTTTGAAAATCACTTATGAAATACAGTTTGTCATACTGAACCATCCTACCAAGTTTCAAAACATTCTGGTATATTCCTGAAAAAAAGCTTGGCAGAAATTTCATATCATGTTCACATATTTTCACATCCGCCTAAGTTCCAAACAGGAAGTAGATGTCCAACAGGTCTGAAAATAGCTTAGGACATACAGTTTGTCATACTGATCCATCCTACCAAGTTTCAAATCATTCTGGTATACAATTCCTGAGAAAAGCTTGACAGAAATTTTCATATTACATACTTTAAAATTGGCAGAAATCTTCATATCATGTTCACATATTTTCACATCTGTCTAAGTCACTACCAGGAAGTGGATGTTAGACAGGTCTCAAAATCGCTTAAGTCATATAGTTTGTTTTACTAAACCATCCTACCAAGTTTCAAATCATTCTCATATTCGGTTCCTGAGAAAAGCTTGACGGAAATTTTCATAGTCATGTTCACATATTTTAAAATAGGCCTAAGTCCCAAACAGGAAGTAGATGTCCGACAGGTCTCAAAATTGCTTAGGACATATAGTTTGTTATATCCAACAATCCTACCAAGTTTCAAATCATTCTCATGTATGGTTCATGAGAAAAGCTTGACGGTAATTTTCATAGTCATATTCACATATTTTAACATTGACTTATGTCCAAAACAGGAAGTAATGTCTGACAGGTCTCAAAGTCGCTTAGGACATAAAGTTTGTCATACTGAACCATCCTACTAAGTTTCAAATCATTCTCATGTATGGTTCCTGAGAAAATCTTGACGGAAATTCGTATGGACGTACATACGGACGGACGGACATGTGGTCGCAGGGGCATGTCCGTCCGTACGTACGGAGGGACCCATGAGTAAAACTTAATGCCCCAACATGTCGTCGCAGGGGCATAAAAAACATAAGCAGGATTCTTTGAATGGTTGAAAAATTTCATGATACTAGTATCACATGTATCTATATAGTAAATATCAAAGCAGCCTCTAAGACAGCAAATAAAAGTGGTAAGTCAAATTTGCTGATTATCTTCCCATTTAAATAACCGAAATTAAATCCCAACGATAACATACAGTAAAACATGTATATAAAATAAATATCAAACAAGCTCCTAGATAGCAAAAATAAAGTGGATATTTATTGTTGTGGATTTCTCTTACTTACAAAAACGAAATTAAACCCCTCATGAACAATTCTGCTTCTACAGTTTTACATGCATCTATATAATTAATATCGAACAGGCTCTTAAATAGCAAATAAATGATTTCTTAATGTACAATACAAATTATTACTGTATTTACTTACCTTTGTACATTGTACTTCTGTTGAGCATACTTTGCTGCTATTCCTACATTATTAAACAGAATATTACTGTATTTACTTACCTTTGTACATTGTACTTCTGTTGAGCATACTTTGTCTCTATTCCTACATTATTAAACAGAATATTGCTGTATTTACTTACCTTTGTACATTGTACTTCTGTTGAGCATACTTTGCTGCTATTCCTACATTATTAAACAGAATATTGCTGTATTTACTTACCTTTGTACATTGTACTTCTGTTGAGCATACTTTGCAGCTATTCCTACATTATTAAACAGAATATTGCTGTATTTACTTACCTTTGTACATTGTACTTCTGTTGAGCATACTTTGCTGCTATTCCTACATTATTAAATAAACAGAATCCCATTGTAGTGTTAGCCTCAGCATGATGGCCTGGTGGTCTGGAAGTATAAAGATATTAAGATATTATAAATAAAATTTATCCAAAAAAACCTTTTACATCCAGTAGAACAAAGTAATGTTCTACTACAGATATTGTTAATACAGCCAATGCTTTCGTGAACAATTCGATTTTTTAATGATCAATTCATTATCAATGTTCTTTTAAAAAACAGTAATTTTTAAACCTTTCCATACTCTTTTCAAAGATTTTCTTTTAAACTTACCTTATCAAAGCTGCACCACTTTGGGACTGAAAATGAAAATAAAATGTTATTTTATCTTTGTATCAATTGAATATCTTTAAAATACTTGTAAAGCATCCATTGTAAATTTAGAAAATTTGTTGGTCACTTTTTCTCTTTCTTCGATAAATATATGCTTATATCCACCACGTCCAAGCGGGTTTTTTTTCAGTGTTTTAAATACTATAAAAAGCTTAATTCAATATCATTATCAGCATTTCTTTTTTATGAGAAAAGTTTTTGAATGTTTTGAATTCAAAAATTGTCTTCTGTGAGATTGATGTTCAAACAATCTAACCAAGTAAAAATTATTTTTGGTCAAGTAAAAATAGAAAAAACCAAAGCTTCACCACAAGGCAGACAATCTAGTATCAACCTCTCCAGTCATGACACTATCCACAACAGACAACAGAGTACCAACTGACCAACTTGCTGCTTCAAAACTAGCCTGAAAAAGCAAATACATGGACAGACATGAATTATTTTTGTAGTTTTGTGTCGTAAGGTATATGGAAAAATTTTTGCAGGTTTTATTTTCATGGTTTGTGAATATGTTTGTCAAATAATAATACTTGTAATAATAAATTCTTTAATTATAGAAGGTAACACAGTTAGTTTACAAAACTAATCTTCCCTGAGGCCCTCATTTAAGCAAATATCATTGGCCTATTGATCTCCCCTTATTGTAATGGCTGCGCCCATGAACGAGCGAGCAAAAAACATGTTTTGAGCGTAAAAAACACACCATGATCGCAGAATTAACCACACAGAAGCCTTAAACATATGTATTTTAACAAGTAACATTCAATCTCTGATACCATAATGGACGAGGCAGATGAAACAAACCTGAAAACATACGACAGCCTTGTGGGTACGACCAATAACCAAAGTGAAAATTTGACAAATTTAGACATTAACACTGTTTATAAAGACTACCCGCCATCCTGCATCCCTAATAAACTTCATGAGCCGTCAGGGAAAAAAGCGAAAGAATCACTTAAGACAGAGTGCATTGACAGTAATGTGTATGAACAAGATGCTAACATGGTTGCTTTTAGAATAGAGGCCCCCAGGCTAGTACTTTGGATAAAAGCATTACAAATTCTATATTATGATACATATGGTCAATCAGACAAGTTCTGTATTAAGTGGTATGATGATCCCCAGAACTGGAATGACAAAGTAACAGGGAAAAAAGCTATTTGTATAGATGTTGGGACAAAAGACATAACTCTGTTATACAAGATCACATTCTTTTTAAACACGGGGGTACTCCAGGCCCAAGGAAAATATAAAGACCAGTTTGTTACAAGAGACTTTCCAGAGTTACTAGCCCTACTTCCCAGAATTGTCGAACATAACAAACTAGTAACAGTCCAAAATATTTTACCAGACAAAAGTGTTAAAACAACCACAGCAAGCAAAACAACCGACAATCACATATCAATATCCTCAGCACCAACTGATACACAACCTGCCATTATGGACAGTAACAACAATGTGCGAGATCAAAACATGAATCATATGAGCTGCCAAACCGATCCATATATAGAATCAAGTGTTGTGAATTTTGAACAACTACCAAACCAAAATATGATTGCGAACCTAGAAATTAAATTCACAGAAGCATTGGAAAAAATATGTACACAGCAGGCCAATATGTTGTGTTCAAAACTGTCCGAGATGCAAGACACCTACATTAAAAACGTTCATTCCTACGAAACAAAGTTTGACAATATGATGGACAAATTTAATATCATAACAAATAGATATATACAAGTAGAAAAGGAGAACACTGAACTCAAATCCAAACTTGGAAATCAAAATCATATCAACACATTGGAAAAGGAACTTATTAAGTCAGAGATTGATGCTAAGTCAAACCTTATGAAACAACAGCAAGATGTACAATCCCAGAAACTCCAAAAACTTGAAACAACAATTAACAAAATGGAAACAGTAAAAAATGAACACCTCAACAGAATTGAGGAACTTGAACATAATCTTAGCAATGCCAACTTAATGATTGAATTAAAAGACAAAGAAATATTAAGCCTGAAATTACATAACAGCCGAGACGACAGCACAGATTTCAGTGTGGTAGAACCAAGACGACAAGCATACAAACCGCATGTTACTATCATTGGATCCTCAAACATCAAAGAAATCCAGCCTGAAAGACTGTCATCACATTATACTGCTAACAAAATTACAGCGTATACCTTGGATGAGGCTGAAATAGAAATTAGACAGTTGCGCAACACTCCAACTGTACTAGCAATTCACAGTTTGACTAATGATCTTAAAACAATTGAGCCTTCCGTCTGTGTCCAGAAACTACAAAAAATAGTCAATGTATCACACGAACTTCACAAGAACACTCATATAATCATTTCATTACCAACCCCTAGAATTGACTCGACTAACTTTAATACCAACGGTCAAATGATAAGCATCCTGGCAAAGGACAAATTTAGAGAAGACTCCATGGTCACTTTATGTGATAACAGCAACATGGCGTATAAAGGTGAGGCAATGAAGCGATACATTGATGAAAAAGATGGATACCATTTATCAAGAAGCGGCATTGCCATGTTGGCATCAAACATCAGAGACACAATAGACACGGTGCTCAATCTACCAAAACGCCGCAAACAATTCAATAATTCTGGAAGATCCAATCAGTACAGAGGTCAGGGAAATTCTACTAGAGGCAGAGGTTATGATCGCGGTCGTGGAACCAGAAAATAACTGAAAGCAAAGCTTTTATATAGTCTGTTTATAGAGTACAAGAAGTACATAGATATTTTATTTAGTTTAGATAGTTATAATTTTGTGAATTAATCTAGTCATAAGACCTGTATTTACTCCTTTTTTTTCTGTCTTTATTTTATTTTAACAGAAAAATTGTAAGTCTTTATTCCTAACATAGGGTGTAATAGTTGTAAACTTGTAAACATAAACTTAAAAAAAAAGAATACTTGAAAATGAGATGTTCACTTAATATATCTACTTGGAATGTTGGAGGTCTAATCTCAGAAAGTTATGATAAAACAAAAGACTCTAGTTTTATAGCAGAGTTTAAAAATGATGATATAGTTTTATTGACGGAAACCCATGTGGGACATGATTCAAATATTAATTTCGATTCTTTTTCATATCACTCTTTTTGCAGGAGAAAATCTAAAAATAATAGATACTTTGGTGGACTTGGAATACTCATACGTAATAATATTAGGAAGGGTGTTAAAATTCTAAATCATGGAAATTCAGAATATCAATGGCTTAAACTGTGTAAAAAAATTTTCAACTTTGAAAAAGATATATTTTTATGTCTAATATATTTTGCTCCAAGACAAAACATTGACATTATAGAGGAAGTCGAAAAAGATGTAACTGATAAGTATGGTTTATTAGGAGACATTATACTTTTGGGGGATTTTAACGCCCGCACGGGTGTAGAAAAGGATTTTATTGTAAATGATGACATCTCACATGTTCCTATTTATTCTGAATATTATACCATTGACAATGTTGTACATAAAAGAACTAGTTGTGATAATGTTATTGATTCAAGAGGGAAAGATTTATTAGAGTTATGTATCTCAAACAAAATAAGAATTTTAAATGGAAGGATATTTGGAAATACCACTGGTAAATATACTTGTTATAAGCCGAATGGCTGTAGTGTTGTAGATTATGTACTTGCATCTGAGTGTTTGTTATCTAATATTTTATACATGTCTGTTTCAGATTTCAAAGCAAACTTTTCAGATTGTCACTGCAAACTTTCATTTAAAATTTTAGCTAGTTTTGAATATAACAAAAATACGGACAACGACATGCAAGATTTTCCAAGTCGCTATATTTGGAACAGTGAATCAATTCAAAAATTTCAAGAATCACTAAATCATCCTGTTATTCAAAATGATATTAAATCTTTCTTAAATACTGAAATCAACCCAGATGAGACAAGCATTACTCAAGCAGCAAATAAAATTCAAAATATTCTAGATAATGTATGTAAACTATCTCTTCGAAAAAAGTCAAAGAAAAAGTTGAAAAATAATACAGCAAATAAAGAATGGTTTGACTCTGATTTAGAAAAAATGAAAAAAATGGTAGATGATAAAGCAAAACTCATGAACAAATATCCTAAAGATCCACTGGTTAGAGGGTCTTTCTTTAAATTGAACAAGAAATATGCAAAATTAAGAAAAACTAAAAAAAGGGAATTTAAAACACAAATAATGCAGCGTCTTGAAACAATGAATTCAAATAATCCAAAAGAATATTGGACTCTTGTGAATCATCTGCGAAACAACTCTAAGGAAACACCAGAGAATAATATAGAAGGAAAAGAATGGTTTGAATACTTTTCCAATCTGGCAAGTGTTAAACCAAACTTTGATACTAAACTTACAGAAATAGAAGAAAAAATAAAATCTCTACAAAATAAAGAGATTATTAATTCACTTCTTGACAGAAAAATATCTAACCAAGAACTGGATAAGGCTCTTAAGAAACTAAAAAATGGCAAGAGTTCTGGATTAGACAGCATCAGTAACGAAATGCTGATAACATCAAAACCAGTCTTACAGGGATCAATTTTAAAATTATTTAATGCTGTATTTACATCAGGTTTATATCCTGATCTTTGGTCTTGTAGCTATATAAGACCAATCTTCAAGTCAGGAGATAAATTGAAACCAGAAAATTATCGTGGAATAGCTATAAATAATAGTCTAGGAAAACTATTTAATATAGTATTAAATAATCGATTTAATGAATATATAGAAGAAAATAATCTTATTCATGAGACTCAAATTGGCTTTTGTAAAAAGGCAAGCACAGCTGACCATATATTTGTTTTAAGATGTATAATAGAAAAATACCTAAAGATTGGTAGTAAGAAACTCTTCGCATGCTTTGTAGACTTTCGCAAAGCATTCGACACAGTTATTCATTCAGGGATTTTTTACAAACTTTAACTGAATAAAATTAATAGCAAATTTTATAACATCATAAAATCTATGTATTCCAAAGATATGCTGTGTGTAAAAATAGGTGATAAAATAACAAATTTTTTCTCCTCAAAAGTAGGGGTGAGGCAAGGTGATGTTCTTAGCCCCAACCTGTTTAAATTTTTCTTGAACGATTTGCCTTTTGAGCTAGAGCGAAACACAAACTCTATATTGATAGACAATAAAAAGATTCCCTGTTTGTTATACGCGGATGATTTAGTGCTTCTGTCAGATACAAAAGATGGTCTACAGAGCAAACTAGATTTATTGAATGAATATTGTAAAGAATGGTGCCTAGAAATTAACTTTACTAAATCTAAAGTCATAATATTCAATAATAATGGAAAAGTTATAAAAGATAGTTTCCGTATAGGAGACAATTTTATTGAATGTGTTAAAGAGTATAAATACCTTGGTTTAATTATTGAAAACACAGGGAAATTTAATGAAGCCAGAAAACAACTTTATAAGAAAGGTATGAAGGCATGTTTTAAAATGTACAGTGATTTAAAATCTGCTACTTCCAATGTTAAACTTTATCTTCATTTATTTGACCATTGTATTAAACCTATTTTGCTGTATGGTTGTGAAAATTGGGGTGTTGTAAATGTAACTGAAAAAAGGAAATCCTTATCATTGTATGACATTTTTAAAGACTGGGAAGCAGAAAAGCTAAATATAAAATTCTGCAAATATGTTTTAGGGGTTTCAAAACAATGTACAAATATTGGTGTTTTAAGTGAGTTAGGAAAATACCCCTTATATGTAGATATTATCAAACATTTTTTGTTATATTGGTATAAGCTAGAACACAACCCCAGTGAGTTACTACAATCTGCATACAATGAGTACAAAAACAATCTTAAGACAGGTAGTAGCTGGTACTCCACATTATTATTATATTGTAATAAACTTAACCTGGATTTAAATGTATGTAGAGAAATGAGTAAAAATAAATTTAAATTATCACTATTAAAATGTTTAAGGAATAATTTTTTGTGTAGTTGGAATAATATAAGGAATAGTACCATAAATGATTCTGGAAAACTAGATACTTATTTTGGATTCAAAAGTATTTTTTCCTTTGAAGAATATTTAAATATAAGTAATTTTGATAAAAGAAAAATTATTACTAGATTCAGATTAAGCAATCATAAACTACGTATTGAGCTTGGTAGACACGAACGAAGACTAAACATTAATTCTGGAAAATTAGAAAAATTAGCAAGAACAGACAGAATTTGTCTTTATTGTAATACAGGAAATATAGAAGATGAAATTCATTTTTTGTTAACATGTCCTTTATACTCTAGTTTGAGATCAGATTTTCTAAACACTTTACAAAATAAATTCCCTTCATTGATATCGCTTAACTCTATTAGCTTATTCTGTTGGATAATGACAAACGAAGACTATGACTTTAACTATAAACTGGCTGAATTTTTACAAATATTATATGAAAAAAGAGATAACATTAACAAATAGAGATGTATGTGTAATTTAACATTAATTGTCTTTTGTTACAATACTTGTGTATTTTTTATGATTTGTTTCATTGTAATCATTGATATACATTGTGATTGTCATGCTCTATATAGGGCCCTATGATTGGAAATAAAGATTTATTATTATTATTATTATTAAAAACAACACATAATATGGAATCTTACAATATGTACTCATAATACATGTATACACATTTTGATCAAGATAACATATATTGTATATTCATTATTGAACAGATATAGACACTGTCTAGCAATAATTTTATCTGTGTAAGAAGTTCTTTGTTTTTGTTTTAAAGAGGTTGTCGTTTGCTACATATATGCAAACTCATAGGTAAATCATTCCACAACAGTGAACCAGAATAGGAAAATGAGTGTTTGTATACTTCAATATTAGGTTTAGGAACAAGTAGTTTTTCTATCCCATTGTTTTGTAATTGGTAAGGATTGTTAGAAAACTAAAACATATTTTTTAGATAAATTGGTGCTTCACTGCATCAGCAAATATTTATGATATTTTATTCTTATGTCTGCAGTCATCCATCCTAGATTTTTAAAAAGAGGTTCTGATGGTGCTAACGGATCAGCATCTAGGATGACTCGAGCAGCTCTCTGTTGTAGTTTTATTATCCTACACAATTGGTCATTTCCACAACCTCCCCATACAGAACAACAATAACTAATTAAAGGGAGAATATAGCCATTGTAATATGCATTTCTAGTACATGTATCAAAGTTTAAGAATTTCTTAATTTTGGTTAAAAGGTGTATTCTCGAAGATATGCATTTACATTAATAATCAATTTGATTCTTCCAAGTAAGGTTTGTATCTATTCTTACACCTAGCAGTTTTTCACAATCAGAATTTTGAAGACAGGATAAATTTATTAACAGGAATGGTCGATATTTAGAAAATTAAATGAAACTTACCAAGTTGATATTTGATGAGAATTCTGTTCCACTGGACTGTACAAAGGGAGTCACATGAGAGGTGCGTGCGCATGTTGATATCATTCTTTAAAGTTGAAAGATCGCTTAACTGGAGCAGTACGTAGGGAGTCACAGGGTGGGAAAAATCTGGGAAGGGCATGTGACTCCCTACGTACAGTCCAGTGGAACAGAATTCTCATCAAATATCAACTTGGTAAGTTTCATTTAATTTTCTAATTCTGTTCCACATGGAACTGTTTACTACGGAAGTCACATGAGACATTCAAAGACAGCGATCTTGAAAAACAAAATAAATGCAAAAACCTTTATGCATTAAAATTTCAATAGTCTACAATACAATGAATTATACACAACTGACAAAACATATCAATCATTTACAAATGTAAAACTAGTTTAATGCAAAAAACTTTTAAGAATTGAATTTCCAAAAGTGGCTCTGTCATTAGCTACAGGTTTGAAATAATATTTCGCAAAAGTAGATGAGTTTGTCCATCCTGCAGTCTCCATAATAGTATTTATAGATACATTATTCCTTTTGGCGGTAGACGTAGCCACGCTTCTTAAGCTATGTGGTGTATACACAGATAAATCGATGCCTGCCTTGGCCATAGTAGTTCTTAACCATCTAGCTATGGTATTCTTGGTTATAGAATTGTGAGGATTCAAGTAACTCAGGAACAGATAGTTTTTATTCTGAGCATTACGTAACGGTAAAGTTCTCTTCAAATACTCTTCCAGAACAGTTACAATACAGAGTCGTCTGTCTGGTGCGAATCCTGGAATAACTATCTCCTTTTGATGAAATCCTGGCCTAGTGGTTTTAAGTGAATCGCCAAATGTAATCTTAACTTTTCCTTTTTCAATTCTAATGTTCTTGACATGTATCAGATGAATAGCCTGTAATCTCTGGGCAGACAAAAAGGTTAACAAAGTCACTGTCTTAAAAGTTAATAGCTTTAACGGTAATCTCCGTACCGGTGAAAGAGTTCTAAGATAGTTGATCAAAATTTCAGGATCCCATGTAACAGATTTCTTTGGGACAACAGGGTTAGAGTTGAAAACTCCTTGCAAAAAACGAATAACGATAGGGTGTTTCCCAACCCCTTTACCATCAATGTTAATAAAGGACGACAAAGCAGATCTAACTGTGTTTAAGGCACTATATCCTAGTCCCGACTCATACATAAAAGTAAAAAAATCTATGACATTTCCCAAAGACGGTGAATGGGGATTGAAACGTTTCCTCTTCGCATAAAGAAAGTATTTTCTAGTGTACGAGTTGTATTGTCTGATAGAGGATGGCTTCCATGACGACATGATGATCTTTTCACTGTTTTTAGAAATTCCAAATGTTTGTAACGTTTTCCTGAAAGCAGACAACCAATGAGCCTCATCTTTGGTAGATCTTTCCCTTTCTTGTATGGGTGGGTCACAGTGTCTTTCTGTCTAGGAAGAAAAAATGGGCAATCTATTAGCAGATGCAACAGTTTTGCAAACCATGGTTGCGTTGACCAGAATGGTACAATTATAAGACATTCTGTTTTATCATAATCTATCTTTTGCAAGACCTTATGAATAAGAGCAAATGGTGGAAAAATATAGTAGTAATACTGAGACCATCTAAGGTGAAAAGCATCGACTGCATAGGCTAAAGGATCTGGTTTCCATGAGACAAACTTTTTAGTTTTAGCATTGTGCCTAGTTGCAAATAAATCAATGTCAGGTTTGCCCCATATTTTAACAAGATTTTTGAAAATTTTATTATTCAGTTCCCATTCTGTATTATCTTTTTCTGAGGTTTTTTGACGACTTAGCTTGTCTGCTTTTACGTTTAATTTTCCTGGTAAATAGGATACTGAAAACCATACATTTTTCTTGATTGCCCACTGCCATATGATTTGTGCTAGTTTATTCAAACTTTTCTTTCTACCTCCCATTTTTTCTAAATATGAGACAGCAGTAGAATTATCAAGTCGCAATAAAACGTGTACATTGGAAATATTATTGCATAAACTTTTAATTGTGAACCATGCAGCCAAAAGCTCTAAGAAATTAATATGGAGTTTTGTTTCAGTTGCATTCCAAAAACCTTGAGCGGTTTCACCTGTATTATCATTTACACCTCCCCAGCCTTTTTTGCTGGCATCTGAAGTTAAAGATAAAACTGGTGAGCCATGGGTTATTTCTGCAAAAACCGAATTTACATTTTCAGCCCACCATTGAATTTCATTTTTGATTTCTTTTGATAAAATCATGGTTTTGTCAAAATCATTTTCATTTTGTTTTAAAGCTATGTTTTTTCCCGTTTCAATGGTTCTATAGTGAAGCTGTCCATATTGGGCTGCTGGAAAAGTAGCAATGATGTTTCCAAGTAATTGTGACAACTCTCGTATGGAGCACTTGTCCTTCAAAAACAGATTTTTGCATAACTCTGATAATTTACGCTTTTTCCTGTCCGGAAGTGTTACTATCATTTTTAATGTGTCAATAATGAAACCTAAAAATTCAATTATCTGACAAGGTATAAAAACGGATTTTTGTGGGTGTACTAAAAATCCAGCATTTAATGAATGTAAAACTGTCTGAACCACATTATTTTGACATTCAATGTAGGTTTCACCAACAAGTAAAGAGTCATCTATGTAGGAGGAGTTCATGTAACCCCTTTTTCTCAAATCTGCAAAAATGGGCTTGACAATTTTAGTGAAAATTCTTGGCCCTGATGACAACCCATTTGGCAAACAAGTAAATTCATGATTTTCAAAATAAAATCTTAAATATTTTCTATGTGATGGATGAATTTTCAAAGAATAATAAGCATCTTTCCAATCAATGCTAGCAAGCCAACAACCTTTTGTAATTAAAGAAAGAGCATGAGAGAAAGTTTCCATTTTAAAATGTTTATATTCAACTTCTTTATTTAAATTTTGGAGATTGAGTATCATCCTATATTGTCCTGAGTCCCGTTTGGGACGAATAAAAATATTTGAAACAAATTCACCTGGAACATGTTTAACTTTCTGAATGACCTGTTTTGCAAGCAATTCTAACATCTCATTTTTAAGAAATAAAGATTCTTCTTGTGTAAGTCTATATTCATAAGGAATATACTTTTGAAAAGGGTTTCTTTCAAAATCAATTTTATATCCTTGGATACAATTTAATAATACAAAATCCGATGTAATTTTATTCCAAAAATCTAAATTTTTGCTTAGCTCGCCTGCTTTATAAATGGTTAGTTTATATGATAAGTAGGGAAGTAACAAAGCAAGAAAGTGGTCCCATTCATTGCAGTCATTGATACCTACTGTTTCAAATTTTTGAAGTGAACATAAATGTTTTTCAAAAGATTCACCTTTAGAAATACTTACATTAGTTAGTATCTCCTTTGGTTCTTGCCTCTGCCTCTTGGCTGGCCTCTCGGAGTGTAATCTCTTTTCCTTTTGTAGTTTTTTAACCATAGTGCTCATAGTCATAATTCCTGGACACATTTGAACCCATTTTGTTAGCTTCTGAAATGTTTTTCATGGTTTGAGACAAGTCATCACCAAACAAAAATTTTGTTACTGGTACGGACTTCGCACACAACTGAGCATAATCATGCCTAAGGGATGGTTTAATCAAAGCACGTCTGTTTGTGTTCATTTCATGGTTGCTAGCAGACAAACAGACAAATGACTGGAAAATTTTCTTTGAAATTTGAGCATTGTCAAGTTTCTTGCCCTCTTTTGAAGCAGTTTTCAGATCATTAAGAAGTCTGACTAAAAGTGTCATTGCCTTCATGACATAATTTTGTCCCTTTGACAATTTAATGTCTCTGTTTCTCACAGACTCTAAAATCTTACCCCATATTTCTCTATTAACTGTGGGGGTTATCATTGTCTCAACATTTTCTGGAATTTGACAATCATTAAAAATCTCTTTCATTTTTTCTTTAGGGGCCTTCTTGCTTAGCAAGGATGTGATCAGTTCAGCTAAATCGTCGCCGATCTTTGGACCAACCTTAGTTTCATTCTTAAATTGTTTAGCATACGATATAAAATCGTCGTCTTGTTTTGAACTAGACTGACCGGAAGTTGATGGTTTATCTGACTTATTGTTATTGTCATTCCCGAGGAAGTTATCAATTTGATCGATAACATCAGCCTCCTCTTCCGAGTCATATTCGGAAGAGTCTATTTGACCCTCTTCCGACTGATCATCTGCATTGCTGACAGAATGGCTACGCTTTCGTCGGCCATCTTCCTTGTCATGTGATTTACTTTCTCTCTGGATATCACGTGATTTAGAATTATTAATAAATTCAATCATCTTAGAGTGAGTTTCAGATAACTCTTGCTGTTTTGCCACAACTGTCAATAAAGTTTGTGAAATACATTGCAAAACTTCACTAGTATTTTGAGAACCACTACTGGTCATAGAAATTGCCTCGCCCCCTTCAACGCTCGAGCCCGGGTTCAAACCACTGGGGCCTGCAACTGGGGATGGGTTAGAAGAGACATCATCGTTTTGATTACATTCTAAATTAGATTGTCTCAATGTGGAATTGTCCACCTTACGATCACTTTTCTTTCCTTTGCCCTTGTCGGCATTTTTACTCATGGCAGCTGGTTGTTTGAAAATCGAACTGCTTAAGTTGAATTCACCAGCGATTTTACTGGTCATATAAACCAAAAAGCGATTTTGTGTGATTGCACACAAATCAGCAAGTAAAATAAACTTGAAATATTTATTCAAGCAAGCAGGATGAAGGTAGATTTAAATGGATTGGAGCTGACACAAAATAAAACGTCAGCCATTAACATCAACAACACGCAGAATGATATCAACATGCGCACGCACCTCTCATGTGACTTCGGTAGTAAACAGTTCCATGTGGAACAGAAATATGATTAGCGTTATATAGATAATTTCAGGGGGTATATTTTCATGGTTTCTGTTGACTTGAATTTTATTTTGAGATGATATTTTAGGATTTTGTATACTACCTGACATAAGTATACAGATTTATAAGTTGACTGGTATTTTATCAAAGCTTCTGTGTCCATTCTCTCTATCTTTTTCAGCTGCCTTATAAAATCTGGACTGAAATGGAAATTTGAACAATGGCCACATAGTCAGAACTACCGTTGCCCAACTTTCAATTATTTTCAAAATGAAAATCTTGACTAAAATCTTTGTCAAAACATATCTAGACAAGAACACTTCCAACAAATATAATGCCCAACCTCCCAACATGGAAATATATCTTCAACCTGATTGTGAACCTGATTTAGGACAGACAGAACGAACCTCCATGTTTGTTCATGGAGCATAAAAATCTATGACTTTGAACAAATAACTAAATGTTCAAGACAAAATTTATGTATTCTCTGAGAACACACCTACCTATGAGCTAATGATAATTCTTCATCTGTTGCTTTTCTACCCTACAAAGACAAAAGTAACACCTAATAAATACATCAATGCTAATGGAATTTTTAAACTTTGTACAATGATACTGATGATTTTTTTTCTAAATTCTATTTAATAGTGCAAGATTATTTCAAGAATATCAATTTCATGAAAATATATTTTTGACATGGATTCATTGATTCATAATATGTATAGCCCTGAATGCAAATGAAAATTATCTTAATGAATGCCAGTGTACAAACCTTTGAGATAAGACATCTATCCCATACACCATTACTCTTCAATGCACTACACAGGTGTGTTAATCTCTCTGGACATTCATCAAAACCTCTGTAATTAATAAAAGTAAAATTGGATTATAAAACTGCTTATTCCATTTAAACTATTTCATTCTGAGCTTAACAGCTGTTTTCGTACTTCAAATCATTAGGTAAATATGAACTTAATCTCATAAGGAAGCTAAAATCCACAAATATACTTTGACTACTAAACTTTATACTTTCTCACACATTTTGTTGCATGACTTTAAAGAACATTATTCACTTTTTTGCATAGACTGTTTTCATGCCCTAAAAAGACCATGTTGGTTTTATCATCTCATATAATTGTTCTCGCATCAGCTTAGTATTTAATATAAAAATAATGTGGAAAACCCTATGATACATTACTTATATGTGCATTTTTTTTCACAAGTTCTTTATATCAGTATAGAGATAATATTTCATTATTTTATTTTAAATCAACTTTTCTGACTGAATTAAAAAAATCTTACCCACTACTTAGGTCTACATGAAGGAGGGACTGTTCAGAATACCCCAAACATACTCTGTAAATAAACAAAATTATTCAAACATTTAAAAAAAACACCAATTTTATGTAAGTAGTCAAATCTAATAAATCTTTTTTGATTAGTTTTCATTGAGGACTGATTATCATTTATAATTGAGCATTAGTTCCTCCCTAAAAAAGTAAAACAATAACATGTACCAAGTGATCAAAAACAGCTAAAAATGCAAAAAGCAAGTGCAAATATCAATAAATACATGTATAAAAAAAATTTGTTAAAAAGTTTTATTTGTTAGAACTGAAAAACAGATTTTTTACTGCTTTTCTTAAATGTAAGTTTTTAAATTGATTATATATTTTTCTTGTGATATTAAGATATGGAATATGTATCATAAAATCTGTTTATGGTTAGTAGCCTGATGATATTAGTTACTTTCAGATTAACAGAATAAGCAGAAATGTTATGGGACACTTTATTTCATTCATTTCATAGCCCATCAAATTAAATCCCAAAGAATCTAAAGTATACAGTAAAAGAGATTTACTCCCAGCTCAGTTTTGTTCACTAAAAAATATACATGTATTATTATACTATAATTCCTCCTATAAATCTCTCATTTAATTTTTATCTCATAAACATTTATTCCACATGTATTAAGAATGATCAATTAAAGGGATATTGTCTACGAAAAAATATTTTTTTACTAACAAAAAAGGCCAACAGACATCTTGTTTTTTCTAATTTTAAACATATGAACAACAAAAATACGGCTATGATACCTAATTAATCGAAAAATTGAAAAACAATAATCACTAAATAATATTTGAAAAGCTTTACAATAATTCATATTCATGAGCTTCATCCTGCCTTTAGCATGCGCACGGTTTTGAATTTTGTTTATAAACTTTGCTTGTTCAAAATCATGGCCAGTACACTGTATCTCGATGATTTAGCCCATGGAAATATTCATGGCGACGAAAATGTCAAAGTCGCCAAACAAAGAAAATGATGTTTCTGACTCATACATAATAAATGAAGACGATTAAGATAGTTCACATTGAAATTATTTAATTTTTTCCCCATATTACAGTCTTCAGGAACAAAACATCTAAGATCTCGATCAATGGCCCATTAAATACATTAAAATTATATCTGTCGTCACGAATGTCAACAAATAATCAATCAATATGTTCGAGAAAAATTTGAAGGAAATAAACCAAGTTTATGGCAAATTTGGTAACAAATTGATATGCAAAGTTTTCTTTTACTACATTTTGGTTAAAATGACATTAGAAAAATGGGGACGAAAAAAAATTTGATTTTGGTAGACAATATGCCTTTAATCAACAAGCATTATTAACTCCTACACTACTTGTTTGGTGCACTAGGCGGTGGTGGCCGTTTGATGATATCTGCCACCCGTAGATTCAGTTCCTCCTCCGCGTCTAGAAACTCAGGGTTGTAGCATTCCTGACTGAGGGAGTAGGTTCGAGGTCTTTCATTGGTGTAAAATTTGACATCCCGTCTGCAAAGAAAACAGATAAAATATTAAGAAAGATTGACAATTGGAAATTTTGAATTAATTTTGAAAAGCTATACATTGACTCTAAAGTCGGGAGATGCTTTTTTTGTCACAATGATATTGTTTTCTGTAAGGTCTTATTGTGCTTTGATCCACATCAACCGTAAAAACCCCCATGCGGCTGCCCATTCAAACATGCATGGCACAACATTTAAGATATTTCTGTTTTATGTGATAAATATATTTTCTCTTGAGCCAAATGTATAACAGTATGCTATGAAATGATGAACAGAAAGTTCAAAAGAATTTGTTAGTATTGGTTGGTATTTGACCCCATCTCCTCCATGTTACTTGTGATTTTAATATTGTGATCTACATATTCTTGTTTTATTTAGCATATTTTACATTTTTTCAGACTTTTCAATTAAAGACAAATACAAAAGCCAGTTCCAAATTGTTTATCTACATGTGTTGCATTTTTTATATAATTATGTTTTCAGTACACTCCAATCAACTAATGGCTTATTATATTATGGTCCTTACTGTGGTGGCCAGTCCCAGACTCCTTTAAATTCTGATGTAGCAGAGTCAGGTAAAACTCCCTGGAACTGGAAACATTTCCAATGATATCGCAACGTCTTTATCACATTCAATATGGATTCTCTTGTTCTGAAAAATAAAATTTTCAACATTAAAATGGAATACAATACCATATAGCTGGAAGTTTTTGCAAGATTCCAACTTTCGCTTTATTTGCAAGGTCCGAGGAATCACATAAATTAAAGATCACTAAATTTTATATACTATAAATGTCAAACACTTTAGATTCCTATAACGCAAAAAAAATTAAGACTGCTAAAATTAAACACCACCTTTTTGGATACAAACCGCGAAATTTGCAACTTCTAAAATTACCGACTACATGTATACAGTAAAAGCAATAGTTTAGTACATGTTTAAATCGCTCAATTTGTCAAGGGGTATAAACATATTGATAAAATTCTGAATGAATGAATTGTAATTAAGTTTTCTCATTCCTATTTGTTCATTATCTAAAACCATAGAAATCATTTACTACCTTGGATGAGGTTTTCCCAAAGGTTCTAAAGCTGGACATGGATCTCCTAATAATGTCCTCAGACACAGGGCTACACCTTCCGCTAATGTGTCAACGCAGTAACCACCCTGTAACACATAAACACACATTTGCTTTATTGATAGCTCACTAAAGATGCTTATAAACAGACATTGGGAAGAATTTTTTCAAACAAGTTTTAAACTTTTCAGTAAAATAGGGTATATTGTCACTTTTCCCACATGCTAATCTTAAATATTCTTTGATTGTCTGATCAAGTTTACAAAAATGTTCAAAGGTAAATAACCCCTTTTGACCCAGAACATGTACAATGTAGGTTTAATGAAACATATAAGTAGATATTTTTTTTCTGAAATTAGAAAGATGGTATATTGTTGTTAAATGTTAAAAGTACTTCCACTGTGGCAATATCGGAGACCAAGCTGGAAGCTTCAGATCAATTACTTACCTCTAAACATAAACAAAGTTTTCCACCCGCCAGGGATGACAGTAAATTTGTAAAATGAGCGAAACATGATGGGGTTACTTCCATTTCACCCTGTAATAAACAGAAAACAATGTTACAGACATATGAAATAGCAATTTGATATTTTCTATTAATGGTAAGAAAATTTAATAATCTTCCCTAAATTGTGAATAAAACATCATAAACTTGCTGTTCAACATAAATAGAAATTTCCCTTATTATGTCCCCGAACACGAAGTGTCGGGGACATATTGTTTTTGCTCGGTTTCTTATTATTATTATTATTATTATGTCCCCGAACACGAAGTGTCGGGGACATATTGTTTTTGCTCGGTTTCTTATTATTATTATTATGTCCCCGAACACGAAGTGTCGGGGACATATTGTTTTTGCTCGGTTTCTTATTATTATTATTATTATTATTATTATTATTATTATTATGTCCCCGAACACGAAGTGTCGGGGACATATTGTTTTTGCTCGGTTTCTTATTATTATTATTATTATTATTATTATTATTTTTCTCGGTATTCTGGATCGTGAACTTGTCCACCTCATTTTTTCGACATCTTTTATGGTAGGAAGCTGAAACTTCATATATCAAGAGTATGGAATGGGATATTGTGCTTTTTGTATTTTTCGTCGAAATCGAACGACCCCTTATAGGTCAAAAAAGGGCCTCAAAATGGCTCCTCGAAACCGAAGTTGAATTTTACCTGGCATTTCTGATCCGGCAGGGGTAACACAATTTCCTTTATGGGGTAAGTGTAGACTTTCGATACCTTTCATTTAAAAAAAAATTTTGATAATCGGACTTACGGTTCTCAAAATTTTGCAAAAAATCGAAATTTAATTTTTTTGTCAAATTGAGTTATCTTTCTTGTAACAATATATTTTGTAATAGTAATGTAAAAATTCTTAACTTTGTTATTTCTTAATGAAAATTAGTTTACAAAATAATAGTGGTATGCCGAGTTCATTTTTGGTATCGAAAAAAAATTTTGGCGGCCATTTTTAGAATGGCGGCTAAAATGGCCGCCATTTTCCCGCAAAAAATTAAACTTGCTCCAATTTTGATGAAAATTGGTATATAAGGTAATAGTGGCATGGCGAGTTGATTTTTAACATCAAATTTTTTTTATCGTTGGCCATTTTCAAAATGGCCGCCGTTTCCCGCCAAAAATTAAACTTTCTCCGATTTTGATGAAAATTGGTATACAAGGAAATAGTGGTATGGCGAGTTGATTTTTGACATCAAAATTTTTTTATCGTCAACCATTTTCAAAATGGCCGCCGTTGCCCGCCAAAATTAAAGTTACTCTGATTTTGATGAAAATTGGTATATAAGGTAATAGTGGTATGGCAAGTTGATTTTTGACATTGAAATTTTTATTTCGTCGGCCATTTTCAAAATGGCTGCCGTTTCCCGCCAAAATCAAAGTTACTCTGATTTTGATGAAAATTGGTATATAAGGTAAAAGTGGTAGGGCAAACTTATTTTTGACATCAAAATTTTTTTAGCGTCGGCCATTTTCAAAATTGAACTTACTCTTATTTTGATGAAAATTGGATATAATAAGTTATCTCAAATGCTAAGAGACATTGACAAAGAGGGGTACGTGAGGGGACATTTTTGTGACTCGCTTGCGATCACAATTAGAACTAGTTATTATTATTTTTCTCGGTATTCTGGACCGTGAACTTGTCCACCTCATTTTTTCCACATCTTTTAAGGTAGGAAGCTGAATCTTCATATATCAAGAGTATGGAATGGGAAATTGTGCTTTTTGTATTTTTCGCCGAAATCGAACAACTCCTTATAGGTCAAAAAAGGGCCTCAAAATGGCTCCTCGAAACCGAAGTTGAATTTTTACCTGGCATTTCTGATCCGGCAGGGTTAGGAAAAATTCCTTTATAGGGTAAGTGCGGATATTTAATACCTTTCATTTAAAAAAAAAATTTTGAAAATCGGACTTACCGTTTTCAAAATTTTGCAAAAAATCGAAATTTATTTTTTTTGTAAGATTGAGTTATCTTTCTTTGTATTTTGTATTTTGTAATAGTAATGTAAAAATTCTCAACTTTGTTATTTCTTAATGAAAATTGGTTTTCAAGGTAATAGTGGTATGCCGAGTTCATTTTTGGTATCGAAAAATTTTTTTGGCGGCCATTTTCAAAATGGCGGCTAAAATTTCCCGCCAAAATTTAAACTTGCTCCGATTTTGATGAAAATTGGTATATAAGGTAATAATAGTATGGCGAGGTGATTTTTGACATCAAAATTTTTCTATCGTCGGCCATTTTCAAAATGGCCGCCATTTCCCGCCAAAATTAAAGTTACTCCGATTTTGACGAAAATTGGTATATAAGGTAATAGTGGAATGGCGAGATGATATTTGACATCCAAATTTTTTTATCGTCGGCCATTTTCAAAATGGCTGCCATTTTCCGCCAAAATTAAAGTTACTCCGATTTTGACGAAAATTGGTATATAAAGTAATAGTGGTATGACGAGATGATTTTTGACATCAAAATTTTTCTATCGTCGGCCATTTTCAAAATGGTCGCCATTTCCCGCCAAAATTAAAGTTACTCTGATTTTGACGAAAATTGGTATATAAGGTAACAGTGGTATGGCAAGTTGATTTTTGACATTGAAATTTATCTAAGATAGGCCATTTTCAAAATGGCAACTGTTTCCCGCCAAAATTAAAGTTACACCAATTTTGATGAAAATCAGTTTTCGAGGTAACAGTGGTATGGCGAGTTGATTTTTGACATTGAAATTTATTTATGATCGGCCATTTTCAAAATGGCCACTGTTTCCCGCCAAAATTTAACTTATTCCGATTTTAATGAAAATTAATATACAGGGTAATTGTGGTATGGGGAGTTCATTTTTAGCATCAAATTTTGTTTATGGTCCGATGCAACAGCTTTTGGATGCGACTGTGTGACTCTTCTCGACTATATGAGATTAAGGGAGAATAATATCTCATATGGATGTCAACCAAAAGCTTCTCCGTAACGTTTTTAGCATTTCATTGAAGAGTGGCTCCATTGTAGAGGACGAGAGCGGTAGTTATGCTCGCTAGTCACTACAATAGTTTACAAGTACGCTACCAATGCTTGTAAAAAGGGTGCTTCAATGGAATGATAAGGGCGTCATTGCTTAAACAGGGTTCCCACAAAAGCCAGAAATATTGTCAAAGAGGGGTACGTGAGGGGACATGTATGTGACTCGCTTGCGATCACAATTAGAACTAGTTATTATTATTATTATGTCCCCGAACACGAAGTGTCGGGGACATATTGTTTTTGCTCGGTTTCTTATTATTATTATTATTATTATTATTATTATTATTATGTCCCCGAACACGAAGTGTCGGGGACATATTGTTTTTGCTCGGTTTCTTATTATTATTATTATTATTATTATTATTATTATTTTTCTCGGTATTCTGGAGTGGTGAACTTGTCCACCTCATTTTTTCGACATCTTTTAAGGTAGGAAGCTGAAACTTCAGAAATCAAGAGTATGGAATGGGAGATTGTGCTTTTTGTATTTTTCGCCGAAATCGAATGACCCCTTATAGGTCAAAAAAGGGCCTCAAAATGGCTCCTCGAAACCGAAGTTGAATTTTTACCTGGCATTTCTGATCCGGCAGGGGTAGGACAAATTCCTTTAAAGGGTAAGTGTAGACTTTTAATACCTTTCATTTAAAAAAAGAATTTTGAAAATCGGACTTACGGTTCTCAAAATTTTGCAAAAAATCGAAATTTAATTTTTTTGTCAAATTGAGTTATCTTTCTTGGAACCATATATTTTGTAATAGTTATGTAAAAATTCTTAACTTTGTTATTTCTTAATGAAAATTGGTTTACAAGGTAATAGTGGTATGCCGAGTTCATTTTTGGTATCGAAAAAAAAATTTGGCGGCCATTTTCAAAATGGCGGCTAAAATGGCCGCCATTATCCCGCCAAAACTTAAACTTGCTCCAATTTTTATGAAAATTGATATTTAAGGTAATAGTGGTATGGCGAGTTGATTTTTGACATTAAAATTTTTTTTTCGTCGGCCATTTTCAAAATGGCCGCCATTTCCCGCCAAAAATTAAACTTACTCCGATTTTGATGAAAATTGGTATATAAGGTAATAGTGGTAAGGCGAGTTGATTTTTAACATCAAATTTTTTTCATCGTCATCCATTTTCAAAATGGCAGCCGTTTCCCGCCAAAATCAAAGTTACTCTGATTTTGATGAAAATTGGTATATAAGGTAAAAGTGGTATGGCGAACTTATTTTTGACATCAAAATTTTTTTAGCGTTAGCCATTTTCAAAATGGCCGCCATTTCCCGCCAAAATTAAACTTACTTCTATTTTGATGAAAATTGGATATAATAAGTTATCTCAAATGCTAAGAGACATTGACAAAGAGGGGTACGTGAGGGGACATTTTTGTGACTCGCTTGCGATCACAATTAGAACTAGTTATTATTATTATTATTATTATTTTTCTCGGTATTCTGGACCGTGAACTTGTCCACCTCATTTTTTCGACATCTTTTAAGGTAAGAAGCTGAAACTTCATATATCAAGAGTATGGAATGGGAGATTGAGCTTTTTGTATTTTTGGTCGAAATCGAACGACCCCTTATAGGTCAAAAAAGGGCCTCAAAATGGCTCCTCGAAACCGAAGTTGAATTTTACCTAGCATTTCTGATCCGGCAGGGGTAGGACAAATTCCTTTATGGGGTAAGTGTAGACTTTCAATACCTTTCATTTAAAAAAAAAATTTTGAAAATCGGACTTACGGTTTTCAAAATTTTGCAAAAAATCGAAATTTAATTTTTTTGTCAAATTGAGTTATCTTTCTTGGAACAATATATTTTGTAATAGTAATGTAAAAATTCTTAACTTTGTTATTTCTTAATGAAAATTGGTTTACAAGGTAATAGTGGTATGCCGAGTTCATTTTTGGTATCGAAAAAAAATTTTGGCGGCCATTTTTAAAATGGCGGCTAAAATGGCCGCCATTTTCCCGCCAAAACTTAAACTTGCTCCAATTTTTATGAAAATTGATATATAAAGTAATAGTGATATGGCGAGTTGATTTTTGACATTAAAATTTTTTTTTCGTCGGCCATTTTCAAAATGGCCGCCATTTCCCGTCACCCTGTTGTCGCTAGCTGTCTGCTTGTGTATGTATGAAGTTTAATAAAACTGCATGCAAAAATTAAACTTACTCCGATTTTGATGAAAATTGGTATATAAGGTAATAATGGTATGGCAAGTTGATTTTTAACATCAAAATTTTTTTTATCGTCGGCCATTATCAAAATGGCCGCCGTTTCCCGCAAAAAAAATTAAACTTACTCCGATTTTGATGAAAATTGGTATATAAGGTAAGAGTGGTATGGTGAGTTGATTTTTGACATCAACATTTTTTTATCGTCGGCCATTTTTAAAATGGCCGCCGTTTCCCGCCAAAATTAAAGTTACTCTGATTTTGATGAAAATTGGTATATAAGGTAATAGTGGTATGGCGAGTTGATTTTTGACATCAAAATTTTTTTATCGTCGGCCATTTTCAAAATGGCCGCCATTTCCCTCCAAAATTAAACTTACTCCTATTTTGATGAAAATTGGATATAATAAGTTATCTCAAATGCTAAGAGACATTGACAAAGAGGGGTACGTGAGGGGACATTTTTGTGACTCGCTTGCGATCACAATTAGAACTAGTTATTATGTCCCCGAACACGAAGTGTCGGGGACATATTGTTTTTGCTCGGTTTCTTATTATTATTATGTCCCCGAACACGAAGTGTCGGGGACATATTGTTTTTGCTCGGTTTCTTATTATTATTATTATTATTATTATTATTATTATTATTATTATTATTATTATTTTTCTCGGTATTCTGGACCGTGAACTTGTCCACCTCATTTTTTCGACATCTTTTAAGGTAGGAAGCTGAATCTTCATATATCAAGAGTATGGAATGGGAGATTGTGCTTTTTGTATTTTTCGTCGAAATCGAACGACCCCTTATAGGTAAAAAAAGGGCCTCAAAATGGCTCCTCGAAACCGAAGTTGAATTTTTACCTGGCATTTCTGATCCGGCAGGGGTAGGTCAAATTCCTTTAAGGGGTAAGTGTAGACTTTCAATACCTTTCATTTAAAAAAAAAATTTTGAAAATCGGACTTACGGTTTTCAAAATTTTGCAAAAAAACGAAATTTAATTTTTTTGTCATATTGAGTTATCTTTCTTTGTACTTTGTATTATGTAATAGTAATGTAAAAATTCTCAACTTTGTTATTTCTTATTGAAAATTGGTTTACAAGGTAATAGTGGTATGCCGAGTTCATTTTTGGTATCGAAAATTTTTTTTGGCGGCCATTTTCAAAATGGCGGCTAAAATTTCCCGCCAAAATTTAAACTTGCTCCGATTTTGATGAAAATTGGTATATAAGGTAATTGTGGTATGGCGAGAGGATTTTTGACATCAAAATTTTTCTATCGTCGGCCATTTTCAAAATGGCCGCCTTTTCCCGCCAAAATTAAAGTTACTCCGATTTTGACAAAAATTGGTATATAAAGTAATAGTGGTATGGCGAGTTGATTTTTGACATAATTTTTTTTCTATTGTCGACCATTTTCAAAATGGCCGCCGTTTCCCGCCAAAATTAAAGTTACTCTGATTTTGATGAAAATTGGTATATAAGGAAATAGTGCTATGGCGAGTTGATTTTTGACATCGAAATTTTTATTTCGTCGGCCATTTTCAAAATGGCCGCCGTTTCCCGCCAAAATTAAACTTACTCCGATCTTGATGAAAATTGATATATTAGGTATTCTCAAATGCCCAAACACATATTGACAAAGAGGGGTACGTGAGGGGACATGTATGTGACTCGCTTGCGATCACAATTAGAACTAGTTATTATTATTATTATTATTATTATTTTTCTCGGTATTCTGGACCGTGAACTTGTCCACCTCATTTTTTCGACATCTTTTAAGGTAGGAAGCTGAATCTTCATATATCAAGAGTATGGAATGGGAGATTGTGCTTTTTGTATTTTTCGTCGAAATCGAACGACCCCTTATAGGTCAAAAAAGGGCCTCAAAATGGCTCCTCGAAACCGAAGTTGAATTTTTCCTGGCATTTCTGATCCTGCAGGGGTAGGAAAAATTCCTTTTTAAGTAAAGTGCTGATATTTTATACCTTTCATTTAAAAAAAAAATTTTGAAAATCGGACTTACCGTTTTCAAAATTTTGCAAAAAATCGAAAATTTTTTTTTTTGTAAGATTGAGTTATCTTCCTTTGTACAATATATTTTGTAATAGTAATAAAAAAAATTCTCAACTTTGTTATTTCTTCATGAAAATTGGTTTACAAGGTAATAGTGGTATGCCGAGTTCATTTTTGGAATCGAAATTTTTTTTGGCGGCCATTTTCAAAATGGCGGCTAAAATGGCTGCCATTTTCCCGCCAAAATTTAAACTCGCTCTGATTTTGATGAAAATTGGTATATAAGGTAATAGTGGTATGGCGAGATGATTTTTGACATCATTTTTTTTTTATCGTCGGCCATTTTCAAAATGGCCGCCATTTCCCGCCAAAATTAAAGTTACTCCGATTTTGACGAAAATTAATATACAGGGTAATTGTGGTATGGCGAGATGATTTTTGACATCGAATTTTTTTTATAGTCGGCCATTTCCAAAATGGCCACCGTTTCCCGCCAAAATTAAAGTTACACCAATTTTGATGAAAATCGGTATTTGAGGTAATAGTGGTATGGCGAGATGATTTTTGACATCAAAATTTTTCTATCGTCGGCCATTTTCAAAATGGCCGCCATTTCCCGCCAAAATTAAACTTACTCCGATTTAATGAAAATTAATATACAGGGTAATAGTGGTATGGGGAGTTCATTTTTAGCATCAAATTTTGTTTATGGTCTGATGCAACAGCTTTTGGATGCGACTGTGTGATTCTTCTCGACTATATGAGATTAAGGGAGAATAATATCTCATATGGATGTCAACCAAAAGCTTCTCCGTAACGTTTTTAGCATTTCATTGAAGAGTGGCTCCATTGTAGAGGACGAGAGCGGTAGTTATGCTCGCTAGTCACTACAATAGTTTACAAGTACGCTTCCAATGCTTGTAAAAAGGGTGCTTCAATGGAATGATAAGGGCGTCATTGCTTAAACAGGGTTCCCACAAAAGCCAGAAATATTGTCAAAGAGGGGTACGTGAGGGGACATGTATGTGACTCGCTTGCGATCACAATTAGAACTAGTTATTATTATTTTTCTCGGTATTCTGGACCATGAACTTGTCCACCTCATTTTTTCAACATCTTTTAAGGTAGGAAGCTGAAACTTCATAAATCAAGAGTATGGAATGGAAAATTGTGCTTTTTGTATTTTTCGTCGAAATCGAACGACCCCTTATAGGTCAAAATAGGGCCTCAAAATGGCTCCTCGAAACCGAAGTTGAATTTTTCCTGGCATTTCTGATCCGGCAGGGTTAGGAAAAATTCCTTTATAGGGTAAGTGTGGACATTTAATACCTTTCATTTAAAAAAAAAATTTTGAAAATCGGACTTACCGTTTTCAAAATTTTGCAAAAAATCGAAATTTATTTTTTTGGTAAGATTGAGTTATCTTTCTTTGTATTTTGTATTTTGTAATAGTAATGTAAAAATTCTTAACTTTGTTATTTCTTAATGAAAATTGGTTTTCAAGGTAATAGTGGTATGCCGAGTTCATTTTTGGTATCGAAAAAATTTTTTGGCGGCCATTTTCAAAATGGCGGCTAAAATTTCCCGCCAAAATTTAAACTTGCTCCGATTTTGATGAAAATTGGTATATAAGGTAATAATAGTATGGCGAGATGATTTTTGACATCAACATTTTTTAATCGTCGGCCATTTTCAAAATGGCCGCCATTTCCCGCCAAAATTAAAGTTACTCCGATTTTGACGAAAATTGGTATATAAGGTAATAGTGGAATGGCGAGATGATTTTTGACATCAAATTTTTTTTTATCGTCGGCCATTTTCAAAATGGCTGCCATTTCCCGCCAAAAGTAAAGTTACTCCGATTTTGACGAAAATTGGTATATAAGGTAATAGTGGTATGGCGAGATGATTTTTGACATCGAAATTTTTCTATCGTCGGCCATTTTCAAAATGGTCGCCATTTCCCGCCAAAATTAAAGTTATTCCGATTTGAATTAAAATTAATATACAGGGTAATTGTGGTATGGGGAGTTCATTTTTAGCATCAAATTTTGTTTATGGTCCGATGCAACAGCTTTTGGATGCGACTGTGTGACTCTTCTCAACTATATGAGATTAAGGGAGAATAATATCTCATATGGATGTCAACCAAAAGCTTCTCCGTAACGTTTTTAGCATTTCATTGAAGAGTGGCTCCATTGTAGAGGACGAGAGCGGTAGTTATGCTCGCTAGTCACTACAATAGTTTACAAGTACGCTACCAATGCTTGTAAAAAGGGTGCTTCAATGGAATGATAAGGGCGTCATTGCTTAAACAGGGTTCCAACAAGGCCAGAAATATTGTCAAAGAGGGGTACGTGAGGGGACATGTATGTGACTCGCTTGCGATCACAATTAGAACTAGTTATTATTATTATTATTATTATTTTTCTCGGTATTCTGGACCGTGAACTTGTCCACCTCTTTTTTTCGACATCTTTTAAGGTAGGAAGCTGAAACTTTATAAATCAAGAGTATGGAATGGGAGATTGTGCTTTTTGTATTTTTCGCCGAAATCAAATGACCCCTTATAGGTCAAAAAAGGGCCTCAAAATGGCTCCTCGAAACCGAAGTTGAATTTTTACCTGGCATTTCTGATCCGGCAGGGGTAGGAAAAATTCCTTTAAAGGGTAAGTGTAGACTTTTAATACCTTTCATTTAAAAAAAGAATTTTGAAAATCGGACTTACGGTTCTCAAAATTTTGCAAAAAATCGAAATTTAATTTTTTTGTCAAATTGAGTTATCTTTCTTGTTACAATATATTTTGTAATAGTAAAGTAAAAATTCTCAACTTTGTTATTTCTTAATGAAAATCGGTTAACAAGGTAATAGTGGTATGCCGAGTTCATTTTTGGTATCGAAAAATTTTTTTGGCGGCCATTTTCAAAATGGCGGCTAAAATGGCCGCCGTTTTCCCGCCAAAACTTAAACTTGCTCCAATTTTTATGAAAATTGGTATATAAGGTAATAGTGGTATGGCGAGTTGATTTTTGACATCAAAATTTTTTTTTCGTCAGCCATTTTCAAAATGGCCGCCATTTCCCGCCAAAATTTAAAGTTACTCCGATTTTGATGAAAATTTGTATTCAAGGTAATAGTGGTATGGCGAGTTGATTTTTGACATTAAAAATTTTTCATCGTCGGCCATTTTCAAAATGGCCGCCGTTTCCCGCCAAAATTAAAGTTACTCAGATCTTGATGAAAATTGGTATTCAAAGTAATAGTGGTATGGCGAGTTGATTTTTGACATCAAAATTTTTTTTATCTTCGACCATTTTCAAAATGGCTGCCGTTTCCCGCCGAAATTTAAAGTTACTCCGATTTTGATGAAAATTGGTACATAAGGTTATAGTGGTATGGCGAGTTGATTTTTGACATTAAAAATTTTTCATCGTCAGCCATTTCCAAAATGGCCGCCGTTTCCCGCCAAAATTAAAGTAACTCAGATTTTGATGAAAATTGGTATTCAAGGTAATAGTGGTATGGCGAGTTGATTTTTTACAATGAAATTTATTTGTAGTCGGCCATTATGAAAATGGCCGCCGTTTCCCGCCAAAATTAAACTTACTCCTATTTTGATGAATATTGGGTATATTAAGTGATCTCAAATTCCAAGAGACATATTGACAAAGAGGGGTACGTGAGGGGACATATATGTGACTCGCTTGCGATCACAATTAGAACTAGTCTTAAAGGGATATTGTCTACGAATTTTTTTTTTTACTAACAAAAAAAGGCCAATAGACAACTTGTTTTGTCTAATTTTAAACATTTGGACATCAATTGTACGGCTAAGGTACTAAATTAATCTAAAAATCGATATACAATAATCAATAAATAATATTTGTAAAGCTTTACAATAATTCATATTCATGTTAATCCCGTCTAGAGCATGCACACTGTTTTTTATTTTGTTTATAAACTTTGCTCATTCAAAATCGTGGCTAGTACACTGTATCTCAAAGTTTTAGCCCGAAGAAATATTTATGGTGACGAAAACACCAAGTTCGCCAAACAAAGACAATGACATATATGACTCGAATATAATAAATGAAGGTGATTTAGATTGTTAAAATTGAATTTGTTTAATTTGTCACCAAATTAAAGTCTTCAGGAACAAAACATCCAAGATCCCAATCGATGGCCGCATTAAATACACTTATCTGTCGTCATGAATGTAAACAAATAATCAATCAACATGGTTGAAAAATTTTAAGCGAAATAAACCAAGTTTAAGGCAAATTTGGTAACAAATTGATGTTCAAAGTTTTCTTTTATTACATGTTGGTGTAAATGACATTAAAAAATTGGGTACCAAAAAAAAAATGATTTGGTAGACAATATGCCTTTAATCAAGATACAAGTTACGTTATTGATAACCTACCTCTGGACAACCTAATGCAGCATCATAACCAGCAGACACAAGGACCAGCTCTGGGTCAAACTGAAAATAACAAGCATTCTGAGAGTATTGCAAAACAATACATAGTCCCCTACCGGCCTCATATTTCAGTCACTGATAACAATTTGTCAAATAAATGAATACCTAAACTTGATCAGTTTATTATCTACAAGGCACAATAAAAAAGTGTAGAAAATAAAATTGCAATGGATTTTCTAACTTCAAAGTGCCATAACTCCCATAAAAATTTGTGGACCAGCAGGAAACTCAAACTTGATCTGTAACGCATCAAGGTAAACTCACATACCAAAAATCAGTTCATTATCTATAAGCGTTTAGAAAAAAAGTGCGGAAAACTGAAATTATAGTGAATTTTCAAAGTTCAAAGGGCCTTAACTCCCATAAAAAATTGTGGACCGGCACGAAACTCAAACTTGATCTGTAACTCATCAAGGTAAACTCACATTCCAAAAATCATTTCATTATCTATAAGCGTTTAGAAAAAAAGTGTGGAAAACTGAGGCGTGACAGACGGACAGACAGACGGACGGATGGACAGAGCGCAAACCTATAGTCCCCTTCGGCTTTCGCCGGTAGGGGACTAAAAACATAAGGTTTCTTTTTTAAGGGAGTACGAGATTCAGAAATTGAACATTTTCGAGATCCTCAGCTTTTATCCATTCAAATGCATTAAAAAAATTTCAACATGTTTTCTTAATATTTGTTCAGAACTATTAAGAGAAGGTCATAATAAACACCCTATAACAATTTCATTTAATTCTAATTACAATTTCTATGTTAAAACAGAAGACGAACTTTCAATGTATTTCCTATGAAAAATCTAGAGAAGTTTTTTTCCTGCCATATTTTTAAGTGCTTATATCTTGAAAATGGCTCCATGTTTTTGAAAACTTTTTTAATAAAGTTTAGATATTTTGAGCTATTCTTTCAAAATTTTCTATTCTAAAAAACTTTTAATTACAAAAAATCTCAGGCTTGTACTCCCTTAAGAAATATATTTTTAAAATCTAAAGTAATATTTACCTTTTTAATAATTCATTGTCCAATATATATGAAATCATTTCTGATTATCATAACTTTAATGTTTTAGCACAGTTTAAATAATATAAGCCTTATTACATAGATGCATATGAAATACAGATTTTTCCCAGTGAAATAAAATCTGGTAATTTCACAATGTGAAATAACCAAAATATTTTCACTCTTGCGTCCTTTCCCGCAAAAAATCAATTATGACATCGTGATCGTATTGCGTTGTCAGCATGACTGCTGCTATCAGAATTCATACGCCAAAGTAATTTGTTAAAACGAATAAATATCGGCATTTGATCTATGTAATAAATACGATAATCAATTAGGTCTCGTGAATAACCAAAATATGATCACTCGTTCGGTGAACGCACTCAGATTTAACTTGTGCGCGGAACAAGTTCTGCACACTCATTAAATCAGATGCATTCACCGACTCGTGATAATATTTTGGTTATTCACTCGACCCAATTAATTATCCTATAAATATTTTCTATTCTAGATTCAAATGGAAACTTTACAGAGAAATCTGATTCCATGAATGAGTTTTCTAGATCATCAAACTGAAAAATGGAAATGAACAAAATCAAGAAGGACTGGTTTTTAAATACACTATAATCTATAAATGCACTTACTTCATAAGCTACCGGGAGAATAATTTGATGAAAAATAGCAATATAATCACAGTCACCGCATTCTATCTGAAAAACAAAATTAATATTTGAAAATTTGTTTATTGTTCACAGCAAGAAAATATTGAAGGCAGAAAAAGACAACATGAACATTGCAATCACTTATTAGAAAAGTTATAGAAACACATCTGAGAGGTGAAGTAACATAAACTTGGCTTAAACTTATTAGATTGGGAAACAGGCGTAATGCTTCTATAAATCCTTCTCCATGACTTGCAGTATGGAGCGGGCCATTGTAGTGGCCCCCATTTAGCTTACTCTTATTGTACTCTACAAATAGGTCTTAAACATGCATGGTGTATTACTCTCCACTTACATGAAAAAACCTTTTTCTTCCCTTCTGAAGGTCTGAAGTTGTTCCTTGAGACCATCTATGCAGATAGTGACAAGAGAGAGTCAGAAAATATGTCTATGAAACTGTTTAAGGATGTAAATGTCCTTTGTGCGGAATTCATGATAGTGTACAAGTTAAGATTTGTTTTTGTGTCAAATGTTAAATGTTCTGTGTCCACTAAATGTCATTTTTCAATATCTTAAAAATGGTTTTGAATCATTTGCATCAGATAGTTGAACAAGGTGAATGCCTCAGAAAATGAAAATTCAAACTACATACATTTACAGTCGAACCTCTATGTGTCGAACTCGGATTATTCGAATACTCGGTTTACTCGAACTATTTTGAAAGTCCCGGCAATAATATTCCCATTAACCCAATGCATTTTTACCTTTGATTACTCGAACTCTGATAGTTTGAAATCTCGGTTAAGTCGAGGTATTTTGGCAGTCCCACGCTTTGAAAATAATAGTAATTAACCCTGATTACTCGAAGCCGACTTTTCAAATTCTTTGATGTCATTTTAATTGATTCGTGACCGCTGTATGGCTTCAAAATGTGTTAATCATGAGTTGTTTATTTAATGATTGGACACGTGTGTATTCATGTGTAACTGTTTGATCTGATCACCAACATCATGGTAAATTGTGTGTTTAATCTGAGTAGACGAATTTAATCAGCAAAGCCGGTATTTTAATCATGTTTTAGTTTCAATACATAAATTTCAATGATTAATTGATATTTTTAATAAAATAAAATAAATCGGCGTCATCTCTAGAAGAAACTCAACTCAACTTCCACCATTACTAACATTTTTGTACGTATTAATTCGTTTCGTAACTGATTTTGTATTTTCAATGTTTGAATGGTTGATTGCATCATATGATGTTGATTCAAAGATTGGAATAAATTTTTTAAACATGTTTTATTTAATAATTTGTTTCACACGAAGTTATCTCTTGACACGATGACGTGTCTTCAAACATACAAAACACAACAAAATACGAGATACATCTAGACATGGAAGATGGTACGTTAACAAACGACGGAAGATTCTACTTCGAGTTTATTCTCAACTTGGATGAGTCGAACCTCTGATAACTCGAATACTTTTCAATGGTCCCCTCGACTTCGAGTTAACGAGGTTCGACTGTAGTAATATATGAATATTTAAGCCATCACCTTCCCCTTCCTCTATATTAATACATACCACATTTAATGGTATATTTATATTAAAGCCTTTGCCTTTCCCTTCCCCTATGTGGTCATAGTCAGATTCTCTAAGATATGGCCACTCATTTCCTTCTAAATATTTATGGATTGATATATATAATACACTGCAATATAAAACAAATAAAGCAGTTAAACATTTCTGATTCAAACAGTACATAAAATATATGTTAACAATTAAAGCTAAATTTTTCAGGCAGAATTTTTTTCTCAAAACTGAAAGAATACTCTGAGATTACATTTGAACTAAAGTTTTATCTGTGAAAAATTGCAAAGACTGCAGCTTGCAGTACTAGTCCATGATAGTGGCGGATCCTGAGGGGGGATCCATGGGGTCTGGACCCCCTTTTCGTCGGAAAATTCTGTGATTTTCATGCAAAATTTGGGCAAAAATCATCAAATTATAGTTTTGGACCCCCCTTTTCTACCGAGGACCCCCCCTTTTCAAAAATCCTGGAACCGCCACTGAGTCCATGCTACAGGATGCTGGATATTTTTGAATTACAGATTCAAAATTTGTTCAAAAGATTTATGTTGTATGCATTTATTTCACAGTTCATTACTATCTACATAGGATAGTTTTTTTGGCAAAAAAATACATACAGCCACAGCAACTAATCTTAGGGCAGGTAATCACAAAAAAATATGTGAACCATTTTTGTTTTCCACAAAGCTTATTCATTATGACAGAACCCAGTAGACTTAAATTATCTATTCATAGAATACCTACTTTGGATTATCATAAAAACAATACTGGATACCCTGACCATGGTGGACATCCCAGTCCAAAATTAGAACCCTGAAATAAAGAAGAAATGTAACATCTATACTACTAAAATAACGAAGCGTTTTTTGTTGGCCGGGTTGCAGCCTAAACAACAAATGCTACAACTAAGCTTCATATATCAAAAATAGGGGATGGTTGTGCCCTTTGAAAATTTCATTAGCACATATGCAATTATGTCTGCAATTTGCTAATTAACCTAATTAATTATTCCGGAAATGCTATAGCCGTCAACATTCCGGAATTACACTTATGAACAAGTTTTACTAAAAAGCGCTAGGAAGCGCCCGGGTGGGTATTTAGAGCCCAATACTAAAAGTTTATTCTTATCTGTAAATGAAAAAGTAATGGGTCATAAATTGTTACAAAATTATTCAATCAATCTATATATTAGCCTAAAAATACTAAAAAACTAGAAATACGTGTAGAGGTAAAATATCTTCAGTGCCGGTTCGATATTTTATTCCCCCCTTTTTTACAATGTTTGAAATTATTTCCCCTGTTTTCAGACAAGTACAAAAAAAATCCCACAATTATGCCAAATATTTAAACGATTTTATATAATAGATTATATTGGTAAGTTTAGTATAAAATTGTATGCAAAAAATGTTTTATTGTCAAAAATTGTAACTTTTCAACAATTTAAAATTTATCATATTGTACGCGTAAAATTAGGCTCAACGATGTCAATAAATTGACAAAATTGTGTAGCGATTGATTGAAATTTATCCTGCCACTGGCCATTTGTGCACTTTAAAAGTGGGGTAACAAATACCCTAGAGCCTTTAATTTGTGATTATCACAACCATGTAAGGTCATGCAAATGCAATGTATATTTTTTTTATTGTGTGGTCTTTTAAACAACGCGACAATTGATTTTCCCGCGAAATCGCGGGTTTTTCCTAGTATACAATATTAATATGATTTGTAAGTAGTGGTATTTCAACATATCACATTTTTCTTGCAATGCTAGTTTTGATGGTAAGCTCAACATATTTTTGTCTCATTTAGCAAAATAAACTTTGTATCAGACAAGAGATAAATGTAATTCTGTAATTAAGAAACCTATTTACCACCTCACCTTTTCAGACCATGTTTCTGGACGGCCAGAGTGGCAGCTATTGCCACATTATTAAGGTAACAATAACCGTTAAACTCATTCTTCATAGCATGGTGACCTGGTGGTCTGAAATATACAATATATACAATACTTTAAGAATATATAAGATAAAAAAAAGATTAAGAAAGGGACTGGTAAAAATTAAAGTCAGTCAAAGACATTTCAAAATTCTGAAGTTAAGTATAAGATATAAAATGTTTTATGTAAATGAAAAGAAACAAATGAATAATATTCTGGCATAAATCATCCACATTGCCTTGACCTATTAAAATACATGTACAATTTAACACAGATCTGGTCTAATATGTCTGAGGACAGTTATAATTAGCACTGAGAATAGACACAACAAGACAATTACATTGTTAAAACATATTTTACACTGTATAAAACATTTCTAATTGCTGATTTTTGTCACGTACTTGGTCATTCAGATATTTTGTCATTATGAAATTAAGTGTGGGTTGATAAAAAATTTGTCAAAATTTCAAGACACAATTTTACTTTTAATTCAAAAGCAGGGTGATGGATATTGGCGTCACTTTGCAACATTTAATACATTTTGGCAAATCCATCACTATCTTTCAAGCTTTTTGTTATATAAATGTTAATAATTTTCTACTTTACAAATTTACCTGACAATAGCAAAACCATTCATCACCTGAAAAAAAGAGAAGGACAAAATAAAAATACTTATTTCAAAGAGAACCTTGCTACAAATTATCAGCCTTAGTTCTAATTTTTTTTTTCTTCAAAAGAAATGATATCTTAAAAATCAGCTTAAGGTTAGTGAGGACACCTGTCATGTGACCAAAAACAGCTACACATGCAAAAAACAAGTGCAAATGTCACAAATACCTGGAAACGTGTGTTAAATAGTTTCATTTAATAAAACTTAATCAAAATAAATCAATTTTAATACAAATAAATCGACCATTCCTTCATAAATAAAATTTTCAAATAAAACAAGGGAGATAATCCACATGAAAAATGACAAAGATTTGTATTGTAGACAGAAAAGTAAGCTGGTGACCCCCAGTTTTTATTGCTTTATTTCAAAATTTATTGTATTTCATTGATTTTTATCATTTAAAAATAAAATTCAAATTCTAGATTTTTTCTGTGATAGGATTTTATGCTAATTATTTGGCCTTTCCTATATAATCTATAGTAATTTGGGAAAACTTTGAACCTAAATTTTGGGAAAACAAGCCTGGAAAGGGGGTTTCAATATTTTAACACAAGATAAAGTATATACCTAATACTAATATATAAAAAAATTGGACATTCTAAATTCGGCATTATTTTTGGGGTCAGGTGTCCTCACTAACCTTAAATTTGGAATCAAATCTAACTGAAAACTTCCTTACAGAATGAACTTATCATTAAATTTTGCTACACATCATATCGTTATAAAATTGCAAGTTACAAACCTTGCCAGTGATTACTTCTTTCATGAGATCGATAGTACAACCTAAAGCTAGTCTGGCATTGGAATAAATATCCTGAAAATATAATATAAATATGAGCCATGATAATTTAAATGTGTTTGTCTTAGAAAAAAAAACAAAGCAAAATCCTTAAAGATGTCTAAAAATAATAACATTGTTTATCTTTGCTACTCCCTAGGTATGCCAAGATGTTGTAAACCATCCTTCCCTCTCTATCTCAGACTTCTTTGTGAAAGGGACAATGCATTATATTATTGCAAATATTCTGCATTCAAAGAGGACAAAGGGGTATAACTTGCACAGAAGTTGTCAATGACAGACAGACAGACAGACAGACAGACAGACAGACAGACAGACTCGAACACTATATGCCCCCTTCTTTTGTAGAAAAAGCAAAAAGAGAAGTTTAGGCAGAAAAATATTAGTAATGACAATTTCCTGGCATTGTTTAAGTTCAGGATGTCATCAAAACAATTTACCCTTTTTGAATAATGTTCACCAATTACACATTATTTAAAGAAGACAGAACATTCAAATAATTAATGTAAATAACCAGATATAGTATACTCCCACACATGGAAGACTGATGGACCCGATGACAAAAGTTTATGTGACCTTTAGCCAAAGGAGCTTTAATGGAAAACTTATTATTAATAAGAAGATAAAAGAATATAATATGTCTATATTATCATCAATTAAATGACTTGAATCTTGATCTTTGATCTAATACAAATAAATAATTTTACCAGTCAACAGGTGTCTTACATTTGTTACAGAATATTAGGTCAATGACCAACCAGAGTTGACAACCACCCACACTCTAAACCTAAATAATACAGTGCTTGAGGTCTAATTGACAAGGTTATTTGGTGGTTTTTATTTACGTTCTACATTTCATGTTCTATATCTTATAATCAATGTATTTTTAGGGAAAATCTTTTGACGCATTAAGTAACAATAAACCTGTTTATGGACCGTTCGGACAAATAACCTTTTGACATTAATGACACTTCCTGCTTTGTGGTTCTTTCTAAGATAATTCAACAGAACAATGTTTTCAAGCTGTCAGTGGTACCACCAAGCCTTGAAAATCTATTTACATGTAGTGTACATAGATTCTAAATAGCCAAAAACTCAAACAACAAAGAAAACATTGAAGTTATATACTTAATTTTAAACTTTAAATCCAAAGGGAAATCTTTCTGTCTATAACTTAAAACTGTAATTCCAAAGGGTTCAATGTTGATTGGGGAAAAGAAATCATGTTATAACATAAACTAGAATGGTGGTCTTCCATGGAAGACGAACAATGTATGTCGCCTGCATCTTAAAACATTTGGTAAAGGAGATGAATTACAGGTATAAAATCACTTTGCACCATATAGTACTATTAGAGGAAGCTAAATGTCAAATATCAAGAGGCTGTAACATCCAGAAAACTGTGACACCACAGAACACACAAGACAACGGATAGCTATATGTAGTTTTGCAACACATTGCAGGTGACATAAAAAATGATTTCCTAAAATTAGCATTAAAAAAAAAACAAACAAACAAAAAGTCAAATATGGCTGGATTTCCTTAAACAGTAAGTCAGACCCAATAATGATTGTATATTTCCAAGAACACTGTAACAGCTAGAATACTGACAAAGTCAAAAAGGGCCCCATCAGCAACAAATTTAAGTGTTTTAAATTATTGAACAGATTTACATGAACTTTACATATGCACATTATGACATGCCGCATAGCAACTGTACAAAATTGTAGAGCTACATGTATACTGTCAACAGTTTTTTGTTTTGTTTTAGTGTTCATAAAGTCAAATTATCAAAATCTGTAACTTTCTATGAAATTTAAGTTTTTTCCCCATAAATATTTCATTGATTTGCATGAAAATTTTGCAAAGATGGACAGAGAGACAGACAAAGTGAAAACTATAAGGTTTCTGTAACTCCAATGTACAAACCTCCCTCCACTTTCCCATATTCATCATTTTAATAGTAAAAGTTACAAAACCCTGATTTTCATTTCCTAACATCTGTTCAATAAATCAGATACATAGTTATGTATATTTGATTGACAAATACTCTGTTTCTGTGCAGATTTATTGAAGAATAAGTAGATGGGACATAAAAAAATCCATAAAATGTCACTGTACATGCAGTAAAAGACAAACAATGAAGGGATAAAAAGACAGAAGGGATTCCCCTTATGAAACCATCTGTCTTACAGACTTATTTCTTGACCAGGTCACATTCATGAATTTGTACTTTAATAGATCAACAGTGGCTTTAAAAGCATAGTCATGAGCTCTTCATAGCTTGAATACTCAGTCAGAAAGGATCCTCTCAGCAAAAATCTTTGTTTTAAAAATATATTCAACAGATTTCAATGAAATTTTGGTATGCATATCCTTAAAATGTTATTGATCATGTAGAGTTTCAAACCTGTATCTCATTTTGTTTTGTTGATTAAGTGTTCAAAAAAAGATTTGGACAGACAGATGGATAACTGTAGGGCTTCTACATCAACAAAGTATGCACTAAATATATACAAGTAGTTTATAACTGATCTTGCTATTTTATTTGATAAGTGTTTCTTTTGGTACTTTATGTTAATATACAAACTCCTAATGACAAAATATGAGAGCTTGCCAGAAGAATGAAACTCCTTTAAAAGACCAACATTTTACCTTATGGAAATACAGATAATCATACATCCTGGAAAGTTTTCTCATCTCTTCTTTAGGTAGATGTTGTGATTTCTCCAGTATATCAATCAGTTCTTTGGTGTGATATGCTAACATTTCATCTTTTGTTGCTGGTCGAGGCTGTAAATATAAAACATGATTCTAAGCAGCTTATGTTTTAGAAAATATGAGAAAATATCTTCAAAATATTCCTTTTTGATAAACTTCAAAGTTCTTTTACGTCACTCCGATTAAAACATTCTAATAAACAAGAGGCTCCCAGGAGCCTGAATCGCTCACCTGAACTACACAGATACATATGTTTTGTAGATATTATTGTGCTTAACCATATGCGATTTAAATTTCTGAAATAACTTGGTTAGTTTTCAAGTTATTGGGCTTAATAAGTGCAAAATTTAGAAAAAAATCAGAAAAAAGGGCAATAACTCCCACATCAGCAGTCAGATCTTTTCCAAAATTTCAGGACAGGTACTTAATATGCTGATCACTTTTGATTCTTGCACAATTTTGATATCTGAAACCATTTTTGAGTTATTAGCAAAAAATGAAATTTACGCCCTATGTTCTATTTTTAGCCATGGCAGCCATGTTTTTAACGAATCAAAAATATGAATGATAGAGTTGTAGCATATAAGCTATTCAACAAGTGTGCCATCTTAAGATGCAGTTGGTCTTACGGTGTTAGACAAGTTAATCTTTGAAATTCAGGGAAAAAGTAATGAAAAATGGTAAATTTTGTTGTTTTAAGGACATCAACTCCTAATAGAAATGGTCCTACAGCTTTGACCTAGATACATGAAATGTAGATCTTGATGTGCTTGATCATATGCAATTCAAATTTTTGAAATATCTTGTATAGTTTTCAAGATATACGGCTAAATAAGTGAAAAAAATTGAAAAATCCAGAAAAAGGGCAATAACTCCTACATCTATTGTTGGATCTTTTGAAACTTTCAGAGCAGGTAGATCTTAAGATGCTGATCACTTTTGTCTCTAATCAGAATTTTGATATCTGTAACCATTTTTGAGTTATAAGCAAAAAACTGCAATTTAACCTTATGTTCTATTTTTAGCCATGGCGGCTATATTTTTTGACGAATCGAAAATCTGAATGTTACGCTTGTAGCATTAATGCTATTAAACAACTGTGCCAAGTTTGGTTGAAGTTAAATGTATGGTGTCAGACAAGTTAATCTTTATAATTCAGGGAAAAAGTAATGAAAAATGGTAAATTTTGACGCTTTAAGGGCCATAACTCCTAAAAAAATTGTTCCACAGCTTTGACCTAATTACATGAAATGTAGATCTTAATGTGCTTAATCATATGCAATTTGAATTTTAAAAATATCTTGTATAGTTTTTAAGATATAGGGCTAAATAAGTGCAAAATTTTGAAAAAATCCAGAAAAAGGGCAATAACTCCTACATCGGTTGTTGGATCTTCTTGAAAATTTCAGGGCAGGTAGATCTTGAGGTGCTGATCACTTTTACCCTATGACAGAATTTTGATATCTGTCACCGTTTTTGAGTTATTTGCAAAAAACTGTATTTGACCCCCCTGTTCTATTTTTAGTAACAGCGGCCATGTTTTTTGACGTATCAAAAATCCAAACGCAAACTTTTTGCACAATACCCTAAGGAACAACCATATCAAGTTTGGCTGCATTTGGCAAAGCGGTTTCAGAGAAGAAGATGTTTGAAAAAAGCTAACGGACGACAGACGACGGACGGACGCAAAGTGATGGCAATAGCTCACATGACCCTTCGGGTCAGGTAAGCTAAAAAGGCCCCAAAAATTGTACATTTTAGAAAAATTACCTCAAAGTGGTGAACCAATGCCTTGGTATTTTTCTTTTAGTCGGGAGTCACCTGAAGTGGATACCGTGCCCGTGGTATGCAGGGTTGTCAAAAAAACAAAAATAAAATCTCAAACATATTGACAACAACACTATCAGTTGTTGTTGTCAATATGTTTGAGATTTTAGAAAAATGTATATGTATGCATAAGTGATAATTAAATGCAAAATACAAAGATAACTGAAAATTCTAAGACAAAGACATTTTTGATACTGTCCAATGTACAGATACTTACTACGATGTATTTGCATCTCTCCAGTAGTCCATACTTCTGACATCGTTTGACAGTTTCTGTAAACCTTTGAGGTCTCTCTGTGAAGTCCTCCTTCCATGAGTGGAAATGACTGCTCATACAGTCATCAAAGCTCACTGCGGTCCTGGATCTACAATTTGGGGGAGGGGGAATCATTACATCAGATTTATAATTTTCTCAAAATCTTTTTAAAAATGTTAAATACATGTAATGGTTTGGTTGATTTTCTTTTAAATAGATTTGCATCCTAAAAAATCTAGTGTACTACACAGTCAAAATAGCATGATAAGATAGCTTGGATAGAAAACTTTAAAAATACAAAAATAATAATGTTTCAATTAATGTTCTTCAAAATTCACTTGATTTCAATATGAAGTTTTAGTATGAACACCAGTGGATCTCAAAGAGAGTAAATTACCATTTTTTTTTAAATCTGTAATTTTTTTTTTAATTAGCAAATTTTTTTCTATGCCAAATAAATGAATAAATAAATAAACTTTATTATGTAATCTAACTTATCCCCCCCCTGAAAAATTTTTAGCAGAAATGTATGTTTATATAAGCCTACCTTTTTCTTTCGGATTCTCCTTCATCGTCCATGCTAGTATCTATAGTGTGTTCCACATCTACAATGAACATAGAGTTAGGTCAGCGACAATCACAACAGGGTCATTAATCTCAATAGTTAACACATCTCTGACACTAAACTATAACAAATTACAAAAATTTGTAAACATATCTTGCACAAAGTCCCTTTGTTCTTATAATTTCATATCACTTAACAGTAGCATAAAACATGATAAATTAGGTGATATTCAAACAAACTTTCCCCTAATATAGAGACAAAGTGCATATAAAATGGAAATTAGTTATAATTTTTAACTTAATAAATGTATTTATGGCAAGTTTGAGATTTTGACTAAAACAATCACTTTTGTACTGGAATAGTAATGAGAATTTTTTTCTTCATGACAACAATAATATAATTTATGCAAATTTTCAACTACACCCTTTGCAAGCATCAGAGGTTCGTTGAAGACCACAATGACACTAACAATCTGCAAGATGAAGAGGGATTTACAGTCATTATCCAGGATAAATAAGTAAGTTTAAACAATATTGCTAGCTGGAGACTTTAATTCTAACTCTTAAGCTTGTTTCCCAATCCAGGATACATTTAAATAAATAGTATTATACATTGTAAGTTTAAACCAAATCTGAGGTTCATTTCTATATATACATGATACAGTGCTGTGTCAACAACCTCAGTATGTTTTATATTATGACACCATTAAAGTAAAACTAGGTAAACTAGACATCTGGTGTGATTGACACTTTATAAAGTAAAACAAAGATTTATTTTGAGGCTTACCCAACCTGTCATTCAAATGTATTGCTAACACTTTCAGATAACTGGTATAAACTGAATATCCCCTACTCCCTCATAATTAAATCAGACCAAATTTTATAAAGGATGCCCATTTGTAACAAATATAGATTTATACATGTACCGATATGTAAAAGTTTCATGAAAATCCTTTGAGTAATGAAAGGAGGGACTGGTAGCAAATACTGTCCTTTAATTATTTTTTGTGCAGTATCAATTTTCATGGTTTTCATAGATGGAGCTGACCCTAAAAAATTTGTCCCAAACAAAATGTAAATTTAATTTTGAATGCTGCAGCTGTCAAGACCAGGAAATTAAGAATCCATTAATGAAAGCCTTTTCATCAATTCTTAAAAATATTTTTTCGAAGTCAAAAATGGACAGACTTCGTTAAACAGTTGTTGCTGAGAAAACTGTTATGATTTTTTCCCCACCCACGTGCCTGCCACTCACCATTTTGTAACCTGGAATTTCACTCTTAATTGGTACAAAATACATCTATGAAAATAAATTTATCTTCAGTATGAGATTGTTTATACATGAACCTTATTATGTAACAGATGCACAGACAGACAGACTGATACTACATGTACTATAATATATGTATAAATCTCCTCTTCTCAAACACAGGTTTAATGATGGCATCCCCCTCAATTAAGAGCTGTTACAAAAGAGTGACGTAAACACGAACCAAAGTCCGGCACTTCTATGTCCCCATTCTGCATTGCAGGGGACAATAAAAAAGTAGAATAAAAGGCACACTTTTGCATTATTATACAAGTATAAAAGAAAGGTACCTGAAAAATCGCTCAAAAATATAAAAACATACATTTAGATTTAGGTAGGTAATACGCTCCCGAAGGGAGCAATAATGGTAGAAATGTCAATATTTTAGTTGTACTTTTAGCTGAATTTTCCTTCAACGTCCGGTATAGCACATGCTTGTTTTCCTGAACTTTCAATGTCTTTTTAACGTTTTTATCTTTGAAAATTTTAGACGTCATTAAACGCTTACGTAACCCACAAGAAAAGCTAGTTTGTTTTTATTTTCGAATCAAAACATTAATAAATTAATTGAAACCTCGGGAGCATAACAGGATTTATCTGCCTCATATTATATCAATTAAAGAGCCCACCTTTAACACAGAAATGTCGATAGGTCAGAATGGACTCTAATTTTAACTATTAAAAATGTCAAGTGGTCATCAATGCATACATTTGGAATAAAAAAAATGGAACAGTCACACACAACAGCTTATCCCCTCGCCTGTTACATCAAAATGAAAGTCAAGGTGACTTAATTTTGGAACAGATGCTGTATAATATCCAAGACATACAGTACCCAGACCAAATATCATCTCTCTATCACTTGCAGTTGCTGAGATATGGACCTTTACCAAAACTTTAACCAGAGTCATAATACATTCATACAGAAAATATAGGTCAAGGTCATTTAATTTAGGTACAGATTCTGTTATTATCCAAGATGTACATTGTACCCACAGACCCAATATTATCTGTCTATGGTTTGCAGTTGCTGAGAAATAAACCTAAACCTAAACTTGAACCTGAGTCAATCATGCAGAAAATGTACATGTAGGTCAAGGTGATTTCGGTACTATTGATGGTAACTATACATAATCAAGATGTACATGTACTTAATGACCAACTATCATATCTCTATCATGTCTATCACTTGCAGTTCCTGAGATATGGATATGATAACCAAAACTTTACCCCATTCATGATTAAAATGTAGGTCAAGGTCATTAAATTTTGGTACAAATGCTGGTTAGTGGTTACTATCAAAGATGTACCCTCTGACCCAATACCTTTTCTCTATTACTTGCAGTTGCTGTGAGTGTGATATGGTCTTTAATCACAACTTTAACCTGAGTCATTCATACAGAAAATGTAGGTCAAGGTGATTCATTTTATAGTCTCATTGACTGATGACGTAGGCGGAAGTTCATGTTACTCATTTTCATTATTTTAATATCCATGCTAGGGAACGGACGTGTCGAGTGCGACACGTCATACTGTAAGTATTTCATTTTATAGGCCTAGGTGGCCATGCACTGATAATTTATAGGCCTAGGTGGCCATGCACTGATAATTTTAAGGCCTAGGTGGCCATGCACTGATAATTTATAGGCCTAGGTGGCCATGCACTTTAAGGCCTAGGTGGCCATGATATAGACCTAGGTGGTCATGCACATATAGGCCTAGGTGGCCATGAACATATAGACCTAGGTGGTCAAGCACATATTGGCCTAGGTGGCTATGAAAAGATATTTCATGAAATAAATATTGAGTCACATGTGTGCACGTTTGTTGCGTAGAGAAAAGCTTAGACCATGTATAACTTTAAAGAAAATATATGCCAACAAATTTTAAGCAAGCATATGAATAATAGATAAATGCTTATTTGTGAACATAATGTCATTGTGTATTTTCTATTTCAAGGACATATAACCTTGTTGTATTGAATGAAGTTCACGTGTCCTTTTATCGAGGACTGTTTTGATTTGGTTGAGTAAATTTAAATATACACCGAACATGTGCTTGATTATTAGTTAAAATTTACAAGTATTTATTTTGATTTCAGAGATGTAAAAAGTGTTATAAAAGAAGAGGATTACTTTCTGTGGAAATACTGGAATTCAAATATATGATTGAGGTTAGTTAATGCGTTTTTATCCAACGAAATATTTATAATATTCAAATTATCTGATCTTTGCATTGTTTTTGAAAGATATCCGTAGTGTTAATGCATAATAAGCTTGTTCTGTTGGCCAATACATGTCGAAAACTGTTTCGTTAGTTGCTTAACATGATTATCAGAATCCATTAAGATAAGAAGTAATAGTTAAACAACGGACATATTTAATTATATAACATGTTTAATATATGAAATATCTTAATAGGCTAAGCTTGTTAACAGTATATAGTATTGTTCCTTTCAGAGTAACATAAGGTACGGAATGGTAGTGATCCCGTTACGCTGGAAAAGCATTAACCCAGAGATGGAAGACAGAAATGAAAGCCAAATTAGACAATGTGAATGATATAGCAATCTATTATAACAATAGACTTAAGGGATCGTTATTTCATGTTAAACGAATGTTCAAGGCAAATAAAACGAGGACTGATTGTGACGGCAGCCGTCACAGATGTTCCCCAAACGAACCAGATGTACATTAAAGCAGCAAGAATACTGCCTTTTCAGTTTTATAGAACTCATCAAGCTCTAAAATCCTACCTAGATTCAAGGTCCTCACCACCTAGGCTACTCAGGTAAAGCAATGTCCTATATAATGAACTTTCGCTGTTTACTCAGAAACGGCAGCCATTTTGTAAGTTCCGAAAACGTTGTGCACACCTCTAATGTGGAATATTACTCGCAACATCGAAATCTACCAGAATACCAATTTTTATCAAAAATAAAAGGATTCTAAAATTTTGGCGGCCATCTTGGATTTAGAAATTTTACTTTTTGCATTTTATGGAAAAAACTGTAAATATCTCTTTAGAACTTTTTAAATATTTTTGTAGTACTTATCAAGCTCTATAATACCACAAAGTTTCAAAGTGCTCACCATTGGGTTCCTGAGATATGACAATGTCCTATATAATGAACTTTTGTGATTTACTTTTAAAAAGCGGCCATTTTAAAAATTTCGAAGTCCTTATGGACACCTCGTATGTGGAGTATTACTCGCAACATCAAAATCTACCAGAATATTAATTTGTATCAAAATCCAAGCACTTTTAAATTTTGGCGGCCATCTTGGATTTTGAAATTTCACATTTTCGCATTTTGCGGAAAAACCGTAAATATTGCTTCAAATTTTTTTTGCATATTTTTGTAGTACTCATCAAGCTCTATAATCCTACCAAGTTTCAAGGTCCTCACCACCTAGGTTACCGAGATATAGCGATGTCCTATATAATGAACTTTCGCTGTTTACTCGGAAACGGTGGCCATTTTGAAAATTTCGAAAACGTTGTGCACACCTCTGATATGTGCCCTTTCACTGTGGAAAGTTTCATAAAGCTCAGTCTTCACATCTCTTCGGCTATAAACGGACAAGCGTTTTTTAGAGTGCGGAAGAAGAAGAAGAAGAAGAACTAGGTATAATTGTGTTGGGATGCCAACACAGAAGTCGCCCAAAATCGCCATGGATTATATTTCTTTCAATTCAGTACAATAAAATATGCCTAGAAATCAAATTTCATTGAAATCGGACAAAGTTTCCATTTAACCTGGACGGGAATGTAGTAAAAATGGCCGTCATTTTAAAACCGGAAGTCCGATCAAAATTTCGATTGCACCATTGAACTCAGCATACCTGATTCACCCAGATAACCCATTTTCATGACAATCAGACAAACTTTATTTTTTTTTTGTCTATTTTTAGTAACAGGCCGCCATTTTGAAACGACAGCCATTTTGAACATTCTGAAAACTTCCTGCAAAACTTCACATGATGGTTAATCACTGTGCAAAGTTTCATTATCTTTGATCAAAGCATCTCAAACTAGTTATCCGGACAAAATTACCAGGGGGCGGGGGTATAAGAATGACCACCATTTGAAAACGGTAAGTCCAATCTTAAATCCGATTTCATATTTGAACTCAAGATACCCCATTTACCCAGCCATCCAATTTTCAAAATGTTCCGATAAGTATAAGTCGTTGTTACTATTTTTAGAACGGCCGCCATTTTGAGACGGCGGCCATTTTTAATTTTAAAACTTTACGTTGCATAACTCCTTTTGGTGTTCTATCGCCCTGCAAAGTTTTATAGATCTCCTACAAAGCACTTACGAGCAATTCTTTCGGAAAAGTTCATGGATAAGAGGAATAATAATAACAAGTATTAACTGTGATTGCAAGCAAGTCACAAAGTCCCCCAAACGACCCGTATTTGCCACTATTCTCTTTAGCATATCAAAAAACCCTTAAATATCAATTTTCATGTAAATCGGAGCACTTTGAAAATTTTGACCCGATTACCTCCCTTGAAAGCACATTTTTATTTATATCTCGAAAACCGTAAATATCGCTTCAAAATTTTTTTTCATATAATTGAAGAGAATGTTTTGCTCTATCAGCCTACAAAATTTCAGAACCCTGCGCACCTAGGTTACCGAGATATTGCAATGTCCAATATTTAGTCCATTTTCCTGTTTCCATGGAAACGGCGGCCATTTTGAAAATTCCGATTGTCAACGAAGCTTCCTTTCTTTACAATGTATTATCCTGCCAAGTTTCATATTGATATGTGGCGTCGTTTTCTCTGGGATCTCCGGACAAGTTCACGACTAAGTGGAAGAAACGGAAGAATAATAATAACTAGTGCTGATTGTGTTGGGATGCCAACACAGAAGTCGCCCAAAATCGCCTTGGATAGTATTCCATTCAAATCAGTGCATCAAAATCAGTCTAGAAATCAAATTTCGTTGAAATCGGACAAAGTTGACGTTTTTGGGGGGCGGGTGTGGTAAAATGGCCGCCATTTTAAAATGGCGGCGTTCGCATCCAATTTTTTTTCGCCATATTGCTCAGGAAGGATCACTCTACCAGTGTACCAATTTTCATTAAAATCCATCCACCCATCTCTGAGATCTGAGAGGGGCCCAAAAATCTTAAACGGCGGCCATTTTGAAAATGGCGGCCATCTTGAAAATTTCAAAAGTGGATTGCACACCTCTGAGTGACCCTCCACCCATCTAAACAGGTTTTATCTTCATTGGTCAAAGCGTTTTCAAAAAATGTGGCGGACAAGTTCATGATCACGTAAGGAAAAGAATAATTAAAAATAATCGTGTTGGGATGCCAACACACAAGTCGCCCAAAATCGCCTTTAGATAGTATTCCATTTAATTCTGTGCATCAAAATATGCCTAGAAATCAAATTTCGTTGAAATTCGGCCACTTTGAAAATTTGCCGATTTTTCAGGGATCGCGCTGGGCTTCGCCAATGTCGCAAATTGCGATATTTTTTTCTCGCTGGCGACAAAAAATGGGTGCTGGCGATTTTTCTGGCGCCTAAGTAAGTTTTGTCATTTTCGACCGGAAATTGAATACACATCGCCAGTATTGATCAATATGATTATGTCAACAGGTAAGTTATCGTGTGTGACCACCTGTCGCCACGGATGAGCAGGTAGATAATTGAAAAGGTCAACGGTAGATCACAGCAGGTTGAAGAAAAGGATTATAACGACTAATTAGAAATTAGGCTCACATCTTTTGATAATGCAATAAAGGTGTCAAAACAGTGATCAGGAACAAATTTCTAATGTACGCCTGAATGACTTTAATTGTCCAAGCCAATTTGACAAAGTATCGTGTGTTGATTGCACACATGGCCTCATTCAGCCAAGATTTCAAAACAAATAATTGCCGGTAAATCAAAATTATCTCCAGCTTGGGATTAGTTTTTATTCACAAAACACTGAGAGAATAGTAATCTGCACCATATTAAGTTCCTCAAATAATCAAAAGAAAGAAAGTACACATGTAAAAAACCATTCTATTTTTAGAACAATTCAAATGAGGTTACTGAGGGATATATACAATAATGATTTCAGAAAGCAAACAAAAAAAGGGAAGATAAATAAATCAAAATAAAACTAATTTTATTATTCTTATTTAAAAAAAAAGAAACTGAAATGAAGTTGTTTTTAGGAAAAGAAATATTTTTTACCAAACTATTACCATCAGCAAATGAAATAAATAAATAAACACATAACAATACTGGAATAAGAAGTTTTAATTTGAGAAAATCAAGATATTTTTTTATTAAAACATTCTAATAATGTACAGGATTCAATAGAAACCACATGAGTCATGATTGATGAAACTTTATAATGTGTCCACAGTCTGTTTGCAATCTTGGTTGGTCATGAAAATGTGATGGATTCTACAAAATTTTATCTTTGCTTTCCTAAATAATACTTTTTTCATAGTGCTCATTTAGTGCTTTCAGTGATCTTTATTCTCTAGGTTGAGTATTCATTCATATGGTGCTGGGGTTTTTTGTGTATTGTTATGTTTATATATTGTATTGTTATTATTTAATTTGTATATGGCAATAAACATGATAAATAATAAAATAAATCATGGTATGTTTTATTTCAAAAAGATATCAAACAAGAAAGGCTCCACCTTCATCATTTATTATCTAAACAGTCTTTCAATGAGAATAGACCATCCTTCAACATGCACCTGAAAAAAAGACTGAAAACAATATTTTTAAAATATACATCTAAACATATATTACACAAGCATGACCCCTCAATGAAAACGGTACTTGCTACACTTTATAAAAACTGGAGACCTAATTTCAAATCTGGCTATTTTTCTGGCGACAAAAATTTTGAGGCCAGAGCAGCCCCTGTTTTTGGCCGCCATTTTGAAACGGCGGCCATTTTGAAAATTTCCAAACTTCTTGCAAAACTTCAGATGGTGCTTAATCACTCTGCAAAGTTTCATTTATCTCAATCAAAGCATGTCAGAATAAAACTTCGGACAAAATTGATGATTTTTCATGGGGGGCGGGTGTATTTACATGGCCGCCATTTTGGAACGGAAGCTCGGATAAAAATTCTGATTCCAGATTTGAGATTAGGACACCCCATTTACCCTGAGATATCATTTTGAAGACGATCCGATAAATATTTCTCGATGTTACTATTTTTAGAACGGCAGCCATTTTGAAATGGCGGCCATTTTGACACATTTGTCCGACCTCTGCAACCCCGCTTTAGATGATCTATATGTGTGCCAAATATCAAGCCCCTGTCTCAATCACTGCTACGGCAATTCTCCGGAAAAGTAACTGTTAAGAAGAATAATAATAATAATAATAATAAGAAACGGGGTAAAAACAATAAGTCGCCAAAACTAAGTTTTGGGCGAATCAAAATATGCCTAGAAATCAAATTTCGTTGAAATTCGGCCACTTTGAAAATTTGCCGATTTTTGGCCGCCATTTTGAAACGGCGGCCATTTTGAAAATTTCCAAACTTCTTGCAAAACTTCAGATGGTGCTTAATCACTCTGCAAAGTTTCATTTATCTCAATCAAAGCATGTCAGAATAAAACTTCGGACAAAATTGATGATTTTTCATGGGGGGCGGGTGTATTTACATGGCCGCCATTTTGGAACGGAAGCTCGGATAAAAATTCTGATTCCAGATTTGAGATTAGGACACCCCATTTACCCTGAGATATCATTTTGAAGACGATCCGATAAATATTTCTCGATGTTACTATTTTTAGAACGGCAGCCATTTTGAAATGGCGGCCATTTTGACACATTTGTCCGACCTCTGCAACCCCGCTTTAGATGATCTATATGTGTGCCAAATATCAAGCCCCTGTCTCAATCACTGCTACGGCAATTCTCCGGAAAAGTAACTGTTAAGAAGAATAATAATAATAATAATAATAAGAAACGGGGTAAAAACAATAAGTCGCCAAAACTAAGTTTTGGGCGACTTAATAATAATAACAAGTATTAACTGTGATTGCAAGCAAGTCACAAAGTCCCCCAAACGACCCGTATTTGCCACTATTCTCTTCAGCATGTCAAAAAACCCCTAAATATAAATTTTCATGTAAATCGGAGCACTTTGAAAATTTTGACCCGATTATCTCCCTTGAAAATACACTTTTTAATTTATATCTCGAAAACCGTAAATATCGCTTCAAATTTTTTTTTCATATAATTGAAGAGAATGTTTTGCTCTATCAACCTACAAAATTTCAGAACCCTGTGCACCTAGGTTACCGAGATATTGCAATGTCCAATATTTAGTCCATTTTCCTGTTTCCATGGAAACGGCGGCCATTTTGATAAGTCTGATTGTCAACGAAGCTTCCTTTCTTTACAATCTATCATCCTGCCAAGTTTCATTTTGATATGTTGAGTCGTTTTTCCTAGGATCTCCGGACAAGTTCACGACTAAGCGGAAGAATCGGAAGAATAATAATAATAAGAAACGGTGCAAAAACAATAAGTCCCCAAACGTTGTTTGGGGGACTTAATAATAATAAGAAACGGTGCAAAAACAATAAGTCTCCCAAACTTTGTTTTGGGCGACTTAATAAGAAACGGTGCAAAAACAATAAGTCCCCAAACTTTGTTTGGGGGACTTAATAATAATAAGAAACGGGGTAAAAACAATAAGTCGCCAAAACTTTGTTTTGGGCGACTTAATAATAAGAACTAGATATAAATGCCATTTCAAGAAATAGCACATGTCACTCCATTTTGTGTGTAAAGTTTATCAAGTACATGTTATAAGCTCATTGAATTATTATATGTCACCATGACATTTACCTTTGTTCAAGCAAAATTTTTTTCACAAGATTTATAATTAAAAATTACTCAATGAAAGGTCTATAAATAGAAATTACTGCAGCAGGATGACACATGTTGACAGAAAATCAATACAAACTTGTCATGTTAATAGTTTTATAAGCTCTTCAATGAATTACATAATATCATCATGACCTTTACTTTTTGTCTTAACACAATTGTCCATGAGTCATCCTAATGATGTTTATAAATAGAAATGACACATATTGACAGAGAATCAATACAAACATGTCTTTATAAATTACAATATGTCATCATGACCTTTAGCATTGTCCTATCAAAATTGTCCATGAGTCATCATAATGATATGTTCATAAATAGAAATGACTCTAGCATCTTGACAGAAAATCAATACTAACTTGGCATGTTGCCAGTTAATGTTAAACCTATGGGGAAAACAGAAAATCTTTAATTGGCGATAATTTGATAATGCCTGCTTCGATCCACTAGAAAAAAAAATTGATAAAACTTTAAATTATAGTCTAAGCATACTATAAATTTTGAAACATTTAATCAAGCGGTTTTATCAAAAAGCTTTGGACAAAACTCATTATTTACCTGTAGCAGACGACGCATGTTAACTTAGAAAATCAATACCAACTTGGCTTTCTGCCAGCCAATGTTAAACCTATGGGAATTTTTAAATTTTAAAATCGTAATAATTTAAAAATGGCTGCTTTGATTTTGAAAAAAAAAGTTTTAGATATAAATTCAAACTAAAGTCTACCTGCATTTAAAATTTCAAGTCTTTTGGTCCAGTAGTTTTCTCATAAACATGTGGACAAAATTCATTGGAAAAATCAGAATAATAATAATAATAACTAGATATAAATGCCATTTCAAGAAATAGCATATGTCACTCCACTTTGTGTGTAAAGTTTATCAAGTACATGTTCATTGAATTATTATATGTCACCATGACATTTACCTTTTGTTCAAGTAAAATTTTTTCACAAGATTTATAATTATAAATTACCTAATGAAAGGTCTATAAATAGAAATTACAGCAGCAGGATGACACATGTTGACAGAAAATCAATACAAACTTGTCATGTTAATAGTTTAATAAGCTCTTCAATGAATTACATAATGTCATCATGACCTCTGCAATGAATTACATAATGTCATCATGACCTCTACTTTTGTCCATGAGTCATCCTAATGATGTTTATAAATAGAAATGACACATGTTGACAGAAAATCAATACAAACTTGTCTTTAGAAATTACAATATGTCATCATGACCTTTACCTTTGACCTATCAAAATTTTCCATGAGTCATCATAATGATATAATGATATGTTTATAAATAGAAATGACTCTAGCATCTTGACAGAAAATCAATACTAACTTGGCATGTTGCCAGTTAATGTTAAACCTATGGGGAAAACAGAAAATCTTTAATTGGCGATAATTTGAAAATGCCTACTTCGATCCACTAGAAAAAAAAATTGATAGAAATTTAAATTATAGTCTAAGCATACTTAAAATTTCAAAACATTTAATCAAGTGGTTTTCTCAAAAAGCTTTGGACAAAACTCATTTACCTGTAGCAGACGACGCATGTTAACTGAGAAAATCAATACCAACTTGGCTTTCTGCCAGCCAATGTTAAACCTATGGGAATTTTTAAATTTTAAAATCGCTGTAATTTAAAAATGGCTGATTTGATTTTGAAAATTAAAGTTTTAGATATAAATTCAAACTAAAGTCTACCTACATTTAAAGTTTCAAGTCTTTTGGTCCAGTAGTTTTCTCAAGAACATGTGGACAAAATTCATTGGAAAAATCAGAATAATAATAATAATAATAACTAGATTTAAATGCCATTTCAAGAAATAGCACATGTCACTCCATTTTGTGTGCAAAGGTTATCAAGTACATCCTAAAAGCTCTTTAAATTATTATATGTCATCATGACATTTACCTTTGTTGAAGCAAATTTTCCATGAGTCATCCTTATGATAGGTTTATAAATAGAAATTATTGTATGTTGACAGAAAATCAATACAAACTTGGCATAATTTCAGTCAATTTTAAACCTTTCAATGAATTACAATATGTCATCATGACCTTTACCTTTGTCCTAACAAGTTTTTCCATGAGTCATCATAATGATATGTTTATAAATAGAAATTACTCAATCTTGACAGAAAATCAATACTAACTTGGCATGTTGCCAGTCAATGTTAAACCTATGGGGAAAACAGAAAATCTTTAATTGGAGATAATTTGAAAATGCCTGCTTCGATCAACTAGAAAAAAAATTTGATAAAACTTTAAATAATAGTCTAAGCATACTGTAAATTTTGAAACATTTAATCAAGTGGTTTTATCAAAAAGCTTTGGACAAAACTCATTATTTACCAGTAGCAGACGACGCATGTTCACTGAGAAAATCAATACCAACTTGGCTTTCTGCCAGCCAATGTTAAACCTATGGGAATTTTCAAATTTTAAAATCGCTATAATTTGAAAATGGCTGCTTTGATTTTGAAAAAAAAAGTTTTAGAGATAAATTCAAACTAAAGTCTACGTGCATTTAAAAGTTCAAGTCTTTTGGTCCAGTAGTTTTCTCACATTAGTCTGGACAAAATTCATTGGAAAAATCAGAATAATAATAATAAGAAGAAACGTAGAATAACAACATGTCACATCCACCATGTGGAGTGACATAATAAGAAGAAACGTAGAATAACAACATGTCACATCCACGATGTGGAGTGACATAATAATAAGAAACGGAGTAAAAACAATATGTTCCCACACTTCGTTTGGGGAACATAATGAGATAATTAAAATGTGTACTTTGTTGACATGTTAAATGTTTTATACAAATTGCCCTAATTCTTGTTTGGTATTGCTTTCTTTGTGAATTTCCTTTCGTTAGCAATTCAAGGGACACTGATGCCCTAGTGGGTTCGCTCATGTGAGTTGCATACGAGGGGATTTTCTCCTTTAGGTGTTACAAAATTGGAAAATACTAGTATTTGAATTAAACTGGTCTTTAGTAAATATGATTTTTATTCCATTTATTTTGCTTTAATGTTATAGTTACACACCGATATGATTTTCATCTAACTATATAATAATAGGGAATCTCAGGCACTTGTTTACACTTGAAGGAGAGATCCCTTCGTTTTGCAAACTCACGTGCAGATCGGAAAAGAAACTTGAAAAAGTGGATGTTATACCTTCGCATGTGTCAGACTTAGATCTGTGTTGGTGCTTAATATGAGATTGTTGTATAATGATCGCAAAAGCCATTACAATCAGTTTGTAATACAGGTTTTATTAGATAAACCCTTGTCCTTGTCATATCGTGTTTATATGAGGTGTTTTATTTTATTTTTTGAGTTTTGGGAAGAGAGCTAAAGGTGGTTTATTGTCGTTTCGTTATGAAATTTGCATCTTGTAAGCTGTCGAGTTTTACTTCCCATAACTTAACATGAACTGAAAGCATAGAGATAGCAGACACTGAGGATATGGGTATAGTCTCATTGACTGATGACGTAGGCGGAAGTTCATGTTACTCATTCTCATTATTTTAATATCCATGCTTATGGATAGACAGTAGATGTGATGATTGTCATACACGTCAGTTACAGTGTCACTTAGCTTAGATATGAGGTGGTTTCCTTACCCACCCTTCCCTCCCTTTAAAACCAATAGATGGGTGTTTTAGACAGAGATACACCAAATGTGGACAATTTGTTAATATATTAGTAATATATACATATTTTGCCTTGAAGAAATTTTTTATTGACAGAAAAGTAAAATATATGACATCGAACAAGAATTTGTGTAAATTGTCCACATTTTGGTGTACGTATCTTTATGTTTTCAGTTCTACGCTTCGAGTTTTACTTCCCATAACTTAACATGAACTGAAAGCATAGAGATAGCAGACACTGAGGATATGGGTAGTGCTGATGAATCAAAAATGTACCAGACCTGTCAATTGTCATGCAACTCATGTGAAACTCACGCATCAAGTCGGCAATTCAGCGGCAAATTTCTTTGATCGTTTAAATTTTTTTCTCAAATAATTTTTTAATTTTTGGTCGAATGTCACGCATGCCGCTCATAAAAACTTGACAGCCCTGATGATCCCACTGACCAAATATCATCCCTCAATGATGTGGAGTTCTTAAGTTATTGAAAAAAACAAAAAGTATAATCTATAGTTTATGTTACATGTACATGTACACTGAGATCAATCAAAAAGAAAAAACCGGGACCACTTACAGGAAAGAGGGTACATGGAAATTGGACATGACCCAGCACATTGCTCAAGGCTGTCAAGTTTTTATGAGCTGCATGCGTGAGATTCGACGAAAAATTGAAAGATCAAAGACAAAAAATGAAAGATCAAAGAAATTTGCAGCCAAGTTGCTGACTAGATGCGTGAGTCTCACGCGAGTTGCGTGACACTTCACTTGACAGGTCTGCATTGCTTTGATACTTACAAATGTATTACTATTAAACTGTCAAATTAACTATAATTCTAATCAAAATTTCAGTATATTCAGCAAGATGAATGTGGGCAGTATGCGGGAGAAGAGAAGAAGAATAAAACGTACATTTTTGTACATGTCATTTAGTACACATACCTTGTAACTGTGTTAACTTAACAAAATTTTAAGCACACTTTGAATCGGGGTCATGACATGCTTGTATTAACCACAAATATGTGTTAAGCTTTAACAAAAAACTACTTACATCACAGAACATATCTATACATTTAAAAATTCAACAAAAAAATTTTGGTTTTGACTGACTTCCGGTTATGAAAAGAAATTAGAAAACGATTCCGGGTTACGTCGCAGAAAAAAAGGCTCCAAGTAATGATCATGATGTAAAAAAAATAAGAAAAAAAAAATTCACCCAACAACAATTACCCAGGTCATCACTTTTCACATCTCCCCGTCGGTTAATTTTCCCTTTCATCTCATCCTTTAACAACTTTGAAACTTTTTAAAACTGGATACGGTTACCTGGAAAAGTAACAATAAGAAAAAAAAAGTTACCTGACACTGGAAGAACGGACTAACGGCAAGCCGTGTAACGGACGCGGACCTGTATTAATGGAACTAACCATAAGTATTTTTCTTATAGTTACCTGGCGTTATTGTTACCTGAAATGCGTTCTCATCTAAATTTAAAAATTCTCATCAAGGCCTTTTTAGCAAAAATCAAGCAGAAATCTATCAAAACTGCATATTTTTTACCTCTGTATGCTAGAATTGACACAATGGCTATACATTTTGCATTCTCAAATTTTTGCTACTCCGTTTTGATTATTTCGGCATACCAAAAGTAGTTTAATGCCCAAACTATGTATTTTCTTCTGTTATTTTACTCACCAGACCCAAATGCTAGCATTCCGACCTGCTGTATGCTGGACTATGTATTATTTGAATACTTTTTGTTTTTCAGGTCCGTATGCTAGCATTTCGACCTGGTGTATGCTAGATTCTTTAATATACGGCATATTTCGAGTTTTCAGGTCAAAATGCTAGCATTCCGCTCTGGTGTATGCTGAATTCTGTATAATTTGTTTGATTTTGGTTTTTCAGGTCCGTATGCTAGCATTCCGACCTGGTGTATGCTGGATTCTGTATTATTTGTATGATTTCTGTTTTTCAGATCTGAATGCTAGCATTCCGACCTGGTGTATGCTGGATTCTATAATTTTAATATGATTTTGGTTTTCAGGTCCGTATGCTAGCATTCTGACCTGCTGTATGCTTGGTTCTGTATTATTTATATAATTTTTGTTTCAGTTCAGGTCCGTATGCCAGCTTCCTAATTTGGTGTATGCTAGATGCTGTAAAATACGACATATACTCGTCAAAAAAAGTTACGCATAGATAGAAAATTCCCCGTACGTTTAATGCAAATCGAAACAATTTCAAAACATTATTGCCGAGCTGTTCTGCAACCGATTTTCACGAAATAAAATCCAGTAAAAAGAAAATAAAATAAAGATTGTTTGTTTAATTTTTAGTAAAATCGTATCATCGCTGCTTTTTAAGATACTGCAAGTAGAACTCAAGTGTACATTAGTAGTATACTGGGTCACTCTAGACCACTTTGACCCCGATGACCCCGAGTTCATTCCCATAGGCTCCATGTTAAATCGTTGCTATTTTTGGTACTGAAATACCCACCCAAGATCTCTAGCAGTAAAGTCGTGTGCAGTCATGCGGAACGGCGACTCGTCCCTTTCTTTCGCCCCTTTTTAGTTCGTCACCAATTTCTATTATGTATTATCATCTCTTATCTTTAACGTACCCTAGCCCTAACCCTAACCCTAATCCTGACCCTAACCCTAATCCTAATCCTAACCCTAATCCTAACCATTTGTATTGTTAGTGTCGTCCTGTCATTTCTATGTGTTATATAGTTTTACTCCCCCCTCCCCCTCCCCCTCCTCCTCCCCCTCCCCCTCCCCCTCCTCCTCCTCCTCTTTCCCTCATTTCCCTCCTCCTCCTCCTCATTTTCCCCCCTCATTGTCCCTCATTTCCCTCCTCATTTTCTCTTGTATTTTTCGTCTTTTGATCTTGTTTTGTTCATGTATGGCTCAACTCTAATTGGTTCTTTTCGTTTATTTTTGTTTGGTTCGCCCTTTATGGGCTCTTTGTTTGTCTTTGTTATTGTATTGATAGCTGTTTCCTTTAAGTTTTCAATAAAAACTCAAAATCAGGTACAACTTTTATTAACATTCTACGTTTTATTTACATTCTATTTTACAAATTTAATATCCATAGGGTCTGGTGGTTAAATCGTTCATGATCACTCTTTTGTCAAATACAATTCTATAATCTTTCTTTTGTGAAACGGTTAACAGTTTTTGATTGCTTCTTTGGATCTTGTAATCGTCTCTCACTGTCCTGATATCGTTTCTGTTAACGGTTACCATCTCCTTGATGGTGTCGTAGTTGATGTCTAAAGCGTTCTTGAAGTTGAGTGTTATTCCACGAACTTTGCACATAGTTCTGTTTCCTCCTTTCTCGGGAATGGCTAGTTTGTATGCATAGTTCTTTGGTCCTCCCGTAACAAACTCTGTAATAGTATTTCCTGGTACTTCATCTGTTAAATCCCCTAAGTAGTCCCCCAGTTTAGGCCTCCATTCTCCTGGTTTCGATGTAAATACGATGGAGTCCGTGTCGCAGTACAGTGTTCTTGGTCCCAAATTCTCCAGATAAGAATACAGTTTGAGTCTGGCCTGGGCGGTAGTATAGGCTGCTATGACGACATTCGTTTTCTTTGAGGTTTCGATGAACTCTTCTTTATATTTCCATCGTAATTCCACCATTTCATCGTTAACAAACTGGATCCCTGTGACTTCAATTTTATCGCTGGTTAATATGTCGAAGTATTTCTTTTGTTCTGTAATGTAGGTGGTCTGTTGCATGTTGTTTCTTTGTCCAAACTTGCCCCAAAAGCTGTTCAACATCAGTTTGGCTAAAGACCTGATGCCGGGGTTCTTTTCTATTTTGTTATAGTCTAACTGTATCCCTTCCTTTTCCTCGTAGTCCTTGATGTATTGCTGTTTATCCTCCTCAGATTGGCACCACTCTGGCCAGCCACTAGCTTCTTGTTTCATTTTCAAGAATGTATTGATGTAGTCAGTGAAGAGTCCTCCAGACTTCATTCCGGGATCGTACTGTTCTACCTCTTCGAAATGCCATACTTCGTAGATGTTTAAGATGGAATATCCCTTTTCCAAAGCTTTCTTCAGTTCATCTGTCACCCAAGTTCCCGTTATAGCTCTATCTTTTTCGGTATGGTTACAAGGTTCTTGCTGGTAGGTTTCCGTACAGGTACGACACAGTGGGAACATCAGTTTGTTGTTGATCTTGCTGGGTAAAACAGGAATGTATAGGTTTCTGGGTGGTAGAACTTTACATTTCACCAATCCTTCGTACTCGTTGATGTCACCAAAGTTTTCCGTAATGATGATGGGATGTCCTTTGGGTACTTTTCCGGTCTTGTTTACAAATGGATAGAGTGATGTCACGTCATAGTAGTTGATACTGTTTTCTTCCGCCTCTTTGTATAGAGTGAGGGCCTCTGTTCGTCCACCATAAAAGGCTTCTCGTGGTTCCAAAGCAGGAATCATCTCTAAGGAGTTGACAAAGTCGCAAAATGTCGTATCATTTTTCAGCTCTCTCTCAAAGTCACATTCCCATTTCTCTATATAGTCATATCCCTCTTGCTGCAGATAAGTCTTCTTCTCTAAGGTCCGTTGATGTAGATCGTACATGGACATGTTATTGACGGTATTGGTGGTCTCTCTTGGGTAACATCTGGGACACCCGTGCCAGTAACAGCCGTGAAATTCATACACGGTTCCATCATGATATCCATCTACCCTATAGGGACCAATCTGTTTCTCTCCTTCGTTCTTGGCGTGTTGGATCTGTATGTCTTTTATTGCGGATACGTATTTTAACCATTTCATGGCTTTAATAGAGTGCTTGTGTTCTGGTCGATAGCCTTGCGCCGGGATGAGGCCAATAGTATTCAACCGTAGAAACTTGGATCGAAAGACCAGGTTGCAGGCAGAGGCAATGGTGATACTGTTTTGGAAGGGGTCGATTGGAGTACCCTCTAAAGTGTCCATGAACAGTTGTCTAAAGGTTAAACAGGCTTTTCTCAGTATGTCTACGTCAGTGATGCAGTACTTCAAGAGTTCCTTTTGGACGTCAAAAGGCTCGTTTCTGTGGTCTTCGTACCATTTCATGAATGTTATTCGGTCTTCCGCCTTCATTCCATCGGGGTTGTAGTAACGAATCTCTGGAAGAGTTTCTAATCTAACGTTCTGGTTTTCCTTTGTATTAAAAAGGTGTGGGAAGTATCCTTTGTGGAGTTCGTCGAATCCAAACATTTTCGGGAGTTTGGCTAAGGCCGTTGGAAGGAAGTTGAGAGAATCTATCATCCGTATGCTGCAGCTTGGAATCGTTACAGACATGTTCTTGGCGCCGTTGGGGATTATCTTGGGTTGAATTCCATGATGAAACAGGTATTGTAGAACGGGGATAGAGTCGTATCCTTTAAAGTTGTGGCAAATAACGGTGGAGTTGTTGTTGTTTCCGGAAAATAACCAGTTGCAAAAGTCGTTGTTGGCGTTGTGTCCCCTAAAAATGAGTTGATTCTGTCCACAGATCTTGCAGGTACTCTCTTCAGTTACTTCCTCCTCCAGGCATACGGTGCACACCTTATGGACCACGCATAAGTTAGGTCGGTGTTCCATGGCTCCGCAGGTACTGGCTTTGCAATGTAAACAAGTTCCATTAGAATCCGGTTGGTATCCCGTATCGCACTCTACGAGGTCGTCTTGTGTGCATTCAAAATCAAAGAAGATGTAAGTTTGCTCTTCGGGAGGTTTTTTGATTACTATAGGCATCATGTAACACTGGTGGCTTGGATCGCAGTACTGTTTACAGGATGGACAATACATCTCGCCACACTCATGGTCTGTTTCCCTTTTCTCCATGTTGACAGCGTGGCCACAGTCTTTACACTTGTAGTACCATTTACATGTTGAGTTGCCCTTTTTTGTTTGCTCCAAATGAAGTTGGAAGCACTCTTTTCCCTTAAAGTTTCTATCACATAGGCTACAGTTGATCCAATTGTCTTCACAGGGTTCGTGTATCTTTTTACAAAGGATGCATGGGTTGTTGCATGCATGTGTTTCCTTTGTATTATATCCCTTTTTACACTTGTTGCAGTAATAGACCCTGGTCAAGAATCCTGTTATAGTGGTGATGACATCGTAATGGTCTTCGTGGTGGTAAAGGTAAATTTTCTTATCAGTTTCCGGACCTTCGTAGATGATTCCTTTGAAAAGGTCTTTGGAGAAAACGGTGATTTGGTATTCCGGCAGTACAGCTTGGAATTGTTTCAGTTCCTCGATGCCGCAGGGTCCATTTGGTACATTGGCTTTCTCGTGGAGTTGAAGGGCCAAGTATTCCTGTATGCGTCTTCCTTGACGAATGGAATTCCATTGAGGATGGTTATCTATCCTTGCTTTCGCAGTAACAATGGCTCTAGCGCAGCATAATTCGTCTGGGTTTCGGATCCTGACGAAACTTTGTTTGTCTTTAAGCATTCTGTCGAGATCAACGAAGTTGCATCTCTTGCGCCCTGATCCTTCGGGAATAGATACGTGAAGGATATCTAATTCCAGGCTTCCGTCCAATACAAACTCTTCATGAGATTGTAATACTCTTTCTATTTCCTTTAATAGTAGTTCCGTAGTCAAGTCCTTGAGTTGTAATACCGGAAGGGCAATCGGGAAGTCAAGGGAGTTGGTTTCAATTGTTAGTTTAACAAGGTCGTGTTCTTTCATCTCTTCTCCAATGGTTTGCAGGATGGAGTCGAATATTCGATGTAGCGTTCTTGTGATGGAAGGCAGGTCCGTGACTTCAAATTCTTTAAAAGTGATGGTATAATGATTTCTCGAAGTTCCAAACTTGAGTATTCTTTTCTTCTCTTGCCGTTTGATGGTGTAATAGGATTTCGGATCATCCACGTGGAACGGTTGCCCTGCTCCTCTTTGTCCATGTCTTTTCTGATGTAACTCTAAAAGGCGTTGGGTGGCAAAGGCCTGGTTGCATTGGGTACATTCGTAACCCATTTGGTGGCGGGTCATGTGAGCTTGTAGATTCTCCCGCCTTGTAAAAGTCTTGGTGCATCTCGTACACGAGTAAGTCTCTCGGTGGTTGGTCCATCGTCTATGACGATGTAGCTGACTCATCTTCTCAAAATTGGCTTCACATTGGTTGCAGGTAAATTGCTTAGCCATCTGAAATAAAAATAACACAGGTAAGTATAAAGTTGTCTATTGTTTCCTCTTTTTTAATTGTATACGTTTAAAATTATATGTCGTCAATTGATTCCTCCTCTTTTAATTATACGCCTTTCAAATTATATACTGTCTATTGTTTTTCCTCTTTTAGTAGTATGCCTTTCAAAGTTAAGTTGGATATGTACGAGTCCTACCTTTTCTCTCGTCGTTAAAACACGTCTGAACTCTTTAGTGTCTAATCGTAAAATGATTTCATTTCAAATGGTTTACCTGTATAATGGATTGTACCACGTGATCATGTCACGTGACTTCTGGATCATACCGGTTAGAACTGGTTTGGACTTGATTTTTCATTTTGAAAGTTTTCATCGAATTGCTTTTTTGTTGGAATCGGTTCTTTAAATTTTTATGTTTGTTGGTTTTCATCAACAGATTTTCGTAACGGAAAGATTTTATAAGTTTGTTTTCATAGTTTGATGTTTTTTCATCAACAGATTTTCTTAACGGTAAGATTTTGTAAGTTTGTTTTCGTAGTTTGTTGTTTTTTCATCTACAGATTTTCTTTTGTGGTAAGATTTTGTGAGTTTCTTTTTAAAGTGGAAGGTTTTTCGTCAATGCATTTTGATTTTGATGTACCGATTTTCGTTTTAAAGACAAACGTTTAGATCTCTGTCTTGTATTTTTGTGTCGAAAACGCTTCAATAGGTATTTTTAAAGGGGGAAAATGGCTTAAAATGGGTGTTTTGGGGTGAAAATGAGTAAAATGGGGCTAAAATGGGTGTTTTGGGGGTAAAATGAGTAAAATAGGGGGGGGGTGTAATGGGGGATATTGGGGCTGCTGCTGCTGCTGCTGCTGCTACTGCTGCTGCTGCTGCGGCGGAGGGTAAATGGCTGCTATTGCTGCTCCAGTAGAGGTAGTTTAGGGGGGAGAGGGATTTTGCTGTTCCATGGGAAGAATAAAAACGCGTATACTAGTTCGGATGGTTTATTGAGTTAAAACATTCTTCTTCAGGTAGTCTTTAAACGATCGCTTCTTCTCTAATGGGTTGGTTGGTTTCTTTTGGATGTTCCTTGTTTGTCTTGGGCTTTCTTCCTCTTGAGGTCTTTGTAGGCTTGTGGTTCATGGGTTTCTTGGTCTTTACACCGTTGAGGTTCTTTACTTCCTTGGACTTTGTTAGTCTTCTTCTTGAGTTCTTTGTAGGCTTTACTGATTTTCCATTATGGTTCATGGGCTTCTTGGCCTTTACAACGTTAAGGTTCTTCACATCCTTGGTCTTCTCAGACTTAATCGATCGCCGTGTCTTCTTTAACTTTGCCATCTGTTCTCTCTTTGAGTCTTGTAGCTTTGTGAAGTGTCTTATTTCCTTGTATATAGCTTTTCCCAAACTTTCAAGTCTATGTTCCGCACTCTTTGGACGTTTGGATTGTTCTCCCGGTGGTACAACGTGTCGAGTCTTAGCTTGTGTTGTCCTTTTCTCTTTTGAGTCTACATGCTTCACCTTCTCGTGTCGTGTAACATCACTCGGCCATGAAAACCGTCTATTGCATTCGGAGCACTGATAAGCCATGTTTTCTTTTCGGTGTCTAACGTAAAACTAACTCAATCTCTATCTGTTGCTCTTTATATCCCTCTTTCCCTTATCCCTAACCATAATCTCTAACCCTAACTCTCCCCTTTTTTCCTTTCACTCACCTATTTCACTTTCTTAACCTTATATTCGTTATGTACAGGTCTTTAGCTCTTTAACGATATGTAACACATCTACCCTTACTTAAAATGTGGAATTGGTCACTTTGTGTTCAAGTCCTGACTGACCACTGACCAATACCATCCTAATAACCCCAGAATCTGCGTCTAGACTTCTTATGCTATCTAACGATATACAACAACTCTATATTAGACCTAATTTAAGGATTGGTCACTTTGTGGTCAAGTCCTGACTGACCACTAACCAATACCATCCTAATAACCCCAGAATCTGCGTCTAGACTTCTTAAGCTATCTAACGATATACAACAACTCTATATAAGACTTAATTTAAGGATTGGTCACTTTGTGGTCAAGCCCCTAATGACCACTGACCAACACACAGTATATCATCGGAAAGCTATTGTCCTAAGGAAGACAATGCAACAAACCGGAAGGAAATCGGTCAAGGAATAACAAAGTTGTGGCCCGTTAAACACTAGTAGTATAGATGCACCGATAAGCTCCTCGGATATCTCGAATTCGAATTTTCGCGGGAAACTTTAAGACTTGAAAAACCGGATGTGGCGTCACCGGAAGCAAGATGGCAGACCGGAAGCAAAATGGCGGAACCGGAAGCAAGATGGCGGAACCGGAAGTGGATATGACGTCACAGACCTGCGCAAATGATGGGACGACCTGGGGACGACCTGAGAAATGGGACTTGATTACCACATCAGTAGATCTTGATGCGCTTAACAATATGCAATTTAAATTTCTCAAATATCTTGTATAGTTTTTAAGATATTGAGCTAAACAGGTGCAAAATTTGCAAAAAAATCCACAAAAAGGGCAATAACTCCTACATGGGTTGTTGGATTTTCCTCAAAATTTCAGAGCTGGTAGATCTTGAGGTGCTGATCACTTTTGTTACCGATCAAAATTTTGAAATCTGTCACCGTTTTAAAGTTATTTGCAAAAAACTTCCATTTACCCCTATGTTCTATTTTTAGCCACAGTGGCCATGTTTTACGACCAATCAAAAATCCCCACATCAGTTCTATAGTCTATACACCTAATGCTAATTAAAAACTATACCAAGTTTGGTTCCATATGAACTTAAAGTGTCAGAGGAGTTAACGTTTTCAATGTAATGAGGAAATGCTGTTAAAATGCTAAATTTTGACGTTCTAAGGGCAATAACTCCTAAAAGGAAAGGTCCTACAACGTTGACCCTGTTACATATTTTGTAGATCTTGATGTGCTTAACAATATGCAATTTAAATTTCCTACATGGGTCGTTGGATTTTCTTCAAAATTTCAGGGTAGGTAGATCTTGAGGTGCTGATCACTTAAACCCCCTGCCAGAATTTTGATATCTGTAGCCGTTTTTGAGTTATTTGCAAAAAACTGCATTTTACCCCTATATTCTATTTTTAGCCATGGCGGCCATGTTTTACGACGAATCAAAAATCCCCACATCAGTTCTAAGCACCGAATACTAATGAATAACCATACCAAGTTTGGTTGCAATTGGACTTATGGTGTCAGAGGAGTTAACGTTTTAAAAAGTTTACGGACGACGGACGACGAACGACGGACGGACGACGGACGCCAAGTGATGACAATAGCTCACCTGACCCTTCGGGTCAGGTGAGCTAAAAACGTCAATGAAATATAGTCAATAAATTTATTTTTGAATTCAATCTCTTGATGAACTTGTACAATGTACATGTAGTACAGAAGCTAGATTCGCACACAAATTGTACACGAAAATACAATAATTGTTTCTTTAATCCAAATCTAAAAATCTAGGTGGACTATTTGCAGATCTCGACTTCAAGTCCTGTAACATGTCTTTTATAAAGAATTGATCTTGTTTTATTCTTGACCCATGATAAATAGAAGACGGAAATATCAGGAATCATTCATGTTGCTTATGGTTGTTTGTTTCATTAAACAAAACAAAACATCTTATCCATGTTTTTCTCTCTCTAAGATCCAAATGGAAGGGCCTGGTCCTAATTGACATTCGTCTTCTTTGGTGCCCTGGAAAAGAAAATAATAATAAAGATAATTTTAACAAGAACAGATTCTAGGTCCCTCACCAATGGGTGTAGGTTATCATCGAGTTCGAGTCAGAGTTCGAGTTACGAATTGAAATCGAGTTAAAGTTAGAGTTCGAGTTGAAATTTGAGTTAACTCGAAATAGTGATTTTTATGGCAATAATCGAGTTACTAAGTACTCGTGTTCGAGTTACAGATCGAGTTAGAGTTCGAGTTGGATATTTTTTTAGCACAATTACATGAATATTTCAAACATAACACTTGTTGGTGTTTACTGGTTTTGTCTCTGCCCTTTCGGACTTTTGACAGTCGGATACCCAATTGGTACCTCTGCAAGGTTGTAGCCTTGCAATATATCCATTAATAAATACATGTGTAAATATGATTAGAAACCAATAATAAATATGCATATTTACGTAATGTAACATAGACTGTGGACAAGAAGCAAATATGTACCAAATAATCATGGCAATCGAAGGTCGTAAATCTGAGATCCATGAAAATCTATTAAGGGGTTCAGCAGGAGTTGCGAATAAGAGATGGGTACTTCTTGTCTAATGGCTTAGTCCAATGTTTTGCTATGTGAACCCCCCCCCCCCAAAATCAATTCAAACACACAAAGGTGGTGAGCATCTTCATGCCATAAAGAATGTGTAAAAATTTCATTAAAATCCATTGATAAGCGATAGGTATCTAAGGTGAAAGGCCAAACGAACAGATACCCCATGACTTTAACTCCCGCCAAATTTACAAGCGGGGGTATAATAAAAACTTGATATACATATGATCACATATCACCCGGTACTGGACCAACACGGGGAAATCCCCATCTTTTGTCTTTGAATATCTGAAAATATTACACCTCCACTTGTAAGAGAGGGGCTATATTGCAATCACCTTGTCCGTCTGTCCGTCCGTGGTTTGTACCGTGCCCCCTTTTCAGGTCAGTCGCGCTTCTACTTCCTGTTTTTCTAGCGAACTTAGGGATGTTGGAGGGTCAGCTTTTGAGATTTTTGACATTTTTTTCGGAATCCTCTGTTTTTTTCCATCAAAATAAGACAAAAAATTTTGCTCGATAACCCCTATATTTCTATTGTGTAAGGTCTTCATTACATCATAAATATCTGTTTTACAAATTTATTTCAAATTTTAATCACTTTTTCACAGGTTAAAACAGCTAATTTCAAATGACAACAAAGTTCCAGACATTAAATTTTGCTACGCCTGACGCGCGTTTCGTCTATTCAAGACTCATCAGAGGCGCTCTACCAGAAATATTTAAAAAGCCAAAAACATTATGATTATGAAGAGCATAGAACAATGAAACCAAAAATACCGAAATGGGGAACCAAATTGAAACTAAGATGGTCAACCTATGTCTGGGGTAGGAAGAACCTTAGGTTTAGGGAATTTTGAAAATTAAAACGGATAATTTAAGCTTGGATGTATTCTCCAACTCAAAAGTGTTGGTGCCGGAGCGGGCTAACCTCGGGGAATTAAAACTCCACCAGCAGTGCTAACCTTCACGGTTGTTAGAAATTCAAATGACAACAAAGTTCCAGACATTAAATTTTGCTACGCCTGATGCGCGTTTTGTCTATTCAAGACTAAATTATGCTAATGATAAAGCTATGAAAAATCCAGAGAAAACCTTCCCGCCAAATTTTGAACTCTTATTATCTTTAAAATGAGCACATTAACCTATCAAATTTTTTAGCTTATTTTGTATTTTTAATTATTCCCTTATGATTTAAGGCCTTAATTACAAAGCCTCATCACTTTCAAAGTCACCATCGAACATCCTTAGGCGGACAATTTTTCATAACAGATTTCACGGTATCTGCAGAAGGAATTGATTTCAAATTTGGTGCACAGCTTTATTATGATGAGCTGTAACGTGCCCCCTTTTTCCAGGCCAGTCAGGCATCGCTTCGAAAAAGAGAGGGTTTCCTGTTTTACCCTTGTCCACCCATTCATTTTTTCGTTCGTCCAAGTTCCGTAATTTTCTAAGGCACGAACCATTTTCTTTTGGTGGGGGAGGGGGGGCCTGGGATTTTTTTCAAAAAAAAAATATTAATTTCAATTTTTACAGAAAAAAAATAAAAATGCTCCTAATGGAGCTGAAAAAAAAAAATAAATATTCATAAATTTCCAAAAATATATATACATCCTTTGAACTTAAATGATAAAAGCCTGATTTTTTTCTGCCTCGCTTCGCTTGGCATACATCAACATATTCATCATTACCTTTAGTAGAAGTTTAAAATTTTGAAATTATAATGGGCTACGATTTAGTATCACTTTTGATATGTTTAGTACACGCATACATAGTTTTGTTCTGTTGTGATATGAACATCTGCTGTATTACTCCCAATCAGGAAAATTTAAAGTAACATTGCATTCCTTAGACCTTGCAATGTAATTATCATAACCTATTATACATACATCATACATGAAGTTGAGAAGGGTATTATGTTTTAGACTGGTCCGTCAGTTTGTTTATCCGAAGGATCAATATTTCCATAACTGATTATTCCAAAACTATTGACCTTAGGCTTTCAATATTTGGAATTTATCGTATGGTTAGATATGTATGTTTTCTGATCTACATATCGTCAACAGGTCTAAGTTTTTCCCCCATTGCTTTCAGAGTATAGCCTCTATCATTTTGTGATGTCTTTCAGTCTTTCAGTTTCCATGACCTTCAGCTGCCCTCGGACAACAAGTATATCTTAGACACTGATGTCCCGCTTGGCAAATAAAATTATATATATTTTTTTCAAAACCTTCCCATCCCACTGGTAGATCCAGAGATGTCTATAAGATGGCATTGGTAATTCTTCACAGATTTCTTATAATTCCATGTTCTGTATTTCATATGATGATTCTTTTAAAATGAATAATGAAATCATGATAAGCTAAAATGGATGATTTTGCATCATTTACCCAAGAGCTTTTGAGGCCTTCAGTGATCCCCGTGTCTGTTTTAAGTATGCTAGTTAATTCACATAATCCCTAACCAAGTCAAAAGGATAGTTTTTCTATGATCCCTTAGTGGCTTAATCTTGTGCTTTTCTTTGTCTTCTTGCTGTTCTTGCTTAGTCTTGATAAGTTTTAGAATAAGAATAAGATTTCACATTTTTGATAAAGAAACAAATTTGGGATTTTGGATATCCAGCTATTTGACTTTGTCCATTAACGCATTTAAATAAATATTGCTGAATGTTAATTTGGGGGGATTCTGATTTTTAATTATTTTCATTTTTTTACTTTGTGCTTTCAAAAGAGGTTGGCTGACATACATGTATTTGCCATATCTTCCCATATCCCATTTTTTCTATAAATATATGTATTTTTTGAATATGCATTATTCAAAATCAAAATACAATAGTCCAATGTACATTTCATCTCCTAATGAGAGTTTGTTTGACATATTCCACATATCTCATTTTTCTTTAAGAAATATATGAATGTTTTGAATATGAATGTATCCACAATGAGAATGAATTAGTCCAAGAACTGGCCTAATTCACACAATTGATAAAAGACCAATTTACGAATAAAAAATCAAATGTAAAAAAAAAATCTGAACTTGTCTGAAAAAAAAAAATATGATTTTGCTTTGGGCAGAAAAAAAATTGTAACTTTGATTTGGACAGAAAAAAATATAATATCAGGTAGCCTTTTCAGGAGGCCGATTTTGGACTGAAATCCATAGGAATCTCCATACAACGTTTATTCAACGTTGCATGCGTACTATGCAATACAGGGTAACAAATGGGGTTTCAATGGAAAGAGAAATCTTTGCCTGACATTTTGAAAGTATTTTGACTACTCTGGGACTTTTGAGTCGGGGGTTATGGTGCCACAACGTTACTAGGTACAGTTGACCAAAATTCTTAGACGAAATCCTGGATATTTAGTGCATCTTTACCGGCAATGTCAATTTCAATCGCATTTCCGGGAGCTATTACTTACGATATAGGTATAAACTGTATATATCTTTGAAGTAGAAGTTCCAGAGAACCTAAAATCACATGATTCATTGAGGTCCATGTATTCGATCCTATTTTTATTCAATGGTGAAAAAAAGTTCACGAAAAAAATGTGAAAAATGAGCAAAATGCGGTGCCGTGGGTGCCACAACCACTGGGAATTGTGAATTCAGAGTAACAACTTGCTGTATCAAAAGTCCAGTGTCCATATCATACAAATATAAAAAAATAAAGTTTCGTGCAATAGTTTTCTTGTCAGGGGGAAGCACTTTTTGGTATTTCATGAATTTATGTGAAAAAATCAAGTAAATTTTGTTGAAAATTCGACATTTTACGTAAGAAGAATTTCTGGACAACAGATAAACCCTAAGTGCAAACTGTTTAATTTGTCAAAAGATAGATCTACATATGTGCCAAGAACACAGACCAAAAATCAGATCTTTATAGCGATTCAATCGGCCGTACTAGCCTTTCAAAGTTTGGTGCCACCCGGTGCCGTCTAAAATTTTGCTGATTTTTTGAAATTACGACCGCACCTGCTTAAGCCCAACACCCCTAGCGTCTGTTTGAGTAACCCTACTGCCTAAATATTGCATGGGTGCATAGAAGCAATACACGTGTGAAAACGGGTAGGTTTGGCCAATAAAGGTATCAAACTCCGTATGTTGTTTTGGATTCTTTATTAGAGGTCTGGTAAACAAAATCATCAAAAGGTCCTCAAAAGACCCTATAAAAATAATATAACTTCATAAATACTAGTACAAGAAAGATAACTCTTGCTCATATATGACTCAAATATAAAATAAAATAAATACAATACTCTGTAGACTATATAGTTGCTTCACTGAGATACATGTCTCATAGAATATTTATGATTTGTTTGTGTGTGAACCACAAACAAATAAATGTGTAAATAGCATAATAAAGTTTCACGAAAATCTATGATCTGCATGATTAGTAAATAAAATACAAAATAAGCAAAGCATTAGAAAATGAAAAGCAAAGCAAAAATAGCAAACTAAAAATAACAAACTCAACATTCTGCTTACCTCATACAAGGGTATGAAGGTCTATGTGGATGGCAAAACAAATCTACATGTTATATCAGCTTAACACCTGAAGTAAAAATAGGTTTTATAACCATGTGTTCAGCAAATAATTTAACACATAGTCTGAACACTTAAAACACACAGTTTACTGGTATATCAAAATACTATTACTTTAAGGTTTTAAATAAGTCTATGAATTTAATTATCAAATATTTAAAAGGAAAATCTCATTCTCTCAAAAATACTTTGTTCATTAAAGTTACTGAAAAGTTTATGTTGTTTATCAAAAAGTTATTCATTTTAATACAAATTTAACCATTATTTATTCAATATTTACAACTTTCATAAAGATGTCATTTTCACTCACAGATGCAATCCTGCATACATCCATCAGTCATAAATGCACCAAATGTTAATAACAATATGACAATTAAAATAGTGAAATGTAACTGACCTGAATATGAAATGAATAACACCCAGAAATCTAACTAGAATAAACTGTGAAGAAAACTAAAGTTGAAATGCAATATGGCTGACTGTCCAGTAAAGAAAAATGTAAAAGAATGAATGGTAAGAATTCCCTCCAAAAGTACATGAGTTCCAATAATGAAATTGACCAATCAAAACCTTCCAATAATCAAGAGTGCTACTAAAAATACCTGACTAAATAAAAGTTCAAGGTGAAATGAAGTGTAAATAATCAATACAGCTGGTGACAACCAAATCAAGTGACTTTTGATCTGAATTATATTCAGATCAACTAATAAATGAGACAACATCAATTTAAATAGAATCAAAATACTTTTATTAAAAAAATGATAATATGCATACTGAAATTAAAAACTGTCAAAATTCAGTGTACCACACGTGCATGATATTTTATACAGAAGACCGATACTCACTTTTGCCATGATGGCTGCGGTCATCGTATATATGATTTTGCAATTTTTTGAATAATTATGAACTTACAGATATGAAATTGGTATTGTCTGAACTAGAATAAATTACTGAACAAGATTATACAAAAACATTGAATCTAAGGGGGTCCGGGATCAAAATATAGGATCACAAAGTTGGCCGACGCTGATTACAGAAAAACGTATTTTTTGCGTTTTCAGAGCCTGCCCCTGCATAAACCATACGTAGTATGGCAGATTTTTTGTTTTTTTTTTCTGAAAAGGGCACCCAATACACTAGAAACATGTAACAAATCAAAGTCTGGCTGCTTTTATTAAAATTCGTGTGAAAGCCCTATATCAGGTTATAGAATCCCAGGCCCCCACCCCCCACCGTATGAAAATGGTTCGTGCCTAAGCAACTGTATGACGTAAATGTCTGGGGTTTTTTTATATACCCAGCTAGCATGGCATTGGGCACTGAACCCCCCTTAAAAAACCCATTCCGGTAGTTGTTCCCGACAGATAATGCTTGTTGCAAATTTATACTTCACAAAAACAGAAATATGTAAACAGCAGGTGCCCGTTCCCGTTGTAGAATTATGCAAGGACAGTTATATTTACGTTTACACCATAACGTGTATCGGCACCAGTTAGACACCATTAAAAATTAATTCAATACTATTACCTACCTTTTGACTTCATATGTTGTTTTTGTGCTGAATAATCCGTTACAAAATCCACCTGTTTTCAAAACACTCTTCAGTTTGTAAACATTGATGACGTAATAATGACGTAATGTAAATAATAGTCCGTTGAATTTCTACGCATTTTTTTATCAATTTATTTATTTTTTATCATTTAGGAACTATGAACACAGTTTTCTTGGTCTTTAAAACATTTTAATTAGAATTATCTTACATACAATGAGTTTAATAGTTAAAAAAAATCAGCAAATTACGAAAAGAATTTGCACTATATTTTGTGAACGCGTTCAACGATCGTTAGATGTAATCAGTCGAGGTCCATCAAAAGCAGCCATGGATGCTGGTTGACCGTCTTCGACACTAGGAATGTGTGCATGAGTTCCTGTCGTCAAAGCTGTGCTGTCTGACAACACTAATGAACAACATTAATCTTGCGGGTAAGCGTACCTCTCTTTTCTAGTTTCGTAACCATGTAAGTCATGTAACGCCAACGTTTATAGTTGGGATAGGGGGTTGCAGGTGCCAGCAGTTTCATGGTTTTTGTCATTACACAAAAACAAACTGGGAGGGGGGGGGTTCAAACTTGTAATTGTATTACAGTCCACTGATATGCAATATGTCATATATTCGTAGCTGCACTTTATAATATCATTATTTGGCAAGTTTAAATTTACATGTTAAGGGGGTCCGTCAATCAATCAAAAATTGATGGTGTTGGTACCCCCCCCCCACACACACACACACACACCCGGCCAAACTTGCACCACCCCGAAAAGAATCAAATGGTCATATCAGGCTAAGCTATTCATGAATTAGCCTAAAATATTGATATTTTTGACAATTATAGAAGAGTACGTATAGTAGTTAAGGTGTGACCCTGAAACCCTATAAAGACTTTTTTAACTTCCAATAACCTGTTTTTAACAACATAATGTATAATGTTACACACAAGAACACCCATGGGCAGATATAGAAACTTTCAAAAAAGGGGTGGGGTCCACATACATTCCATAAATTTAAGGATGAAAAGGGGGGAGGTTTCAGAGCGTTTTCCGTAAATCTACAGGAAAATAACAAATTTTCGAAGTAAAATCGGATCCATCCCCTTGGACCCCGTTCCCCCCGATCTTCCACTGACATCTGGTGATCCTCGTCTGCAGTCAAGGAAATTAGGGTTTAAAATTTACAGGTCCGAATCCATTATCTAAAAATAATTTTATATCTATAGATTATGTTTCAAAATTTGCAAAAATTCACATGACCGAACAGAATTTTACAGGCCATAACCTGTGCGAATTTCGAAGACTGCGTCTGGGTGAAAATTTCATGGACCAATTTTCCGACTCTCTCTTGACACCAGTTGCGAGGATGGTCTCAAGAAACGATGGTTTTAAATCCTTCGGACGCACAAAAGAGGTTGGCCCGTGTATGGGGAGAGCAATACTCTGTGCACTTTTAAGACCCCTTTGTGGAGTTCGATAAGAGTAGGCTCGATGGGACCCGCTACAAAGCCCACACTAGCAAACTGCAAACTGGAGAGGAATTTATAGTTCTAAGCATTAAGCTTGTTTCCCAATCAAAAATAGATAAATATGTTTAAACTAAATCATACTTAAGTATATTGCATTTGCCATTACGGTACTTACTTCTAGTAGAAGTTTTTTTTTTCTTTCACAAGACTCTTGAATGGTCAAAGCTTGTTAATTAAAAATTAATTCCTTGTACTCTTGTTTATCATGGATCAGATATTCAGACTATTTAGTAATCATACAATAATGTTAAGTTTTTGTCAACATTTTCAACTGTAACGGAGGAACCGGATTCCTCCGTAACAAATTGCAGCGTCATTTTCGCTGGTCTTTTTTTGCTTTACACCGGTTAGTACTGGACAGTACTGTTTATATTTGGAGTGGGAGTCATTTCTCATTCTATTTTATGTAATAACTTATAAAATAGTATATGGAATAGAAGCAAAACGTAAATATTTTATACTTACATGAATTGTACCCGGACACTAGATGCAGTTTTCTCTGTTTTCCTGTCAAAACTTCATTTTTCTCTACATGATTTAAACATTGCCGCTGTTAAACTTATTTGATCACGTGACTGACAAGAAATAATAGGTGTTAGAGTGAAAAACTGTCCAAAAGTATTTGTCCGTAACGGAGGAATTTGTTACGGAGGAACTTTTTAAATTTAAATTTGTTATCTGTATAGATTATAAATGCGCACTGCATTGTAACTTCAAAACTTTATTACTTATTCCCTGCCAATAGAAAATAATGTGTTTATTGGTCAGAGGAATTTAGAAATATCAGATATAATGCTGTTACGGAGGAATCTTTTGATACTGGCATTTCTTGATTAATAATACAAACTGAATGCTGTATGAATATGCATCATTTTTGTTCAAATTCCTGACAACTGTAATAATTTCACCATTTAAACAGTAGATTAAAATCAAAAGATGCAAAAAAGGACTTTTCAAATCAAAAGAATTTTGCTAAAGAAGCTTGTGTAACGGAGGAATCCGCATTTTACGGACATTTTGTAAAGAAATACACATAAGAGTTTTCACTATGTAAATAGTTGAAAATTATATTTACTTTTTCATACATGATAAAAGTTTACATCTAAGGCTCTACTGATCAAATAAGTGGTCTTTTCTTCTTATTCGAAAGGTTAAATGCTTAAATTTGTACTTGGCGACATGCCGTTTTCGGGGTGTCTGGGCGTGTTCCTGACTAAAAGTTTATTTCCAACACACAGAACAGAACAAACAGATAGGTGCACTTTATTAACAATATATTCAAGTTATTAAAACACTTTATTTGGACTGCTTAGCTCCTTTCTTTTGCTCAACATCTTGGGTTAAAGATACACGACGCTAAATGCCAAACTTTTATGAGATTGGCCGTAAAACGCTTTTCGGCCAGTGGCGTAGCTAGGGTATTATTAAAGTGTACTCCCAAGTCGGCAGGGGGTTAAGGGGGCCGCTCAAGGCCCCCTTATGGGTCCAGGGCAAAGCCCTGGTGGGGGGCCAGGGGGCGAAGCCCCCGGAAGCTAACGAATTTTAGACAATTTAGGTATAGATTTTGACAATTCTGAAACTACAGATGACTTCAATTTTTTCAATTTTTGTTTTATTTTTTTTAACTTAGGTTGGCGTGTTTGTACCTGAAATCACTATTGGTCACTATTGATTGTTATATTTCATTTGGATTCCGTTTTTCTATATTTAAGTATTTTTTATATGAGATATATATGAAAGATCCTGGATAATCAGATTAAATTTTTAAATAAAAGAAGTACACACCTACATTATGTCACAAAGATTGCGTGAAAGGTTCATGAAATTCCATTGAGAGTTTGAAGAGTTGCGAAAACGAGACTGAGATACGAGAAGGGTAATCTAAGGCGTAACGGTGGTACATCTATGGACGGACATCCCAGACCCTATCTATTAATATATTTCATGCAGGGGTATAATAAACTGCTTTGATTGACTTTTTAAGGTTGAGGTGTCGATATTTTCCCCCTCTTTATTGAATTCAATTGGGAATGCTAAGTATAAAATGCTCAATAATAAACCCTTAATATATCTCTCTTCTGTCTTGTGATCTGTCGTGCTAACACGGTCGGATTTCTTCCAACCACGAACAAAGCGACCCTGTTTGATTTTTCAAATAAACCATTAAAATCGTAAAAATTCCTACCTAACGGGAATTTCATATCTATGTGCGTCTTCACGATCCAGAAAGTAGCTGGTTTTTTATATCTTGTTGGCGAAGGTCTTGTTCGGACAATGAAAGAAGCTGTGGTACCAATGGGGTATCCGAATGTCAAAAGTCCGAAAAGGCAGAGACAAAACCAGTAAACACCAACAAGAACGGGACAAAAACAGACAACATGTAAAACATGGAAACACAAAATAACTAAATATCAATCAACAACGCGAACTCCAGTCGAAACAAGAGTGAACTCAGGTGCTCAGGAAGAGTAAGCAGTTCCTGCTTGCTATAACACACCCGTCGCGTTGCCAATAGTCCATTCAGCGTGTCAAATGTAGTAAAGGAAGACAAAACAAAACCCTATGACAAACCAACATCTGCACTCATCTGAGAGATCGAAATCCCATATTAGTCTTTAAGTGCATGATGTCTTCCGTAAAATTTCTTGAGTGAAGACAGCAACCGAGGAGCAACATAATCCTGTGTGAGCAATTTTTGCGTCAGACGTGTCGCTCTGCTAAGGAAATCGATGTAAGTCCCGAACGCTCTGGAGTAACGAATCAATTGAGATATGTAAACCCCATAGGCTGGAGCGGACGGAATGTTGCTACACAAGGGAAAGTTGACGATTGGAAAGTTGAAGCTATCACGTTTGTCATAGAGCCTTGTTGAAAGTCTTCCTTGAGTGTCAATTTCGAGATGTAGATCTAAATATGAAGCAGACTTCCTAGAATCCGTTGTGTCCTTTATCTCAAGCTCCTGGTGATATATGAGATGGAGAAAGTTACCAAATCGAAAATTGTTTAGTGAAAGGACATCATCAATATTACGGAACATGAGGTTGAAAGAGAGAGCTACATGCAGTTTACGGTCTTTTTTGTCTAGAAGAGATTGTAAGAAGTCTGCTTCATATGAATGAAGAAACAAATCAGCAAGCAAAGGTGCACAATTAGTGCCTATTGGAATCCCTATTGCTTGCTGAAAAACACGTCCACTAAACTGAACAAATATGTTGTCAATAAGAAAGTTGAAAACAAGTCCGGGTATGGTATAAGACAAGAGCGTTTAACGTTAGAATGTTTACTCCTGGAACATGATGGTTGACTTGAAGTTTCAGAGGTCGTTAAAGTTTGTTCTGGTGTTTCAATGTTCGTTTTTTGGCTTGGATTGATCTTATTGAAAACATCTGTAATTTTCTTTTGCATTTTGGGATGATTATCTTATTCTAGGTACCAAGTCCATGCTACGTTGTTTTGAAAAGTACGCCGTTAAACGCGGCATGTAAAAAAGGGACACGAAAATTTCCGTAATACCCCCGGTATTATTACGTTCAGGATACAGATATAGCTGACCAAAATTTAATATACAAGGCATGCCTAAAAAAAATCCCACCGCTAAGTATGTATATGCATACATCAAGACTTAAAATGTAAATATATACCTACCCAAACCAAAGCCCCATATATCAGACTAATATTAAAACTGGTGTTCTTTCTAAAATCTTTTTTTTTTTTTTTTTTTTTGTGGAAATGATGTGGACGTTTTGGAGTACAAGAGTACGCTTAGCTACGCCCCTGTCGGCTCCAGGCAGAAATGAGACATCATAGTTTTACCTTGTTTTTTAAGACTTTTAAAATCTAAAAACTCTATATGTTATGATAAAAATTTTGCGATTGTATATAATGTTATATTTATGGCGATTTCTTCGTTGTTGTTGTCGTCGTCTGGGAACATTTATTTTTATTTTCATAAAAATATCTGTAGTATGAGGAAGAAGTTAATTAATGTATTTATTTGTTATTTATGCAATACATCTTTCACACTATAAAATAATAGCGTTCGCAAATATTCATACTGCCTACTGTGAAAATTAAATGTTTTTTCTCCTTTTCATTTCAGCCTGTAGAACCATCCTGATTTGCAGCTACAGCGCTGGACTGTCATTTACCTTCCATATATATCGTTGTTTAAAAAAAGAAGCAAAATAATATCGTATATGAATCCATGGATAGAAGCGGCCCTTTCAATATCTTAAAAATTAAAAGTGGGAAGACTTGTGTAGTTCAGACGTCTTACCAAGAAATAGAAGGATCGCGTGCGTGTACATGTAGCTAGCAGTTGTATTTGCATTGTTGTTCAGAGTGAATTAAGCGAACATCCATTTGTGGACACTTTGTTTGTTATCTTTTAAAAAATCTCAACCTGTAATATTTTTAACATTCATGACTTTTGTACCGTCAGAATAAATTGTAGTAATCTCTAAATATTTTCTTTTTAAATGGTAGAGTGTGTCAAGACAAATGTGTTATGTATAGTTACGTGTATCCCTCAATCTCACAAATGCCAGACCCCAAAATAAGATCTCAATAGAAAAGGGAGGTTTATGACGCCATAAAAGCTGGTGAACCCACCATTTCTTTTGAAATGTCAGGACCATTGCGAGCTTCAATTTCTCCGGTGTGTCTTTGCCATGCATTGTCTTTTCGTCTTCGACATTTGAGTTTGTTTATCCCATGCCAGTTCGGTAGTTTTGTTATTTCCTTTATCTTTAAGTTAAAGTTTAAAAGAAATTGAAAAAATAGGGTAATGGCAATGCTAGGTTCGGGTACCAAATAAGCCATCTCGTTGCTTGTTTAAATTGTTTTATGTTTTAACAAGTCATCGACATCCATTCATCTTTAAGGACCTCTGGCGATAGTTAATTTAGCCTAAGGGTAGTTAAGACCTCAATTTATGTGTTTTGAAACTTTGCTGTTCCACGTCAAATGTACCGGTATGTAAGCTATTCACCTATCAACTTAAATGGAAATCAACGACAAAGTGCCTGCATGGGTATCTGAACTATATATATAAAAGATCTACATGCAAGTTCTCTCATGATTTTGCACACACCTGACATAAAATATCACGAACATGCATTTGATTCTGCGTACATACAAGGTCGGAAAGCTTCATTTGTAGCAACCAAGAAAAATTCGCGTGATTCAGCATACTGTTACACCAGGTAGAAATGCTAGCATTCGGACTTGAGAAACAAAAGTTCAACATGTTTAAAATGATTCTGCATACACCAGGTCTGAATGCTAGTATACGGACCTGAAAAAAGAAAGTTTCAATGTATTTCAAAGGATTTTGTATACACCAGGTCGGAATGCTAGCATTTGGACCTGAAAAACAAAAAGTAAACATATTTTACACCGTTCAGCATTTACAAGGTCTGAATGCTAGCATTCGCACCTCAAAAAACATTAAGTCTAAATATTTTACACCGTTCAGCATTTACCAGGTCGGAATGCTAGCATTCGGTCCTGAAAAACAAAAAGTCAACATATTTTACACTGTTCAGCATATATCAGGTCTGAATGCTAGCATTCGGACCTGAAATACAAAAAGTCAACATATTTTACATCGTTCAGCATATACCAGGTCTGAATGCTAGCATTTTGATCTGAAAAACAAAAAGTCATAACATTTTACACCGTTCTGCATACACCAGGTCTGAATGCCAGCATTGGAACCTGAAAAAGGAAATATCCACATATTCTTATCATTTCTGCATACGCCAGTTCGAAATGCTAGCATTTTCCCCTGAAATTGAAAATTGCTCACAATTTTTAACCAATCTGCATATATATTTGTTAAAAATGCCGATATGGGTTTAACTAACAAAATAAATTTCGCCAATTTTTTTTTATCCCTAACATCTCACAATCCAGCATCCAAGGTTTTGAAAAATGCTAAAAGACCCTTTTATAATGCGGTAAAAATATGCTAAATATGGTAAAAATAGCTACTTTTGGAAAGAAAATGACAACTTTTACGAAAGTCTGGTGTTTTAGTCTTGATATTTTGTTCGACTACTCAATTTTGATAAGAAATTGCCTTCAAACAGCTAAAATTTGTGCATGAGAATTTTTAAATTTAGATGAGAACGCATTCTGATTATACCAATACCAATATTTTTTTATTATCAAATTAGGTCCCCATTATAGGGGATTTACAACTCAGGTGTTTCTCCCTTAAAACGAGATGGCATCCTTATTGATATATCTTTACTGGTCTGTTAGAGCAAAGTGATGAAAATGTGGAAGAAAAACTTAGAAACTTCATCTACTGTGAAATGAAAATAGATCAGAAGCTAGACTTTGGAAACGTGCATAGATTTGGTAAGAGAGATGGAAATAAACCTAGACCGATCATTGCAAGATTCCTTTATGGACCTTTATTACTCAGATTTGGAGCTAGTAAAGAAAGCGGGGAAGAACTTGAAAGGTACGCACTTTGGTGTGAACGAACAATTTCCACAGGAAATCGAAGACCGGCGACGTAAGCTCTATCCGATTATGAAGGAAGAGAGAAAGAAAAAGTCCAAGGTCGTTTTAGTTAGAGATCGCCTTTACGTGAACGATGAACTTGTACCCGTACCCGAAGACGACCCTGATGACACTCATATAGAGCCCCGTTATGGTCAATCAACTACACGACCAGTTCAACGTTTACGAGCTCATTCAACACCTGAGAGAGATGACTATTCACGCTAGGAGCACCAAGGAGGTCAAAATAACTGTACGAATACGAATACGAATACGAAAACTTTATTTTAATTCGGCACATATTTATAACAATAAACACAAGCTCTGATGAGCTTTTTACCGAATGTAGACAAACATAAAAATTTCATGCATGCAGACAATACAATGACATCACAAATACAGTAAAATAAATAATGTTAATAAAAGCACTACACGGTCAAGCAGATCAAGTTAGCAACAATACACATAAAAAGCAAGAATATATAAAGCACTAACATGCACAAGCAGCAATATAGATATAGGCATAGCTAAAATGAACATAAAATAAGCAGTTTGAAGCAGAGATAAAAATTACCTGCAAGCAGAACAGTGACAAACAGATCCATTCCAGGACTGAATGAGGCTTTTGAAATGGGAAAAACTGCATTCAGTCCTAAAATGGTCTGGAAGGTTGTTCCACATTACAGCTGCAGCAAATTTAAAACTTTTCTTACCATAAGTAGATGTTTTTACATGAGGTACCTCCAGAATATTGCTATATCTGAAAGAATATTTGGATTCTTTAACATTTAAAAGATTATGTAAGCATACAGGTGCAATTTTGTTAACAATCTTATATGTTTCTAGTGCCATAGTTCTTTGGCGTCTTATCTGTAAGGATGGCATCAGGGCTTTCTCTAGTAACATTTCGTATGTGCTGGAATGGTCATCATACACAAAACGGAGTGCTCGTTCCTGCACTTTTTCAATTTTTTTAGAATTTTTCTCTGTGCAGAAGTGCCAAGCCAAAGGGCAAAAGTTAAAGTTGCTAAGTATAAAAGTATGGAAAATAGTAAGTTTACTGAGTCTATCCAAATAATGTCCCAAACGCTTTAAAATATTTAATTGCTGTGATGCCTTCCTGCAGATATTGCTAATGTGTACATCAAAATTTAACTGATAATCAATATCTATACCTAATAATTTTACAGTAGATTCACATGAAATATTTGAGCCTTGAATGTCTATACATGGATCTCTAGAAAATGTTTTTTTTACCAATAGCTAGAAATTGAAATTTATCAGGATTTGCCTGCATTTTGTTTATCTTAAACCATTTAATGAGCTCAATTGAATCATTTTGCAAGGCACTTATTAAGTTGTCATAATCTGGGTTACAAAAGGACAGAGTATTATCGTCAGCATAGTTGTATAGAGTACCATATTTCACAACTGAAAAAATATCATTAATGAACACATTGAACAATAGAGGACCTAGAATGGAACCTTGTGGTACTCCTTTCTGGATGTCAGCCCAGTTGCTGAGAATGCTGTTCAGCTTAATTTGCTGTTTTCTATTTGTTAAGTATGATTTGAGGAGGGCGACCGAATTTGGTAAAACACCATATGCTGACAATTTGTCAAGCAAAATTTCGTGGGGGAGGCAGTCAAAGGCCTTAGAGAGATCCATAAGAACTGCTGCGACATATTGATTACTGTCTAAGGCAGTACGCCAATCTTCAATTAATCTCAGCAAGGTGGTCTGGCATCCATGTCCCTTTCTAAAAGCACATAAATAAGGATTAAATATAGCATCAAAATAATCTGCAAGTTGGATTTCCATTACTTTTTCAAAAATTTTGGAAAAAATAGATAGTACACTGACTGGTCTATAATTAGACTTTTCTAATGGACTTTTTTTCTTATATAATGGAGTAACCTGGGCTTGTTTCAGCCGATCAGGAAAAACACTACTTTCGACAGATACATTTATCAGCGTTGTTAGCTGTGGCACAATAACCTCTTTACAACTTTTTACAATTTTAGCTGGTATACCATCCACACCTGTAGCTTTCTTAACATTAATATTGTTTACAATTTTTACAATATCATTTTCTGTTACCTTTTGAAATACAAAGTTTTTTTCAGGTTTTAACTCCATTTTTTTCTTTATATCTAAAATACTTGGATGGCTTTCTGAATCATAAAAAAACATCACTTCCAATATCATTTGCTACAGTTGAGAAAAAATTATTAAAACATTCAGTGACTTCTTTGCTGTTGTTTACAATTTTGTTGTTTTCACACAATACAATTTTCTGTTCACCTTTGTCAGATTTTTTAGAGAAAAAAGGTTTCATTGTTGACCAAAAATTGTTGTTTTTGCATCCACCAATGCAGCGTTCAAGAAAGTAGTTTTTTGTAGACTTTTTCTTGATTTTTGTGACCAGGTTTCTTTGTTTTCGATATTTTTCCCATGTTTTATCATTTGGATACTTATTATACTGGGACTGCAGCATGTGTTTTTTATGAATGGCAGATCTTAGCTCACTGTTCATACAAGGAAGTGGTTTTTTTTCTTGGTTTTCGTGTTTTGACAGGTGCATGTTGGTCTAAGACACTAATAAACTCTGATTCATAGTTTTCATACATATCGTTTACTTGTTGTTCTACATTTGAGCATGTTTCTAGTGTTGGTATATGTATGTTGATTTTTGATATGTCTTCATTGAAGTTTGTGATTTCAAAGTCTTTGTAACTGCGATATTTAATGTACTCTTGTTTGGGTCGGTTTACATGACCTTTTAATGTGACAGAGATAAGATTGTGACAGTCACTGATACCTGTTGGTGTATTCAAAATATTAAAACAAAATCTTTTCTGGTTTGTCAATATAACATCAACTAAAGATGGTTTACAATTTTTCATAAAACAAGTTGGTTTACTTACTATTTGTGATAAGTTGAAAACATCACATATATCATTAAGAGTTGTACACTTTTTACCATCTAGCATATCAAAATTCAGGTCTCCTAAAATAATAATATTTTCATAGTTAATAAAACATTTGTCCACTGTTTTCATAAACATATTTGAAAAATCACTGTCATTTACAGATGGAGGTTTATATAGCCCTATTACTAGCCATTTTCTGTCATTTATATATACTTCAATCGATATCATTTCTAAATCATTACATTCCATATCAGTTTTTCTGCTAGAAGGAAAGTCAGAGTTTATCATCGCCATTAAACCACCACCTCGGTTGTTGCGATCTCTTCTGAACAGTTTATACCCATCTACTTTGAACAGGTTGTCATTGAAAGTTTCATCTAGCTTCGTTTCAGATATGAATAAGATGTCAGCTATTTTTTCGTCTAAAAGTTCTCTAATTTCTATAAATTTGTGTCTTACACTGTTGATATTCAGATGTGCCGCCATAAAGTTCCTAGGATTAGATTTTCTAGATTCTAAAAGTGGCTCAAAGACTGATTTTGTGTAAGAATTGTTCTCATCAGATGCAATTGATGCGTTAAGTTGATCATGTATAATAGTACTGTTTTCAAAGAATGAGTCGGAGAAATTTGGAAAAGTACACTTTTTACAATACCAGTAATCCTCAGATTGAGATAGACGTGAATACTCGTGATGTTTTAATTCCGTACATTTTAGGTGATACCAGAAATCACATTCATCACACATGATTCCTTTCTGATTTGATTTACTGTACATTAAATACGCCTGTAAATGAACAGTTTTTAAACGTCTTGACTTTAAAAAATGTATGTGGTTTGAAACGCAGAATGCAGTATCCTGAGTTTATTGAACTTGTAAACGATTATGATATTTTATGTTTTGTAGAGTCAAAAACAGACGATTTGGACGATATTGATTTTCCTGGTTTTTGTACAAAAATGAAAAATAGATATAGTGTAAAAAGAGTAAAATCTGGTGGTATTGTTTTATGTTATAAAGAATATCTATCTGATCACATATCTATAATCGATACAGAAAGTAATTATATTTTATGGTTTAAAATAGATAAAAGCATTTTCCATGTAGAACAAGATATTGTTTTTGGAATTATATATATTCCACCTGAAAATTCTATATATTGTACTGGTGACCCATACAGTGAACTAGAAAATGATTTTTTAGATATTAATGATAAATATAAATATATCTGTTTACTTGGAGACTTCAATGCCAGAACTGGTGAGGGTAACGATTTTGTAGAAGTTCATTTTGACGAATTTTCAGGAATGATTGATGTTGACAATGCAAGCATTGATATTTTAAACGAACTAAATTTATCCAAATTAAGATCAAGTATGGATAAGAGAAAGAATAATTTTGGAAATATTTTATTAGAATTTTGCAAATTTCAAAATATGTTGATTGTAAATGGTAGAATAGGTGGCGATAAAGGTATTGGTAATTTTACATGTAAGAATTCTAGTGTTGTCGATTATAATATATGTACTCCGGACTTCCTACGAATGGTTCAAGATTTTTCAATAGTAGAGTTCAGTAAACTTTTTTTCTGATATCCATTGTCCACTAGCACTATCGATCACGAAAAATGCCATGGATAATGGCGGCACATATAGAAGAAGTTTATATGTTGCTTATTGAAAGATGCGGCAAAACAAACATTTGGCACTTATAGACCGGGAACAAACCCGATCAATAATAACAGGAAATCACCTAAACCATGGTTTGATGAAAACTGTAAGACTGCAAGAAAAAAATACAAGTCCGCAAAACGCAAGCGGAAGAAAAATAGAATAACTCACGATGAGTTGAAGAATATTGAGAAAGAATATAAACATGAAATGGATAAGAGTATGCGAAAGCATAGAAAAAAGTTACGAAATAAAATAGATAACCTAAAATCGAAAAACCCGAAAGAATATTGGAAAATTTTGAACAATGGTAGAAAACGAAGAAGTCCAAATATACCTATTGAATTACTGTATGATTATTTTAAGGATTTGAATAGTGCAAATAATGAAAACGATAGAGTTGACAATGTAGATGTAAATAGTTTAAATGAAGAGTTAAATGTACCAATTACAGCTGATGAAATTGAAAATGCTATCAAGAAACTGAAGAATAATAAGTCATCCGGGGACGATAATATAACGAATGAATTCTTAAAACATTCGTTTAACAGTATGCGTGATATCTATGTAAAGCTTTTTAATATTATATTCAGTAGTGGACTCGTTCCAGAAATTTGGCTATCAGGTAACATTATACCTATATATAAAAACAAGGGGGATAACAAGGATCCTAAAAATTATAGGCCTATCACAATCATCAGCTGCTTTGGGAAATTATTTACTTCTGTTTTAAATGATAGATTGAATAAGTTTTCAGATGAGTATAGCTTGTTATGTGAAAATCAAGCTGGTTTTAGACATGGATATGCAACAACTGATAATCTTTTTGTTATACATACACTTGTAACTATTATGAAAAATAAGAAAAAGAAATTATACTGTGCATTTATAGATTTCGCCAAAGCGTTTGACACTGTTTGGCGTCAGGGTCTATGGTGTAAATTGCTGAAAAACGAAATAAATGGAAATATGTACAATGTCATTTACAATATGTACCAAGGCATAAAATCAAGAATTGTTTATAATGATAATGTTTCAGAATATTTTCCATGTAATATAGGTGTTAGACAAGGAGAAAACCTTTCTCCTTTCCTGTTTTCTCTATATTTGAATGATTTGGAAGAGTATTTCTACTCTAAGAATATCACAGGTCTAGCTAGTATTTCTGATGATATTGAAAATCAGTTCGATATTTTTATAAAATTATTTGTCCTTCTTTATGCCGATGATACTGTATTGTTGTCCGAGAGCCCAGAACAACTACAGATACAGCTAGACTCGTTTTTCGATTATTGTAACACATGGAAGTTGTCTGTTAATTCAGACAAAACTAAAATAGTAATTTTTGGAAATGGACAAACTTCTAGAAACCTAAACTTTAATTTAGGAGGAAATAACCTTGAGATTGTAAATGACATTACATATCTTGGTTTGAATTTTTCAAAAAGTGGCAGTTTTGCTAATGCCAAGAAAATTATTGTTGAAAAGGCAATGAAGGCAATGTATGGTGTATTGAAAAAAGGTAGATCGCTTAATTTATCTATACAATGTCAGTACGATCTTTTTGATAAAATTGTTAAACCCATATTATTGTATAGTTGTGAAATCTGGGGGTTTAGTAACATTGATATGATTGAAAAAGTTCATCTAAAATTTTGCAAATTGTTACTTAACCTAAAAAAATCTACTCCTAATTTTATGGTGTATGGAGAACTAGGAGCACTTCCTATGTCAGTATATATCAAGCAAAGAATGGTAAATTATTGGGCAAGAATTGTAAATGGGAAAGAAGAAAAGTTTACTTACATTTTATATAAATATCTATTTTTAAACTCTGTACAGAACAATCTTAGATCTGATTGGCTATACTATATTGAAAATATCTTGAATACATGTGGTTATAGAAATATATGGATGTTGCAATCGAATTTTAATTGTAAATGGTTAAACGAGACTATAAAGCAAAAATTAAAAGATATGTTTATTCAGAGGTGGTTTTCTGATATGGAGATATCTCCAAAAGGATTAAATTATAAACTATATAAAACGCTATTTCAGTTTGAACAATATTTGAATATACTGCCTGATAAAGATAGAATTACATTCTGCAGATTCAGGACTGGGAATCATAAATTACCGATTGAGGTTGGGCGATGGCTAGCTATTAGCAGGCCGGAACGGGTGTGTAATATATGCCAATCTAGGGATATTGGCGACGAATTTCATTATCTATTTGATTGTTCGGCCTTATTAGATGATCGAAAATTATATCTCAATCGGTTTTATTGGCACGGACCAAACGTTCTGAAATTTCAAAATTTGTTCAACACATATAACAGACGGAAGCTTAAAAATATCTGCATGTTTATCAGGGCTATAAATTCAAAGGTTGTTCCTCCTGGTTGAGCCCAGCGTGTTCAAATACTCTTTATAATATTTTACTTGTTATTCTTATATCATTCTATTGTTTTCTCCATCTTGTCATTCGCACTGTGTTAATTGCTTATGTATCATTTGTAAATAATATTCTTTGTACCACTGTTTGCACATGGTTTTAAAGAATAAAATTGTCTTGTCTTGTCTTGTCTTGTCTTATTGATGACACTAAACAAAAAGGAGCAGTATCACTCAGTCTTTACTTTTGACAATGCTGGGGAAGATATCCCAACACTGAATGATAACTATCCAAGTATGCCAACTATCGGCACCATAAGACCAGATGGAGTAAAAAAAACTTTAGAAAAACTTAGATCCGTCAAAGGCAACTGGTCAAGATGATATATCTGCTCGCATATTCAAAGAGTATGCATGTGAATTTGCCCCCATCTTGCTTATTTCTCTAACATCTCAATTAGTAGAGGTAACTGAGTGCCTTGTGACTGGAAACAAGCAAATGTCATCCCTGTCTTTAAAAAGGGTGACAAATATCTTCCAAGCAACTACCGTCCTGTTTCCCTTACCTGCATCTGTTGCAAGGTTCTTGAACACATTGTAGTTTCAAATGTAGTTAAATATCTTGAGCTCTATGATATCCTTGTGTAACGGTTTATTTCTTCCCCCATGAAATATCTTCCGAAGTCATGATTAAATGCATTATTTACGGAATAAATCTGGATATTATTTAATAATATGTCAAATCATGTAGTTTCCCCTTAAAACCCAATAGGGACCTGGAAGAAATATCACAGTTATTGAATATCACAACCGGAAGAAATTATCTTTTACACTTGTAGATTGTCAACATGGGTTCAGGGCCAAGCGTAGTTGCGAAACACAGCTAATTTCACTCACTTATGAACTCACCAACAACCTCCACTCAGGCATTCAGACAGACATCATTATCCTTGATTTCTCTAAGGCGTTTGATAAGGTGCCACACAAGCGACTTCTTTGCAAGCAAGACAACTATGGAATGCCAGTAAGATCCTCCACACGAAAATGGTTAGAGTCTTTTCTCCATAACAGAATGCAGCAAGTTGCTCTTGATGTGGAAGGCTCCAACAAACTGCATGTTACCAGCGGGGTACCCCAGTACTAAGTCCTGGTCCCCCTTTTATTCTTAGTTTTCATTAATGACCTTCCTGCATCTGTCTCTTCAAAAACACGCTTATTCGCTGATGACTTCATCCTTTACAGACCTATTAGGCAACACACAGACAGCATAACTCTCCAACAAGATCTTGGCTCTCTAGCAAGATGGGAACAACAGTGGGGGATGCAGTTCCACCCAGAAAAGTGTAATTCTATGTCTGTGACACGATCAAGAAAACCATTCAAGCATAATTACATCCTAAAAGACCATACACTAGAATCTGTCGACACAGCCAAATATCTTGGAATCACCATGTCCTCAAAACTTACTTGGAACGCTCACATTGATAATGTAACATCGAAGGCACACAAACTATTAGGTTTTCTTAGAAGAAACTTACAAATCAAAAACGAAGAGACAAAGTGTATGGCATATAAATCCTTAGTAAGATCTAATCTCGAGTACTGCTCTACAATTTGGTCACTCCATTCCAAAAAACAAAAAGGACAAGTTGAAAAGTGCAACGTAGAGCAACACGATACATAACTGGCAGATACCATAACACCAGCAGTGTCAGTTCTATGTTGGACCATCTACATTTACCTTCTTTAGAAACTCGATGAAATATAGCAAAAGTCACCATGCTCTACAAAATTACTCATCACTTAGTTGCCATTGATTCAAAACTTTATCTTAAACCACTTACACATCTCAGTACACGACACACCCACAGTCTTCAATTCCAACAATTCTCCACATCAAATGAATACTTTAAATCTAGTTTTTTCCCTCACACAGAAGTTCTCTGGAATGCCTTGCCACCAGGCATTGTTGCAGCTCCTACACTGGGTCAGTTTAAAACACTGATTCAGTCACACCCTATTTAGTTCATTTTTTGCCATTAAACCCCTGTAAATAATCTTGTAAATATGTTTAAAAGTATTTTTTGTTCAGTGATTGTTTAACTGATTTTTTTTTGGTTTTTGATTATTTTTTCACATTTTTCAATTCGTTTAACGTTTTTTCTGTTCACGCCGTTGCGTAGTCGTCATTGTTGACGGTGCAATGAAATATGTAGATGTAGATGTAGATGTAGGGCAATTACATATTACAGTCATGATTGAAACAATGTTAACATAACAGTACATTAACAAGTTCATGTATAATGAATAAAATTGAAATGTAAATATAAAATTTATCTATTGATAGTGCAGATGACAGAACCAGCACTCGCAAACCCGACCAGCGAAATGAAAAACGATGAGATTACCATAGACTACATTGACAAAGTCCCCCATAATAGACTTATAGGGAAACTGGAAAGTTATGGATTCAACCGAGAAGTAACAGAGTGGATAAGAAGTTTCTTCATGCAAGAATTGAAAACAAAATGTGATCGAAAATGGGCAAGAATCTGAATGGAAATCGGTGTCGTCAGGAATACAACAAGGCTCTGTTTTTGGACCTCTCCTTTTTGTTTTTGGACCTCTCCTTTCTGTTTTTGGACCTCTCCTTTTTGTTAAATTAAAAAAAATGATCTCACTGGAATAGTAGAATCACAATCTTACATGTTTGCAGATGATACAAAAAATATACAGAGAAACAAAACAAACCCCCGATAAGGAGATTCTGCAACATGATTTGGATAAACACGAACAATGGAGATATACCTGGCTCTTTCGTTTTCACCCAAACAAATGCACGCATATGACAACAATGTAAGAGTCAGCAGAAGACCACCTATAAACGCATTGGAAAGAATGAATATTGGGAAAACATATGATGAAAAAGACATTGGAGTTATAGTAGACAACCAGCTTAAAGTTGAGAAGCACATTAATGAAAAGGTCAACAAGGCGAACTCCGTCTTTGCAGTCATCGGGCGATTATTTAGAAACTTGACAATGGAGACCTTTCTACCATTACAAATCCTTGGTAAGATCAGCACTTGATTATGCTAGCACAATATGGGCACCATACCAGAAAGAGATCGCATACCAGATTGAGGGAGTCCAGAAAAGAGTCACCAAACAAATTCCCGACCTTGGCAACCTCTCTTACCCAGAAAGACTAAAGAAACTGGAACTATAGAAAATAGGATGTGATTGAACTATACCAGATAATACATGAAATTTACGACCCAGTCGCCGTAAAATGCATAAAACTAATCAAGGATGCCAACATCAGACATCTAGAATATATCAACTCCATGATGAGAAATAGAACAAAGACCAACAATTTAAAAATCATCCATTAAACCCGACACTTGAAAGCTGAAGAAATTTCTTTACCATCAGAGCATTGAAAACATGGAACAAAGTACACGATAACGTTGTCAACGCACAATGAATAAATAGCTTAAAAAATCGACTAGATAAGCCGCGTGACTGTTAAAATCCAGAACTACTTTTCTATATCTAGCAGAGATAGATACTATGAATGGAAGTCCTGGACCAAATTCAACACTGGTCGAAGAAGAATTAGAGCCTTTAGTGGAGACCTACCTAAGCCTGTTAAAGGAATCATATATCCTTATGTATGTATTTATAAACGGAAGAACGACGGAACAAGTGTAAGGACTTATTATATGAACACCGTCGTCTTAAGCAGCAAGGCAATATGAAAATTTTCACTGAAAGATACGACGACCGGTCTGAGCCCAACAACCAACTACGGGAAGAATTTAGAAATACAAGAAGGAATAATAACAACTAAACTTTCCGATAAAAAGGCCACACGAATTATCTATTTACACAAATATTAGTTAGAATATGGAAGTGTACCAGCCATCCACTCAAAGCAAGACTTGGCTGACACTGATAAATATAATTAGCAGTTCAATAAAAATTCGACTAACGTAAATTCAACAAAGACAGAGAACTGAAAGCAGAGCAAACCCTGGGGACCAACAGTCTGAAGAGGGCTATATACACGGAAAATTCCAGTATTACAGTTAGAGAAAAGTTCTTGCCATCTAAAATGTTCAATCCATAAGATATCAAAAATAATCTTTATTGAGTAGTTAACTTTGATTATGTGAATATTGTACCTTTTGAACTATTAACTATAATGATGATAATGTGTGCTTCTGAAGATGGTTGTCGTTTATTCATCCAATCAAAGCGGCCGTTGAAACCACATGGACTTTAAGAGTTTGTGACGTCGGACGTCACTTGGCGACGTCTAAGACTGAGTTCACTTTCACGACGACTTTTTTGCCGCGCGGATCGATAAATATGTTTACAGAAAGCAGAATAGATTATCATAGTTCCACAGCTTACAACAAGCAAGCAGTAAGATTACTATAATAGTATATCCTTTACTTAAATTAATTTTTTAGAAGTCGGGTTCTCAGAGTTGGCGGTCAGACTAACCAAATGATCTAAAAATAATAAATGTTCTATCTGTAATGAAGGTTAGTCTTCTATTTATGTTCGGCAAGGCACTTTTAACATAGTGATTTATGATCTGAATATGCCACCATACTGGTTTTTTTTTTTCGAACAAAGAATATGAATTAATCAGTTTTTGAAAGACAAGCTATTCGTACGTTCTCCTGATATATAGAATAAGCACTGTGCTATTGTCGTGTTAAGTTTGAACACTCAAACCTTCATCTAGATATTGTGTTTCAGATTCGCAGAAGAGCTAAGAACAGTGTTCGACTTATTACAGTTCAGCCCCGGGACGAGAAAGAAGGCTTGAACTCAAAGGTGAGATTAGATTTATGATCAAAGATGCAATATACTAGTATTTTTATGATCTCTAGTACCAAAATCTTTTAATTTATCCACTGTTATTTTGATTTCATGTTTTTTTTTAGGCTACAGTAATTACAAATATATCCTACCGTACACAATCCAAGGAATGTGCACAAGAGCCACAAGATATTCTTCAAAAGGTACACTATTCACATAATCAAAATATAAGGTTAAAAAAGTTAATTGTGAGTACAAATTCATACAAACGTATTTGATACAGATAAACATGATATGCAATAGTTTTAAACGGTTTAGCTAAGATAGAATTTGTTACAATCAAACGATAAAAATATTTTTAAATTTAACTATACGCATTTACAACTCAAACTGGACTACAGATTATGCAAACCATTTCATCGTGAACGCATCAGATTATGCAAACCATTTCATCGTGACGCATCAGATTATGCAAACCATTTCATCGTGACGCATCAGATTATGCAAACCATTTCATCCTGAACGCATCAGATTATGCTTTACCATCAGATTATGCACACCATTAAATCGTCAACGCATCAGATCATCGTCACCGCATCAGATTATGCAAAACATTTCATCGTGAACGCATCAGATTATGCAAACCTATTCATCGTGAATTCATCAGATTATGCAAACCATTTCATCGTCAACGTATCAGATTATGCAAACCTATTCATCGTGAACGCTTCAGATTATGCAAACCATTTCATCGTCAACGCAGATTATGCAAACCACTTCATCGTGAACGCATACGATTATGCAAACCTTTTGACCGTCTACGCATACGATTATGCTTTACCATTTCATCGTCGACGTATCAGATTATGTAAACATATTCATCGTCAACGCATCAAATTATGCAAACCTTTTCAACGTGAACGCATCAGATTATGCAAGCCATTGCATCCTGAGCGCATCAGATTATGCAAACCATTTCATCCTGAACGCATCAGATTATGCAAACCATTTCATCCTGAACGCATCAGATTATGCAAACCATTTCCTCGTGAACGCATCAGATTATGCAAACCATTTCACCGTCAACACATCAGATTATGCAAACCATTTCATCGTGAACGCATCATATTATGCCAACCAATTCATCGTGAACGCATCAGATTATGCAAACCATTTTACCGTCAACACATCAGATCAGATAATGCAAACCATTTCACAATCAACTTCACCGTCAACACATCAGATTATGCAAACCATTTCACCGTCAACACATCAGATTATGCAAACCATTTCACTGTCAACACATCAGATTAGGCAAACCACAAAAAATCTTTCACCATATTTTTATGATTTTTTAAGTACCAATCTTTCTAAAAATCATGCAGAGGGTGATTCATGGTAAAAAATAACACATGTGTTTGAACATGGTTTCTAATACAGAATGGTCACCTATTAACAAAAACAACAGCCATTTGTTTCTATGATGTTGATCATGAGAGATAAACTTTACATAGATTGCATTATAAATACTGTAAACAATGGAGATAACTCTTTTCTTGCTATGCATTTCATTAACCTTACAATTCAAAACACTGATTTCTCAAATGACCAAGATTTTTGTGGAAAACAGACTTGATTTTCAACAATAACACTATATCTTGATTCAGAAAATGTAAAGAAACCCATGTGTTATTTTTTACCATGATAAATCACCATTATCATATACCCTGCGTGATTCTTGTAAAGACAGATACTTGACCATGCTTAAATACAAATTTATATGATAATCAAATAAATTATCAGGCACCACAAGAAAAGCCAGTAAATGATACACTAACAGCATTAGAATTGTCACCAAAGGGAAGTAGTCTGAACGATGCACCAGCTTGTACCGACCATCATATAGATGATGTGTATAAAGAGGTAAGCGCTTTAAAAAAATAATTAAAATATTCCATAACACCCGTATAATATACTTAGTTTCAATACGATTGTTTGAATCGCAAATAAAGTTGATATCAATAAACGTGTAAATTGATCGTAAATTTAAAAAGCGCGTCCGTGTGCCCGTTCTTCCGTACCACGGTTGCCATTTATTTGTAATCAGCTGCTTACAGTTTTTCTATTTGTAAAAAAGAATCATGATCATAATTGTTTAAGCTATATGTGCTCTTTTGCTTTTCAGCCGAGTGATAAATGTGGGGATCAGAGTAAAGGGAACAAAAGACGGAGAAAGAACAGAAGAATCCACGTTGTGAGTTAAAGGATGATTCTTGTTTAGTAAAATGGAATGCAACTATTATGCATTCTTAGATTGTACTGTGTGATTTTTTTTGAATATTTTGCTAAAACACACCAGCTGATAAACTACCAGAGAACCAGGACAATTGAAAAACGTTCGCAGAGAGATTGACATTGATTCCTTAGCGTTTTAGAAAATAGCGAGTGAATCATTTTTGTTGCAGTTCAAGGATCAAGATGACACTCAGCTTATTCATAGATTTTTTTTACGACCGCTCAATTTTATAACTATGTTATGGCGATGGTTGTCGTCGTTGGCGTAGATGTAGACACTTTGGTTCCGTGAGATAACTTTAGTTGTAGTGAACTAATTGTTATAAAATTTTGATATGACATTAACAGGAAAAAAAGATAAAGATTTTCTGTTAAACAGGGAATAATATTTATTCTTTTTTTTTAAATCTTGCAGCAATCAGACAAGGTTGTAAGCAATGAAAGAGAGGTAAAATATCAGATGGTTGGCAGTCAGATTGGAGATGTTCAGACACCAGATGGAGCTGTCGGGCAGAGCAAGAAGATTCAAAGGAACACTATAGAACCTGCCTCTGATCGCTCAGAAAGGGCAATAGAGCAGACCCTACTTCAGGTAAATCTTTAAAAAAAACTTCTACTTAGTATTTGCAAAAACTGCTTTAAAACTTAATCCAATTTGTATGGAGAAACTGTTACAAAACTTATTGATATTAAGACAATGACTTATTGAAAATCGGACATTGTTATTTAGAGCAAATCACCATGTTTTTATGAAAAAGGAAATGATTTAGATAAAAGTTGCATGCATAACTCTAATTTGCTAATACCAGATTTGCTAAAATCAAACGCCAAAAAAAAACGATTTTGATGTTGTCAGAATCAACTATAATTTAGAGAAAATTAACTGCAAAACCAGTAAAAAAACAGACACTTTCAAACGTCCTAAGTTGCATTTACTTTGTATTTCAGTCTAAAGGTACAAAGAAAGTGACAAGAAAGTTAAGAGGTCCCAGGAAAGACATCATCAGGGCACAGCAGTTCTTATTGATGAAGATGTTGGTAAGTACATGTACATGTATTTACAAACATAATTATGAACATTTATTCAATGGTCGACTAGTCATGCTTCATTTTTGCTGTTATATGTATTTCTATTTAGTAGAAAAACTAAAAAAACATCAAACTATATTATAAGCATAATAAAAAACAAAATTGACACATGGCTTGGTTTTAAGGGATAATTAATTATGGAATCTTATCCAACTTAAACCTAATTTTACAGTCCGAGAAGAAACAGAAAAGAATAGACCCAATAGAGGCCTTGTATGAAGATGTACACCCGAAGAAGCCAAAACAGAACAAGCTCAAACAAGTAAAGAACTATTGCAGAGAAAAGATTTCCCAAGTTAGGAGTTTCTTCTTAGATCATTTCCAGCTGTATACAACCAGATGCTCATGTCACTCACCAGTTGTGGAAGTATGAAATAACTTTTTTGTCTGCTGTTTTATCATTTACTGATGTTGTTTTGTCTTTGTTTTTGGTGCATTAGATTATATTTATGTTTGTTTATTCTACTGCTTATTTTGAAACCATGAAAAGATCGAAGAATATGTGATGACTTTTTCAATTTGCAATTTAGAGTTATTTCTCTTTTTCCATAAACAAGCGAGAATAAAATATTTCATTCAATCTAACTGAATTATTTTTTTAATGTCATCTCTTCACATTCTATAAGAGTTTTCCTGTAAAAATTGATCGTTTTAAGTGTTTACATTTAAAATTTGATACCTCGTGAAGTGGTGTTATTCAAGAAGGGGAAATGTGTGACTTAATAATAAACATAGGTATCGAATTTTCAAAGATTAATTGCTCTGATTTAAATCTACAAATTCTCATGTATCATATCCTCGTCCCTTAAGTCTAGACCGGTGATGCAGCTATTTCATATAGTTGTAGGTAATTACATGTACAAGCACTCAGAACTTTACACCCTTATAGAGACAGGCTGCCGATGATTGTGTTACTGCAACAGGAAAAAATAATGTCGTGAATTATTATTGGGATAATTGTAAAATTTCCTCCATTTCCCGTTTGTGTAAATTTCTATAATGAACCAGGATCCAAATAATCAACAAGTCATGATTCCATAAACCTAGTGCATAAACAAATCTTTATATTTGTAGTTTCTTGGTTCATTACCACACCCCGCTTCAAAGAATAGGGGTGTGCTCTTGTGCCTGTGCCCGTAGTTTAGTCACACTTTTTTTGTAAAACAATTTCAAAGGGGTATCTCTAATAAGCAACTAATCTCATATTTACTTGTTTTCTTTAAAGAAACAATATTAAACTAAGATAATAGAATAACCGAAATAGTACAGTTGAAGCTGTGTCATTAAAAATCATTTGTCAGTACTTTGAAAAACAGACGTTAATTTATTGACTTATAAAAAAGCTGTGGTAATCATTCTGATATTTAAGTGAGAATCAACCATTATCCGACCTTGGTTTCATTTGAGTATTCTGAGTTCAGAATATGCATGGACTTTTATTTTTTATTTTTTCCAGCATTTGTCCTCTTTATTCTTGCATTGTTCTACCGTACAATTCAGTATTTATACCATTTTTTAAAAGTATACTTAAAAAGTTAAATTTTGGCCATTTACTAGGAAATCAAATGGTCGTAATAACCCTTACACAATTTTTATTGTCAAATCATAAGGACGATACTCTGTCTCCAAACATAATCTTTAGAAGTGTGCCTCCTGCACACACCTGTTCCTTAACTAAGTTTAGACGAAAAAGAGATGTGGAAAAAGTGTATGCGACGAAACCAAAATAAAGAAGCAATTTAACAAAACCACAATAGGAAACAGCCAGCAGTCTTTAACATTACCAGAGGTCGCTGCTCGCCGTCTTGTATTTGCACAAAACTAAAAATTCAAAACCAATCCCCAAATTATAAACGAAAGACCAATTTCTGGACATAGAACAATAAACAAAACGACAAAAGGGACAAACGAAAGCTTTGAAAAAGATTCCTGACTTAGGAAAGTCACATATAAAATATGGCGGAGTTTAGATAGTTTTGTGGACACAACCTTCCCCCTATTGATTATCTTGTACTAAGCACAAAAACAGCACACTCTAAAAAACAACTCTTTTAAAGTTTAATTCAACAAGAAAGAACAAAAGCACTGTACGAGAACAACGAGAGGTAGAGGAACTCTCTTGAGAACACTCACAGTTACTGACAGCTAGCTAAGACACATTTATCGACTGAGTTAAAAAAATCAAATATATCAATTCAAAATCCGACACAACACTTCAAACAATATGATTAAGTGTTACACAAAACCGACATATTTGATCGCCACAATGCTTAAATATTAAAAAGTCAAAAGGTTATAGATTAACGTTTAAAAGTTACTTAAGTTACCTTGATCGTGTAGTTAAAAAGCAAACGCATCTACCTAATGTTTTGTATGGAAAAATAGTGGACATTTCATGTTTTTTTTTCTCTTAATGTACGTTCTCTGAGTTAAGATTGTCCCTGTGTGAATACCTTATCACCAAATCCATTATGAATACCATATCGCCAAGTTGTATTGTTATTCCACTGTGCATACCCGACCGCCCGACTAAATGTCTCTCCAGCTGATGTAATGTAAGTATAGTGTGAATTTCTCACCGCCCGACAATAATGACTTTCACCACTCAATTGTAATGTTATTCCAGTGCGAATTCCTTATCGTGCGACTGTAATGTTATTCTGGTGTGAAAACCTCACTGTCCGAAAGTAATGTTACTCTGGTGTGAATTCCTCACTGTCCGACAGTAATGTTCTCAGTGGTAATGTTATTCTGGTGTGAAAACCTCACTGGCCGACAGTACTGTTATTCTGGTGTGAAAACCTCACTGTCCGAAAGTAATGTTACTCTGGTGTGAATTCCTCACTGTCCGACAGTAATGTTCTCAGTGGTAATGTTATTCTGGTGTGAAAACCTCACTGGCCGACAGTACTGTTATTCTGGTGTGAATTCCTCACTGCCAGACAGTAATGTTTTTCCAATGTGAATACCTTACCGATCGACTCTAATGTTATTCTAGTTGGAATCGCCTAACTATGATGAATTCCAGTTTGAGTACATTACCGCCCTACTGTAATGTTATTCCTGTGCGAATACATTTCCACCTGACTGTAATGTTATTCAAGTTTTAGTACTTATCCATCTGACTGTTATGTAATTCCAATGTGGATACATTATCGCCTGACCGTAGTGATTTCCAGACCGAATAGCGTACCACTCAGATGTAATTTTATTCCAGTGTGAATACCTCGCCACCCGACTGTAATGTTATTCCAGTGTGAATACCTCGCCACCCGACTGTAATGTTATTCCAGTGTGAATACCTCGCCACCCGACTGTAATGTTATTCCAGTGAAAATAGCTTACTCTATTGCATGAACGTATTTTATTCCAGTGTGATTTCATCCTGACTGAATTGTTCTTCTGATGTAAATACCTAATCGCCTGACTGTACTGTATTCAAGTGCGAATACTTTACAGCTCGACTTTAATATTATTCTAGTGTAAAATACTTACTACCCGACCTTAAGGTTATTTTGGTGTCAAAACCTCACTACATGACTGTAATGTAATTCCAGTGTGATTACATTAGTACCATACCGCCTTAATGAAATGCTATTCCTATTTGAATACCTGATCGCCTGACTAATTCTAGTCCAGCATAAATAACTTATAACCTGACTGAAACGTTATTCCAATGTGACTGTACTATATTCCAGTGTGAATACCTTAATGCCTGACTGTATTCTAGTGTGAATAAATTACCGCCCGACTTGGTGTTATTTTGGTGTAAATAGCTCACTGCATGTTTGTAATGTTATTCTAGTGTGATTACCTCACAGCTTTACTGAAATGTTGTACCTATTTGAATACTTGATCGCCCGACTATAATTTTATTCTAGTGTGATTACCTTATCGCCTGACTGTAATGTAATTCCGGGTAAATACCTTATCAACCGACTGAAATTTTACGTCAATTTCCATGCCTCGCGGCCGGACTTATACATTGTTGTAATATTTTCAAATCTTGCATGCATCTTTTTTTTGTATCTATTGAATCTGCTTCTCAATAGTTAGGCAAAGGGGTTCTTCTTTCTATTGGACAGTTATCTTTATTAGTAGGGAAACAGTCGCTCAGAGTTTTAATTTGCATATGGTACTGTTGATGTAAGTTTCAACATCATAGTGAATTTGTTTCAATTTTATACGATAGCACCTTTAAAAAGACTTGAAATCTCTAACAGACAAATAAATATAAAAAAGTCTAAATTTGAGCTTGTAATTATCATTTAGGAAAAAATATTGTGGGTTTTTTAAGCTCGGGTAGGCTGTAAGCTTGTGATTAGTTTACCCCGAGCAATAACGAGTAGGTTTTTTTTATTCTCCACCTAGCTGTTCTTAGATTATGACATGCATTTTTATGGTTTCATGACAAATATTGTGTCTTCCAGTGTTTTCATTGTCACGAGCAATATATGCAGAGTTTTAATTAATAATCAAGGTAGTCATAACCGATCCTTGGCAGCTGAGGCTTAAGAAGGTTTTCATTTTCTTTTTATTGCGTTTTTTGTTATATTAAATGCCCCAAGAGAGGGAATTATTTTCAAAAACTATAAGAGACAAACGATAAATTCTCTTAAGTCTTTTAAATGGTAGAATGTATTTGTCTCGGCGCCACTTCCAAAACATGCTTTTTTGAATTTATTTTGTTTTTCAGACGTTTTCATCAATAATCCCAAATGGATTAAAAACGTGATATTTTTTCCTAATGCCCTGCTTATGAAGGCAACATTTTTTTCACTCCTTATATAGATCACTGATAAAGTTTTCATATAGAGTTACAAACGATTTCTAGATGTACAATGATAGATAAATGTATAATTCATAAGACATTCAATATTAAGTCAATAATTTCGTAACAAAAGAGAGAAAAATGAACAACGCCGCAATATGTTGTGTGCTGTATTGTTGGGTAAAGAATAAAGGTCCGATCGAAGGTGTCATTGGGAACGAATCCGATATCCCATCATCAACGCGGCCATGCTTAGATGGCAGAACGATGTGCTGGGGTGTTCAATTTATTTATAATCCCGTATCCTACCATGGAACGAGACTTAGGCCATTCATGGACATATGTGTTGTCTGTTAGGTCTAAATGAACTCATTCTGTATATAGCTTTAACCAATGGTAGGAACAATAGACATGATGTGAACCTGACCATGGTATTGTTTCTCTAATGATTTTTTGTTGTTGTTGGAAATCTGTCAGCATTGTCTTGCATGTTTTAGCCAAGTATGAGTCATTTCAAGTCTATATTTCTAAGTCCAAAATTCATTGTAAATAGTTATGTACTTATATTCACATCTCTTATTGTGGTTGTTTTTTTTTCGACTACAGCGATTCTAAAATGTACAATAATAGAACACACTTTTTCTACCATTCCTTTTGAAATGGCTGCACGAAGTCAGGACTATTATGATCTTCAATTTCTCCGGTGTTTCTTTATTTTTTTCTTCTTGGACAAGCTTACCCAGTTCGGTAGTTTTGTTGGTACCTATATCTAGAAATATGTGTCGCATGGTGAATAAACGCCTTTTTACAGTTTATATTTTTTAATTATTTTTCCTATTATGCATTATGTAGGATTGGTCAGGAGTATTTTCAGTAATTTTACATGCGCGTCACCAGATTAAAAATGTTAGTGTGAAAAATAGGTTTGCTTTGTCAATGAATCAGAAGAGTTGTACTTTCCAGGATGTCACCAAATTAATGTATACTCTTTACTCATAAATCGTGTCTTGAATATCTGTACTTTAACACCTTTACCAGCTAGTACACGATACTGTGGTTAACTAGCCCTTTAAATTTGTGTTTGTAAGAGTATAGGTTTACATGGACTTAGATCAACATGAGCATGGAGCTAGTCACGACCTTCAGTAAAACCTAGATACCACTGGTCTCTGATATTCATGATCGTTTTTAAGGTGAAGGGACACATTTTCTTAAATTGTCTTTTTTTCTTATTTTCTTGTCTTTCATTTTTTTCATGCATCTATATAACTATATTGGTTGTAAGTATTTCTCTTTACATAATTTTGGTTTACTACATTGAATGGAAGCTTTGCAATATTTTTTTAGCAAACCCTCTTATGTATAGCTGCGTTGGTTCTTTGCATTTATTCATCCGAACCCATACATCACGCTCATTTTCTTCATTACGAAGGCAGGTAGCTAATATGCTTGGAAACGACCTTTAAGTGCATCACAGTGACTTGCCACAAGTCTATTTTTTTAAATGATAAAAAATACTTTAATATTTTCTCTAACAGCGCGACTACTGACTAGAAGAATTAAAAGTGGTGCTATCAGAGAGGTTAATGCTATCTATAAATTTTCATAATTCTTTCTACGAATAGAGAGGAGGACTTGAAGCAAGTCTGCTAATTCCCCTCTGTCGAAAATTTCATGTTTTTTTGTGCATATTGCAATGGGTTAATGTTTTCTCACCTTTATCCATCATACACTATATGCTATAGTACTGCATATATGCATTGGTATGATGTTTTGGATCTATCCGATATTTACTAAATGGTTGGCCCAAAACCTAGTACTTTATGAAGTTCATAAGTTTGAACGCGGGGTATCAGTTTTTTTGGTGTTGTTTCACATATTTACTTGATAAATATATCTTTTTGTTATGCTCGTATTATGTGAATATGCCGAATTTAAATATTTACAATTTCATGTAATAAATTTTGATGGCACATCTTCAAAAGGGTTACTAGTATTTGAAAACTCTACAAAGGATACCAGTCTGCGTCCGCCAACTTAGCATATATACTAATACCATGTAGATGGGCATATAGTGTTCGGTTCCGTCCGTCCGTCCCTTAAACCCAAAGTCCCAATTCTTGCTTACTGACAGTTGCAACCATATTTATATGGTAAGTGCACCAAGTGGTGCTTAGCACAATGCATGCTTCGGATGCTAGTTGTGACCTATATTTACCGCATGGATGACCACTTTCTGAAAAATGGTTAAAATCCATTCCTGTTTACTGACAAGAGCCACACCAACCATATTGGTATGAAAGGTGCAGCTAGTGATGCTAAGCGCAATGCATGCTTCGGATGCTGGATGTGACCTTTATTTTCCGCATGAATGACCACTTTCAAAAGAATGGTTAAAGTCCATTCCTGCTAATTGAAAAGTACCACATTGCCCTAAGTGGTATGATAGGTGAACTAGGGATGCTTAGCAAGATACATGGTTCAGATTCTGGCTGTGACCTTCTTTTTCTGCATGAATTAGCACTTAGAATTGTGAAAAGTTCAAGTCAATTTCTGCTTAGTGACAATAATGCATATAACGAGTTGAGCTTCATAATAGATAGACTACCTAGCCGTTTGATAAATATAAAGGCGGCGCATCGTGTATGTTTGACACATTTTCTTGTTAAGATAAGATTTTGCATTGGGAAGGACATTGTCCCTGTAAAAGCATGGGGACACATATAGATAGCCAAATGGAAAACTTTCCGTCCCATGTACGAACTGTTATGTTAAATAGGCCTTACCCGAACATTGGCCAATACTCACTGCTAACTTGTGCTTGACTGATATAAACAAAAATGCATGGTATTATTCTTTTACAGATTAAAACATCTGGACATAAATTGAAATAAAAATGAAAATCACAAAATGATGTCTTTTTATAAATAAATATCAACAACAACAAACTCTGAACTCAACACGAAGACGTATCAAAAATAACTGGCGGATGGCGGTCCGGATTCTGGCATTGTTCTGAGACACAGACCGGTTGAAATGCATGAAAGTTTGAAACAGATGCTGGAATATTGTTACAATGAGATGGAACATTGGTAAAACTTGTAGGAATATTTGGAAATCCTGATGGAACACTCTGGAAATGTTTTTGCTGTGGTCCGAATGTCCCGATTTTTTGGTATCCATCTTCATCCACGTCACTATCAGAAATCCTCATGTTTTTACCATTTAGTACAGGAACTGTGTTTTGTTTGTGCATGATATGCGGGTCTAAGCAGGGACCTAGTGTTAGTGGATACTGGTGAATCTTTGGATTGAATGTCCCCATTCTTATCACAGGTTCGTGGCCATTATGTCCGCCATTATGGCCTGCACTTGCCATGCGCGCCACGGGTCGGTGCACTTGGCAAGGTCGATGGTCAAGAGCATTTGAATGAAAGTATTCGGGTTCAACGTTCATATGATGGATATTTCTATTCAATGGTAGGGTATGACTATGGCAATCTCTGTATTTCGGATCCAAAATAAAATAGTTTTCTCCTAAAGGCGTCTTTGGATTGTTATTGGGTTCTAATGAACACTCGTGTCCAGTAAAGTCTTGTGTTATGAAGGGTTGGCGTTCATAAACCGGTGGCGCACTTGGGACTTCTTCATGCGTTGAAATCTCTTCATATATGTTTCCCTGGAAACAAAAAAGAAGATTTTGATGACATGCCAGAAACGTAAACTTGCGTCACTGTCTTTCATTTAACAATAGCATTTAATGGTTACTCCAAACTATTACCAAAACATAAACTCGGAGATTATTCAAATGTAAAACAAAACAATATATTGTTTAGATCCATTAAAAGAGTCTAAAAAACCAAGAGACTAAAAGCAAATGCACATTTATCAAAATTTTCAATAATGGCATCCTTTTATTATCTGATTATAAAAAATAAAATTCAGATTTTTGTATTGGGTAGCTTGGACTAGAATGGTTAATGCTATTAATTAAACGGAAGGAAAATTCAGACACATTATTGATCAGCATATTACCAGATTTCTAATATATTTCCTTTTATTCTTTCCATTTTAAGATGGTTAATCTGATAAATGTGATCTATTGTAAAAATAACCATATTATATATGGTATATAGAGTTGGAAACTTTTGACACTTGATCCAACCAAAATGGTTTTCTGTATTGGTATTCGTTTAAACTTTAAACAATAGGTTTGTATACCAAAATAGGTGAATTACTGGGAAAATATGCTTTTAAAAACGCAACTTACAGCTAAATGTCATTAAATTGTCCAGTCTATGCTTTTGCACAGACATGAGTATCTTTATACTTTGCATCATGATGATTTTCAATTTTTAAGTAGGTAGAATAGAAAAAAATCTAGCTAGATATGTTTTATAGCTCCTGTCATTTGGTTACAAGTACAAAGATTGATTGATTGTTGATTGCTTATTGTCCCGTCGGCGATATTTCAGCCATAATCGGGACATCAACATGTTCAAGTACAAAGAGATAAATGTATTATTCTATCAAACTCACTTTGAAAATATATAAGTTTCTAATATCAAAAAATTGCTAACTAAGTGTTGAAAGATTGATCTAAGGAATGTGCAGCAGATATAAATCTTGTGAAAGGTTGGAAAGATGCAAATGTAGTTTCTAAGTGCTTTGATATAGAACTTATGTAACGCAATCTTTATACATATAAACAAGGGAGATAATTGGTATAAAAACCAGAAATTGTGTCAAGGAGATCATGATTTATGGGCGATTTTTTTATTTAGAATAATAGACAATTGTGCAGTTGAGTAAAATACTTGCAGCAGAATCTTAAATATCAATAACAATGTAAACCAGATACAGACATTGACAATATGAAAAAGGGGACGAAAGAAGACGAGAATGGTTCAAACTGTTTTTGTGTATATTCACGGAGTTATGATGATATAGATAGATATCATAATGTCCATGGTATAATGCATCATTACATGTACATGTTTTTGTACTACATGTACAGTAACAAAAATTAAAATGAAATCGCTGCAGTGCTAATGCTGAGTTGACCAAGAGTATATAATAACAGACACACAAACATGTCATGCCAGATAGTTTAGGGACATACAACAAAAAATAGTTTGTGCCTTGATGGTAAAAAAGCACCAACTACTAATTAAGCAAGGTTAATATTTCAACAACACAAATGGAGTCAAAAAAAGCAACAAAAAACAATAGGAAGTGTATACATTTCTAAAACTATTCAAAAATTATATTAACTAATCTATGTAAAACTATAACGAATAAAATTTGAACTAAACTAACATGAAAATTGAAGCGTGGACATGAGAGGGCAATGAATACCTTGTTATACTTGACCGGAACTAGTTTACCTACCGAAGGACCCTCGGCAGTTTCCGGTCCGCCTTTCTTTCGTTCTAGATACCGCTTCCTGAAAAGAGGAAAGAAAATAGATATAAGGCATCACCTAAACATATATAACCATTTACGATTAATTTAAAAAGAAATGCATGGCATATTAAAGATCACGAAAACAACAAATCGGGGTTCGAGCTTTTATGGCTGTTCTTCATTCCGCAGACGCAACTTAAAGCATTCAACATTGTTTTTTAGCATGTAGAAAATACTCGCTGGCGCATTTCCTAGTCAATGAACGTGCACTTCAGCAAACTTATTTAAAAACGATTATATAATTATGTTCCAACTATCATGAAAAAATAATAATGTACCCTTGTGCACTTGTAATGAGTTTTCAGACTAAATAAGCGAAGAGGTCGATTCTAAATGCAGCTGATGTTTATGTTGAGACATCGTGATGTTGATTATAAAATCAGAATTATTTCACATAAAGAAGACTTGTGTTTATAACAATTTTGTTTATTTAAAATTATATAACCGAAATCTTATATTTTATAAACACGCAATCTTTTATAGACAGTATATTCCACTTAAACGTTTATAAAATTATCTTTTCAAAAAGAAAAAAAAAATATATTCCATTGAATACGTTTAAATTCAAAAGTGCTATAATTTTGCCAATCAAAAAGCTATCTCCTTTAAAATCTTCTTGAAAGCAGAAAGGTAGTTTATACAATCAAGATATATGCAGTTCCTGATGGGGATTCGTAAGAATTTAAGTACAAATGTGTGTGTTCTGATACAAAGACAAAAATTGGTTATTAGTGAACGCACTTGAGTACAAAATGAATGTTATGATATACGAAATTACTTTCCCTATAATTACATCACAAATGAAAAACAAAGATGTCAAAATGCATGGATTCATATTCATCAGAGGAACAATTGCTCGTCTGTCTATAGCGATATTTGAGGATGAAAGGCATTTTAACGAGGTCGTAATCCCCCTAGAGTCTTAATGATGTTATGTAAATGTTTCCTTTTTGAACTTGAAATATTTCTTTTAATATTCATCTCATTCACGATTGTCATGCAAATGAGTGGAATTCACTGTCATATAAACTTCACTAATTGAAAAATAAAATCATGAAAGTGATGGTTTAATTACAGAGGTTGCATGTAAAGGAATCATAATTTTAAAATAGAAAGATGCATAAAGTCGAGTTTAACCACAAAGCAAAAAACTGTCTTAAGTGAAAAGTACTTCAAAACTTGATAAAGCATAAAATGTGGTGGAAAATAAGCGGGACTTTCATTTTTTGAATATATAGAAAGGTAGTTTATACAATCACAGAGGTTTAAAATTATATTGTTTCGTACTGCTTATTTTAAATTCACAGTAATTCATTTTTTTTTACGTTTTTATAGAGGGGAAAAACAACAAAAACTACAAATCGAGGTTTACAATAGCCCACTCCACATTCCTTTGCCGTATTTTACAACAAATACCAAATATATGCGTTTATTTTATTTTCCATTAGTGAAACCCTGCTTATAAGCCCCATTAATGCAGGGTAATGGATTCAGGTCGTTTGTCAAGCCATTATTTCAAACATTGAATATGTTACAAGATGTTTATTGATATCTCAATTTTTCTTATTTACAAACTGATTAAAATTTGCATTCAAAAACATTCTATTCTTATGTAGTTGGTTTGAAAAATCACCTTGTTAGTCAATGATGAAAAAGCTATTTGAACAATGCATAAAACGCTATGTCCATTGTTGCCGTTTCAGTCTAAAAGTATGCCATATAAAGACATTTAAACAAAATCCATGGGAACTCTTATGGTGAAAGCCATATTTTTTCAAGAACTTTTTACTTTGCTTCTATAAAAATTGTGGATCAAACATCCTTTTTATTGATTGATTGATTGATTGATTGTTATCTGCTTATTGTCCCGTCGGGACTTAAACAAGTTGAAATACATAACTAAAAGATGGTAAGCTAAATGTTATTTGCCTTAAAGTGAAAGGTATTACATTTCAATCAGGAATTAAAAGTTGCAGAATTTGGAATCAACAAAACGGTTTACACTTTGTATGTGGTTATGCTTTATATGTCGATTTCAAGGAGTAGCACTCATCAACAGCATTTGAATCAAAATCACTGCATCAAGTTCATGCATATGTTTATATGCATAAAATCTATGAGATTTTATAAAGAAATAAATTTCAAATCAGATCATATCTTATTCAAAGTAAAGATACCCCAAAGAAATCTTTGGTAAGACCTGTTGAATGTATGCATAAGATGTAACCATATCATGACACTAAAATTTAATTATCACCCCTCTGCTGACATGAGGTAATTTATGATAAAGAGTTTACACTTAATAAAATTGTACAGAATAAATTATTTATAATGAAAATTAAATTTTCTGTTTTCTCAGATTCAATTACAACATAAATTTATTACACCTGTAAAGCTGGTTGGTGATAAAATTATTTTGAATCAAGTTAAAATGTGAGAAGATACATGAAGAATGTGCATATCAAGATCCCCAAGTGCATTTTACCCTATTTTAACCTTGTAAAATATTTAACAATTTTAATATAAACTCCTCCACGGGTCCTTAGTTTTATTATCATTTACATAATAAACTGGTTTGATGTTTCCTTTATTGTTTAATTTAATGCTTTTAATAAAGTCTCTACGCTGACTTAGTCATAATGTTCGCTTCTTTTATCCCAAAGCTAAATTATACCCCAAGCTTTACTAGTAAATTGAAATTATATATCTTCAGAGTATTCTATTCTTTGTTCCGAGATGAAGTAATAGATATATCTCACAAACAATGAACATATCTCGTCATAATTCAACCTAAATATTTTTTTTGCACATCGTTGCGCTTTATTTGTCTACGAAGAGCTTAAGATAAGGAAAGGAAATGCAGAGAATATAGGAATGGGATTATAGCTTGAACAGCAAAAGGATTGGAATAGAAGGCAATATCTGCACTCTATTTGCAGCATGAGCACTTCCGGGATGTTACCATGGAAACTTACGTGCAACGGTATCGTCTGCTAAACCACAATGTAGCTATCACGGCAAGAAGTGCAACAAGAAAGACACCAAGGACGGCGGCTGCGGTCAAGGCCACTACACTGCCACTATCTGACGGCGGTGGAGCATTTATCATTATAGATGTGTGATTTGTGGACGTGATGGTGCTCCTCGTTGTGGACGAAAATATTTGAGATTTAGTAGATGATCGAATTGTTGTCGTCGTCGATGTCGTCGTAGTTGGTCGATGGGTTGTCGTCATCGATTTTGAAGTTGGAAGTGTAGGAACTGGTGGAGGAGCTACAGATTCTGAAATATTAACAATACATTTATAATGATACACATTATATACAGGGGGAAATACAAGTCGCCACACAACTCATCAGAGGCACTCTAGTCAAAAAATGTTTGAGAAAGGCAAAGTTATTGGAAAGAACATTAGTACATGGTTTATTGTTTTTAAAACTGTTATCTCTTCCCACTTTTACTGACAAGTATCATAGACCATAATATGAATATCACCTTTTTCTTTGTCGAGAGTCTTGAATTTTGTTCTGGTGGAAAAGTATTTTTTATTAAACACAATTTTAACAAGTATTAACTGTGATTGCAAGCAAGTCACAAAGTCCCCCAAACGACCCGTTTTTGCCACTATTTTCTTCAGCATGTCCAAAAACCCCTATATATCAATTTTCATGTAAATCGGAGCACTTTGAAAATTTCGACCCGATTATCTCCCTTGAGAAATCACATTTTTATTTATATCTCGAAAATCGTAAATATCGCTTCAAAATTTTTTTTCATATTATTAAAGAGAATGTTTTGCTCTATCAACCTACAAAATTTCAAAACCCTGCGCACCTAGGTTACCGAGATATTGCAATGTCCAATATTTAGTCCATTTTCCTGTTTCCATGGAAACGGCGGCCATTTTGAAAAGTCCGATTGTCAACAAAGCTTCCTTTCTTTACAATCTATTATCCTGCCAAGTTTCATATTGATATGTGAAGTCGTTTTCTCTGGGATCTCCGGACAAGTTCACGACTAAGCGGAAGAATCGGAAGAAGAAGAATAATAATAATAAGAAACGGTGCAAAAACAATAAGTCCCCAAACGTTGTTTGGGGGACTTAATAATGTGTGAATGTAACCGAAAAACCACCAATCATTGATGATGAACATTAAACAGACACAGCTTAGTGCCTCTGAATATTACATAATTGAAACCGAACTGCAGAAATATTGTTTATGATGTGAAGCGCATACAATAAATTATTATTTTTTTTTGTAATGAAATATCTTTTTTAATAAACATGCACATGATCTGGGTTTTCTTTAATTCAACACTATTGCATGTCACCCTATAAAGCTACATTTCTTTTTAATTGTTTAGCCCTTATATGTAGGTTCACTAATATATCTTGAAATAAGATATGGTGCAGCAATTTTAAAATTGTAAAAATTGCATTGTTGCATTGTTATGCAGAGAGTCTTGTTTAAAACGTCTGGTAAATATGTAAATTTTCTTCACAAAAACTTACAAAAACCATCAATAAAAACACGGAAAAAGATAAAAGATGGTTACAAAAACAGACATTTGAAATTATTTTAAACGTTCGTTGTAGAAAACTGTGGACGTTTCAAGTTAAATTAGATGTCATAAATAAGGCTTAGGTTTTCTTGAATAGAAGAGATATTTGATTTCACTTGTAATTCAAACTGCTAACTACATTTATCTTGATGTTGAAGTTTTTTCACCTTAAATTTTCGAAATTTGCATTGAAAACCAGTAAAGACATATAGTGAAAATAAAATGGAGACTTAACCGACCTATATCACTTGAAAAATCTCCAGGATTGTTAATATAAGAGTCGGCACTCGGAAACATCACACATCTCTTACAAGAAGTCTCAAGTTGTTATAAAATTTGTAAATCTTTCCCAAATATATTTTTTCTCCTAAATCCATCAATTATTTATAATGGCTTCTGAAGAAAAAAACCGAGATTGCTTATAATTTGAAAGAAAAAAAGTCGTAATCAATTTGTGAGATTCTAGGTGGTGGAATATTAATTCTAGGGGTTCTGGGTTATGTGTCATTCTATGATTCATACATTGTTCATTCTCTTTTAGGGGGGTACAGAACACCTAAGGTAGATAACTCTTAAAAATCATTTAAACGTTATAGTTAAATATATTTAATCAAAGAAATCAAGATTCTCAGTGATCAAAATAGGAAATGTTGAAACTTCATTATGTTCAACAAAAAATTTCCTAAGAAACATATATGGTTCAAATTTTGAAATTGAAATCAATTATTCAAAGTGAATATTTTTGCCAATTTTAAAGAAAATTAAACAACACAATTTTATTTTAGTCTAAGTGTTGGGTACCGCCTTCATCAGGGCAAAAAATTATTAAAAAAAATTTAATGTGGAAAATCGAAAAAAAAAATTGCATGGAATAACTGGAAATATTTTAATTGAAAACTGGAAAAAAAACTTTGAACTTTATACATGTGAATTCAATTTTTTCTGGCGCCTTTTTCGTGGTTAGTTAATTCTTTATAGCAAAAGGATTTAGGAGACAGTAATAACATATAAGGATTTTTCAAACTAAAGAGTCATTTCATGTTTTAGAAATTATATATTTTATTCTATAAGATATTATAAAAGAGATAGCAAACATGGGGTCAACTATCAACATATTAAAATACAAATGTACAATTGTTCTTTGTTCAACTTATGAGTGCCACTTGAAGAACAAATATTTACACTTGTAAATTTAATTTAAGTACGTTTTGAAATAATTCTTATTGGCATAAAAATGAAATATTTGACACACTTAAACCTTGTTTGGTTTGTCTATTTATAACATATCATGCAGGTGTTTTCTTAATTGTGTCAACACCTTATGAGTTCTGTAAAGTATTGGTCAAACTAGTCCAAATAATTCAATTTACATGGACCTGCTTCGGTTTCGTTAGCAATTATGATTTTGAATATTTATACATGATCAGGAAAGCGAGATTAATTCCCAAAAATGCCTCATGTCAAAAGGCATTTAGCGACGGATGTTGTATAGATTTAATTATTTTATTTTTTTAGTATAGAAAGATATAATTTTATTTTCAAACCCAAGAATAAAGTCGAGAATTTCGATCATTTCCGATATATCCGATGCAATTTCTTTTTTGGTAAGTACCTCCTCTATTTCAAGGAGTTATGGCAAAAAAAAAAGTTTGAATCATCTATATAAAAAGTCCTCCTCGGGGAATCAAATCATATCTATTGATTTATAATAGCTCAAAAGTCTCAATGTTTCGGCAGTTGCCTTCACTCCGTATGAAGGCAAATACCGAAACGTTAAAACGTTGAGACTTTTGAGCCACTAAAATAAATATATTTAAATTTTAAGAAACCATCTTAAAATAAAACCAATGTAGAAATTAAACATACCTGGATAAAAATCCACATCGAACACTCCGCCACACCCATCTTTAACAAAAATACTATCAGCAACTATTCCATAATTAATCCCCTCCGTACATGTCCGTCCTTCTTGAATTTGAATTTTCATCTTCACATTTTTAACTAGATAAGCACCGTCAATTTTACACTGTTTATAAGAAGTTCCCGGTGTATTACATTCTAAAGTTCTTTGTTCCACGGGACCTGGTGGGGCGGCTGAAAATTGACATGAGAGTCATGTTGGTACTGTACTAAGATTTGAAGCAGGAAAGACATATAAACTATTCATTTTGTTGGTTGTCCTATTTTTTAATATTCTAAATCATTCTCGTAAACTCTTTTTTTTAATTTAAAATAAAAATCATTTTGTAATAATATATCATTTCAAGTTATTTTTGTTTTTGCTTTAAAATTTTTCATTTAAATTCTAAAATATTTTATGGTATTTTTGTTATAATACCTGGAATATAACATGTGTAAAAGTTGCCTTGACAACCGTCTTGTACCCAAACATTGTCTCTATGGATACCATAGGCTCCCTCGGTACAGGACGAACTTCCAGGTATAGTCTCTGTTAAATCCAGACACTGGAGCCAGCCACCGTGGGCGTCTTTCACTTGGCAATCTTGGTGGTGCCCAGGAAATAAAGATCCACATTGTATCTGTACATCAGACGAACATGTTAGGCGACCTGAAAAAAAATCATATATGTGATTTTATTCTCAACGAAAACATGAATTAAAATAAAGATAAGAAAAAAATAGTATCATTTTCCTTTCCTTTTCCAAGAGAAAGAACACTATATTAGTAAATCTAATTCCACTAGAAATTCTACATCAGTCGTGAGATTTTACAAAATCTACTGAACTCTTGTTTCAATAAGTTTATATATCCTGTAGGTATTTCAATATAGAACAATTAATTTCCAATTTTCGTGTAGACAGACCTTTATTTTTGACATTTTCACAACTGTTTCTGGCGTAGTCCTCCATTTTCCATAATAAAATAAAATACAACTAATGATCTCACTAATGATTATTGATAAAAAAAATCTCAACTCCGAGGGCACTTGAATCACATGCTATCGAAACAAATTTTAATCTCCATATGAAAAATCATAAAAATTGAAGAGATTTATAGCTCCCCAGTACATTCCCATAGAATTAGTAAACAGTTTAAATGATTAGGGAGGATTATAAACTATTTCGGGTATAATGAGACTCCAGCTGTTTCCTAAAGAACACTGACAAATTGCCGATGATGGACCGCCATTATAACTAACTTTAGGGGGCAGTTCCTCGCTTCGCTTGAGCGATTTTTGGTCTATTTGAGACAGCCTGTGGAATTTCTATCAAAAAGATACAATCATTGAATATAAAGCACGATGACAACACACTTCAGGTTTATTAGGTACAGAAGGTCTATGGATTATAGATTAAGTTATTGTGTCTGTACAGTTTTAACCACTTCTAGTGCTAACTTGTTAGGCCTCGCCTTCCAACTCCAGTTACGCCATCCGTAGAGTTTTAATGAGCTGAAATATTATGCAAGAAAGGAAAGCCTATAAAACTTTCTGTATTGCATATGAATGAAGTAACGCGGTTTATTTACAACTTGTACGACCATATATGTTCGGATTAGGTTTCAATAAAAAAGATTGTAAACCATGGCGGTTACTTGGTGTAGAAGTTGAATAAATCATTAAGAAGTATTTAATAAAATATTTTTTTGTTTTTTTAATTAAAAGTTGTATTCTTCCAATTAATGGGATGATGGGCGTTACATTTTGCACCTGATGGCACAGAGATAGTCAAAATTGATTATAGCTGCAATTGTACGAAGGCTCAAACAAGTAGGGGTTTCCTATTTCACTCGTGATTGTTTTTAATTCACTTTGGCAGAGAAAATGACTGAAAGACAAATAACACCCATCAGTGTTCAAACAGGAAGTTGAAGGCTTGTGGTCTCGAAAACGAAAAAAAGCTATTATAAAAACATTCATTCTTAAAATGCAAAAGAAAAAGTGACCAAAAATGTTTGGGACTAGAACCATTCGTAAGATACCAAATGCCAACATACTGATACTACAGACGGCACACCCAGTAAAGCTATAGAATTGTATAGTATGCATGTGTCAAACATGATTTTGCCAGTTTTATTAAAGGGCTGGCTCGAGTAATAAACCATTTGTATTTAATTTTATGTGAAATATAAAACTTAGTTAATGTTTACATTTCAATTTACAACTTACTCTAAATCCTCTCAACGTTTGGGAATTTGTAAACACAAGAAAACATTGTACGGCTTCTCAAAAAACATTTCAAGCCATTTTTTTCACATCTGGATTTCTGCTGTAAGGTCAAAGATAATCAAAGAAAAAACATTTTCCCTATAAGATAAACAAACTCTAGGTAGCAAGGGGTGTAGAGTTTCTGTCAAATTGGCAGTTTTTACCGAACAACGACAAAACATAAAATTCCAAAATTCTCCAATTACCGTGTAAATTGTTTTAATATAGCGACTAATGAGCAAGCATGTGTAAGATTGGTTATTGGCTTCGGTTAATTTAAGGCACATGCCAGGATGTGTTTAATATTTCAGCAAAATTAGGAAAAGAAACGGAGCTCATATAGGAATCTATAGATAATACAGCATATTGGGAAACAATACTTCATCTTTTACAGATAGTCATAGCTTAGAAAGTTATAAATTGGCACAATTACATTTGTTAATACTTAGTAATAAACTATGAAGCATGTAAACAAAGAAAATTGCCATTAATACTTGAAAACAATTATCTAGATGTAAACAGGATTTGGGTGTAAAGCACATAAATTAACATGGACACTTAAGAAAACGACCAAAAGTTAATGAAACATATGTAACATATTTGTATTAACACTTAATTTGCAATATATTATATTTTTCATTATTAAATTCGCAACAGACGATATCCGGTTGCCGAACGAGAAAAAAGAGGATGCACTTCAACCAATTTCGACGAGAGAGTGGCGCCGTTATAAGTGATGTTTTCGTAATTTGTTCAAGTAATAGATAATAACTTGGTTCCCATTTACATTACTGGCAGAATTCAATAAAGTCATCTTTAATAATTCAGGTTAATTATTTCTTTGATAAAGGCTAAAAACGAACGTTTTGATGCAGTGATGAATATTTTAAAAATGATGGTCGTCTGCTATATTGAATTCGTGTCCTTGTTAGATGAATATCGGGAAGATGAATAGTTAGAAATTGGAACCCGGCTTTTCAGAAATTTAATAATTTTTGCATTATCATGATTAATTCTTCAATTTTAAATCGACGGACTTATTGTTTGAAGGTTATAAAAATCGTGAAAATTGAAAGAGCATTCTTTATATTATAAATTACCGTAATTACATCACATGCCTTTAAAACTTGCATTTTAATGAACTTCATATCAGATTGCAAGGTGTATACGGCGATACGGATTTTTATAAATGAATCATAAATTTTGAGAGGTGGTACAAATAGGCGCAAATATACATGGAAGATATGTGCATACATGCACTCAGGGTATTTTCTATCTCTAAGTCTTTGATCTTTATTTAGGCTTTCCTGTTTGTACTTTATAACCTTATTTTGGTCTAATTCAACGTTGTGCTAAGACACAGTATAAGCCACATAAATGATTACAAAAAATGAAGAATGAAAACCTTTTTTAAAGCAATATAGAAATTTTCCAAAAATTAACTCCACCACAAATTCAATTAGGGGATTAATATGTGGAAATATTTTAGATATGGATTTCTTTTCAACTAGAGTTTTTATTCATGTCTTTCAGGGGAATTATTGAGTCATCTGTAACATAAATGGCCTTCATAATCCGTTCAGCTTATATACATAGAAGAGATTGCCATTTAACTTTATTCATGTTCATTAAAATTCGATTTTTGATTGTCCCTTGTATAAACATGTTTGTGCGACCTTATTGAAAAATTTAATCTTTATACAACATTTTGTTGAATATTTGTTTTACATTCTTAGTGAGATCACCTGAGCAAATATGAAGGATGCAGATTTCCTCGAGTTGAACAAGAGTCTTATTGATGTCGAGTCCATTCTTTTCCTACTTCAAACATGCCCAAATTGCTACATTCAATAGAAATCTCAGATAGTCCATCCGTAATGACTATTTGTATCATATTCAGTCGTTCATCAAGTACATTAATTAGAGAAAAATATGAATATTACACTGACAGGTGTATCGATAATCAATGAAATGAAAATTATGTTTCCAACATTTCTTTAATGTAAGGTAGATGGCTGCTGAGAAATTGATTGAAATTTATGTAAAACTCAAGTTCTATGTATGTAACTTTAATTCTGCCAGTAAGCCGATCTCTGTTTCAAACGATCCATTAAGGATGAAAGATGCCTTTACTTTGGTATCATTAGGTTTCTTGCTGTTGTGATGTTTGGCTTCAAATATAATCAAATACTTATGAGATTAAAAGAAGAATGAAACCTAATTTGAAATCACGAAACCTAATTCAACCCAAATATAGCCGTAGACAAGAACTAGTAATTTATATAAATAGTATATTTTTCTCTTTCTTGTCAAGCACGGTGGTCATGTTTCTGGCTCGTTATTTTGACCAACTGTTGCGTTCAGGTTTTCATTGAACATGGAGGACTGTTGAAAAACCAATTTGCAATGATCTTCTCCGATTCTTCTCAGTGGTATTCCCGTAGTATCGAGTTCTTCTATTTATGAACTATTTCTATAGAACAATTTAAAGATTTGAACAAATGCTGTCATACAGGCTGTCAGTTCGTTTTAAAGCATGACTAATGATGGGATAAATATTACAATATTTGTATGGAAACATTGTCGACAATTGTTCGGACATCATATTGCCATACTAATCTATCGATCAAACCCGAGATATGTCCGAACCTTTGTTAATTTTCCAACAACATGACGTAACAAACAATAAAAAGTTAATGAAGCGGAAGTGTCTTCACGGAGGTTCGCCTAATATGGCATTGCATCACGCACAGAGACCAAATACAGTATCTATTATTTCTACCAACTCACTGGTGTCAAATTTTTAACCTGTGCTGAACCGAAAATGTCATTAAGGGGGTATTTAGCATTAATTTACTTCATTTCTTTTGAAAAGCGGAAACAGTTCATGTACCTTTTGATCTTATCGTAAATAATGGTTTGAACAAGTATCTTGTTTGTTTTACAATATCACATAGTTTTAAAACATGGCACAGCACTGTCACGGAAATGTGTAGTTTGATATACGAGAAAAACGCGATCAGATATAAAAGTTATAAAAGCATGATAACAATTTCTTGAAATGAAACCCCTAAAGAAAAATGATCGGTTCGAGGGTGTGTAAGCAATATCTAGTTTTTAGTCATTTTGGCTACTAAAAGTTCTTAGGAACAGCTTCTAAAGTCCTGAAAGCCTTATCTATGCTAAATAACTCAAAATATCTTCCTTGTTGCCTGTACTTTAGATAGTTGTCGGGCTAATTCATGACATGTTACCGCATCCTTTCCTAAAACATTACAGACAAGCTTTTCCGTGCTTACTTGAAAAGATCAAGACTTTCAGCCAACTTATTGTAACATATATCATGTATAGCTGGCCTCTTACGACAGGAAAGATGTCTACGCCGGATTAAAAGACCTATATTATAAGAAGTTTTGAAAAATCATAGAATTGGTTTAGATAGTCCATGTCAAAATATACCCATGTTTAGTTTTCACTAATTCTAACATTGTCCAGTTAATCTGCAAAATGTGACAAGAGATCCGGCAAAGGAGATTAAAACTGTCAAAAATACACAATAAACAATCAAGATAAATAAAGAAATCTCATCTTATCAAGCTAGCACTTGACACCTCCACCACTGAAATCATTTGTAAATAAATACCACTTAATCCTCGGATAATGCTTATTAAAATGTCCCGGACGGACTAATTGTTTTGATGCAAACAGATACAGAGAAAACCTATTAGAGAAACAAGGCTTTAGATTCTCTGTGTCGGCAAATGAGACTTGTTCCAAACAATATACAAGATCCAAACGTTGTTCGTCTGGCTTATAACTTTTGAGAATTGTTTTGATCAACATATTAGTAACCAAAAAGCAACCTCTAAATTTATTCGTCTGGTATATGTTGGAAGTTGTATGCAAGATGGGAATCACTTGAAGACTAAACGACAGCCCTGTAATGATCAAATATCAAGCATATCAAATGTCATTCATGTTTTTGTTTGTGTGAATTATCAAGCAAACTAACAAATAGCCACAAAAAAGCTTTCTTTATACATGCTGGCATATCAATGAAGAAGCTGTGAACTTCCATTTTATTGGGTGTGAAATTACATTTATATGAAGTGACCATGTAAGGGTCGTATAAGGATATCGTCCTGTCCAGAGGGTAATCTAATTACGGTACGTCTGTCTGCCTTCCGATGTAGTTAGCCCAGATTGCTATTACTCTGACCAGACCCTCGCCCAGACCTGCAACTGACCAAATTACAACCAATCAAAACAATCAATAACAAATAAATATTGACACATGACAAGCACCTGGCGAAACTTGAGATAATTGGTAGATAATTGTATTACATTAATCTTATTAGCTTCAGTTTGTGTTTATATATTTAGATAGGTAAAACCGGACAAAGTACTATACCAACAAAAGCCCTATTGACAGCTTGCCTCTTTAAACCTGCTAATCTTTTATTCAGTTATTTAGAGAAAAATACTTCATGCTTAATTAATACGAATTAACGTCACCTATGATTTGTACTGGGGCTTTCAGATTTGTAACTTTATTAAAGCTTTTAATGATTCTAATTATAGCTATTACGAAAAATAACTATTGCAAATTGTAATCTATTTTCTTTGCTTTTTGGCGAATTCCTTTAATCTGGAATTATAACAGCTTTACCAGATCAGTGTCAAAGCAAATTAAACCGGTATTAAAACATGAAAATCCCGAAAAACACGAATGAAAATCTCCCATCAAAGCAGACCGGTAGCTATTTTCTTAAAACTAAACAACACTGATTGCCCCCCCCCCTTACGCTTGTGTGAATTCTTATATATGCACATTTGATCTTAAATGCTTCGAAATATTCATTTTTTTCTCAAATTTACATTTGATTAAAAAAGTGCAACATACATGTAGTTCAATGTACAAATGCTTTGAATATAATGGTCAATGGACCAAACACTGTCAAACCCTGAACTACATGTATGTGGTAGATATTGAAAAGGGGATATTTGAAATAGAGCTTTATGAATCTCTTGTTTCATAAAGATTTTAATTATGTGGTTAAGTTTCGTCAGTGAGTAAAACGAAGAGACTACTCAGTAATGGACAGACAAATAATTGAAGCCATGTTATCTGAAGACAAGCACAAGCGACTACTATCCCTGATACCAACATCGAGAAGAAAAACAAGATTAGCACCTGGTGTGAGAACACAAAAAAATGAAATAAATGAAGCCAGAGCCATATGATAGCAATTCTAAACTTCTTTACAGCAATCAATTAATGTTCATATAAATTAGTTTTTTCCTCTTTCCAAGATTTATGTGAATCCTTATTTATAACGATCCTATTATGTACTTTACTGCTGCAATTAGAAGCTTTTTACATTACTGTATTAAAAGTATAATATCACATACGTCCCTAGAGAGGACCAGTAAATAGTCCTACTCTAAAACTTGGTCTGGTACTTCAGGCAATATGGACTTATGGTTGAGGAAAATGACAAAGTTTCATGTTAGAAAATGTGATTTGATCTTGATCTAAAAAAAAAGTTTCCTATAGGAGACCCTTGAGTTTTAATTATACACAATGGGACAAAATCCAATCCGTGATTGCTAGACCACATATTACAGTCTGTCTCATAAATGCTCCGTATTCTTATAAAACATCCAAGCAATGGGATATTACAATTAACAGGGCCAATAGTTTGCTAAATAGATCGTCTTCGAATTGCCAGAAGGCCAAACTAAGATGCAAAGGGTTGGGGTTTGTTTGCATTTTATGGTCAAGCGCAGATTTATAACATGAACGTCCAAATCACTATGCACAAAACTTGAAAATCATGCATAAATTTAACACGCATGTTAGGTTTGTTGTCCAAATTTCAAAAGTTCACCAGCCATACATAATAGTACACATTGAAGCAGAAAATAGGTCAAATACACTCAAAGAATCTATTTCAATTTGGCTGTAGATTAATGCGAAAAAGTAAATCAGCTTTTAAATTAAGAACAAATTTAATTCCGTCGATATAAACAATAAAAATACACCAGAAAAAGTTCTTTGATAATGAAAGAATTCAATTTAATTAGTAATACAGGATTTCTGAAGCCTCATTTCCATTTGAATGTCTTGAAATCAAGCTTTAAACAGATTGAAAGTTCAAATTTAATTATTGGTGTTTTTGTAAAAACAATTCCATAGATAGGCATGTCTCTTAAGTCTAAACAGATGTGACAGTTTCCGACTAGGCTTCTAGATTGGGAGTAAAATCTAATTTTCTGACATTTTGAACTCAGCCAATTTCCATACAAAGAACTAGGGCATGGTTATTGAAGGGTATTGCATTTTTTAGCAAATTGGTTTCCAAAGTTCATTTCCCCCCTTTGTTATGATTATAATATATTTCCTGATCTAATCCGGCATTTTATTATATTCTGACATTTGTGTTAAATTAAGAACCAAGTAATACACCAATTGAGGAAGGGATTTTTAGATTTAGAAGTTATCTAGACCTTGAAACGTCTAATGCATGGATCAAATATTAAAAAAATAATATCAAGATAAAATTTTAAAATCACCATAAAAATATTCTAAATTCTATCAGTCTTTGATCTGTGTCTCAAACAAAAGTCCGGCTCAGTGGGTTCATAATTTAAGGCAAATAAGTTTAACAAAGTATGGATAATTAGTTTCGGGGTATTCAGTCGGGAAAAAAGCTACCATTTACGCCATTCATTAAAATTCTGTGGCGATATCACACGGTTGGTTTTTATCAACCGTTTTAGAAAGCATGGCTATATCTGATATATTTTGATTTAAAGTGAGAGGTAAAATCGGTCTTGTTTTGAGAAGGATGTCAGAGTCTGCCATGTTTACAGTTCGCCTGCCAATTGCACCTGTGGTCAAAAGGCACCACCGTGTAAACAGTGTGGCATTACTCTTTTGTATGGAAGGTACAAGATGTCTAATGACCTTTGAATTCAGGTACAAAAGGACTTGAATGTAGGTCCTATTTTGTTCTATCCTACTTGAAAAAGAAATCAACTTTCTAATCTATCATTCCAAATAAACTAAGAAGGGTGTAGTATTTCGGAGGGCGATGTAATAAATCCTATCTTGTAAATAAAAATATATCTTATGCAAAAATATTATTTTAATTATTTAAACAAAACATTTTTTATAGTCTGAAAAAACTTTCTTGTTTTCTATCATAAACGTGTGGTTAATTAATATTGCTGTAAAAATGGGCCTGTAAATTTGACACTTAAGTTAATTTTACTAATTTCCCACATTTTACATGTACTTCAAATAAATTTATTCAATTATTATTGTAAAATATCATATGATGATCTGATTCAGGTCTACTTACAACATCAAAATTAATCACCACAAAAAACAACATCATCTTCATTTTTTATAACATACATTTCTGACATTTTTACATTAGTTAAAAAGTATAATGAACTCACAAGATGTCGTACCCTGGTACATAGCAAGGTTCAACATTTATGTGGTTTGAGAAAATTGTGTAATTAAATACTATTTCTTATTAAATGCACCTTAAAATTGTACACATGTTTTTAACATAAGTAAACTAATACATATATCAACAATATCATTGATTCAGTAAGAAATCACGATATACTGTACATTTATACATCAATATAATATAAATTCATTTTGACACTGGAAATTTCTTAATTCTCAACCTTAAAAAAATAATTATAAAAAATCTTACCTCTATTCGCAGAACAACTTGGGACTGACATCCCTGACTTCTTGTTATTAAAATCCACTTCTATTCAAATTATGATATGTAAAAAAATTCTCGTGTCTATATGAACTGGTAACCCAAGGTATGGTTTCCTGCTATCGATTTAGCACGCTCTATTACTCCTAAGGTCTATTGAAAACCTAATTGACACTTTAATATAAATCCCGCCTATTTATCTCAAACTTTATACAAACTGTAACATCGCTAATAGAATGTTCACTAAGCCGTGCATATGACAAGTGGCCTAACCAATAAGTACAGATTAAACAAAACACACACCTGTAAGTTTAAAACAACTTTGCTATCGCGATTAAATTCGATACACGACATGAATTTTTCGTGCTAATTAGTTAATTCCTAAATAAACGTTTGTGCAAATGAGCTATAATGAACATTCCAGAGACATTTGCCACAAAGAAGTAGTTATTTAATACGCATAAACTAATTGTATTTTGCAAAAACAACAGTGTACGCCAGTGCAAAAGTTAGTCAAGTCCACGGTTCACAAGTAATATATTTAAATGAAATCGTTGAATTTTCAATTCACGTCGAATCTTCACATTGTTTTCTCTCCAAGGTAGACAACAAAGTAAATAATAGAGAAGTACTTAAAAACCACAGCGATCGCCCCGAGACTACTGAAAATAAGCAAGATATGATGCTATCTTTGTTTGCTGACAATTTTTCTAATATACCGTCATACGCGATGTTTCAATAAAGACTTTTGATCAGTGTTGAGCTGTTAGTTGCTGAGCCAGAGTTATTTTATCAGATCTGATAAAAATCTGCAGCCTTCTGCAGCTAGATATGACACATCAAGTAGCATTGCCACATGGAATATGTCAGTCTCAATTCATCACCACAATAAAATACAACTCAGTTTTTTCTTGATATGATTTTCGTCGTTAAATTCTCAAATATTCTTTTGATAGTTAGAAAAATATAAACACAGCGTTTGACTTAAATAAATACTATAAATCAAACAAATACACTCGAGTAGTTTAACTCCAATTCTCTTCTTTTGATTTTTAAAGTGGAAGGTTTTTTCAGCTATTTAGTTCTGAGTTTAAACTATAAATATTGTTTAGAAAAATACCAGGCCAGTGAAGACCCTATTTATTACGTTTAATTTGACGCTTACAATATCGAAAACCTTTAATTTTCATATGGACCTTTCAAGATCCATAAATCAATTATGTAAATATCCAAGTGAACAACGATACTGTTTTTGTTACAAATACAACAAAAGGCAGTTCGAGACAAAACATGACTAATATAGTATACAGTACATATGTTATACATACACAGAGAGAAAAGAAATGTCGTACATATCATGCAAATATTTCTCTTACATTGCTAGTGTCCTTGAAAGCGAGAATAGTTCGTTGTAAAAATCGTTGCGGTTTTCACATTTAACGAACTTTTTGTTTTTTCTATCTCTGTTGGTTATACATAGACAGTTTTATTTTTTGTTATGCTGGCTATTTTAATATGCTTTAATTCAGTGTACAAGATAGAAAGAGCCTTTTAGTAATTACGACCGAGTTCACAGGCAAATCTGATTTACTTGAGTTTCACGTGAAATTCGTGTGAAGATCACGTGAATTTCACAAGAAAATCTTGTGAATCTCACTTGAAATTGGCTCAAATAAAATAATGAAGAACAAAGCAAAATTCACGCTTGTCATGTGCGCTCACGTCACATGATTCTCATGCGAACCTTTTCACACGTACGGGTTTCAACAAAAGTCCTACGAGTTAGGTTCTAAATCAGCCTCCGTATCTTTTTATCTAATAGTCAGATTACCGGCCATGTAAGATTGTGTAATACCAGAGCACTAAGTCATAAAGGCCAGAGATAAATCAGAACGACTGTAGCACGCTCTTGATAACGTATATTACTTAATTTGTTAAGCCACTAATTGTCAATGAAACGAATATAAAAGTTACTTCAGTTTTCTCTGCTTCAATTGTTTTCCTTCTGGCATCTTGATGAGCGGCGATAACATTATTATGGTGGAAATTAAAGGGGAGATGAAAAGGCGGAAACACAGATATGTGCATTGATAGCAGACGATCGTGACAAGTGTAAAACGCGTTATTCTGCGTCTTCTTACGTCATAAATATATACTTTTTCATATAAACTCGACTCAAAAATGTGTTTGAAAACATGCTTTGTTGTTTAGATGCTAAACTAAGAACACGGTTGGTTCCGGTTATGGTTTTATACATGTAGATTGCAGTCTTCATTGGAGAAGTGTGAGGTAAAGAGGAATGAAGGAAGAAAAAGAGTATAATAGGATAAAAAAGGGCACGGGCACACTTTTTTAACTGTCACCTGAAATAGGTTCGGAAAAGTTTGCAATCGGGAAGCATTTTCTCATTGTATATGCAAGTTGCTACCTACTTTAGTTTCGATGAAAGTTTAAAGTAACTGTTCATCTCTGAGGAAAGCTCTTAAAATAATTCGAAGCTTTCAAAAATCTAAAATTCTATGTTGCATAACTATCATAGAGAAAATTCGCCGTAATTGTGCACAAATCCGCTAAAATCTTTAAATTAATTTGAATCCAGCATAGCGTCTTTTCTGTAATTATTCTTTTTCCCCCAGCAGAGAAATGTTTTCATTCACTGACATTTAAAATTTTTTAAATTAGAGTAATCAGTTTGTTTTCAATGAGGAAAAGATTAAGATTGTCGGCAATCAATTTTTATGTTTTGTCTCCAAGATCCATCTTAATCTCGCCCAAGACGCCTGGAAAATGGCGACAACGACGGCCTTTAAGTAACCATCATCCTTCGGTGATCATTTGTATTCAGAAAATGAGCAAATTTGAAACAAAGTAAATTCAAGCAGCTTTATTTTTTGAGTAGTCTATTTTATCACAAATCCCATCCATCAATGTCCTAATTCGCGATAATTAAAAGACAATGTTCGGTCAGAATTTTAGGATGCACTGAAAATAATGAATAATGAATATATACATCTTAATCAGTTTCATCCTATATCAGAAAAATATCATTTGTAAGAGACATTTATCTTAAATGATTTGATATAATATTACAAAAATCTTATAAGTTATTGATATGAATGGATGTGGTCGATATCTTTCATTCGGATACCTGTTTCGCGGCCGATAGTTCGTCTGCTCCGTTGGAAAGATGTTAACACGTGCAACATTTCATCAAAAATTTTTAATAATTTAGTTTATCTCTATGTTTCAGAATTTCAGTATTCGTTGATTTGGAATCGTTATCTTTTCAATCTAAACTTTTGTTCTTATCAACTAGAACAGTTGGTTTTATTACAAATTCAACATTTATAAGCCTCAATTTTATATTATCAAATTTCTCTTGATTTATATTGAAAAAGAAACTAATATTTTCCATTAAACTCCACGCAAGGTCATGTCGTGGGGACGAATTTATGTATGCTACGCTTTATGTCCAACAAAAGTGTAATGGTGGAACGTTTTTGATGAAAAAAATCCAAGTCATTACTAAATTGGTTTCTTAGAAAGTCATACCGGCTTCTGTGGGTTCAATAGCACAAAGCCAGGACTAACCGATGGTTGCGTCACTGGTCATTTATGAATCATCTTACGACTTCAAACGTCTTTATACATATGGTTTATTTCCAGGAAATCCAATAATGTATTTCAAGTCAATACGGGTATTTACAAATGGTCAGCTATGATTAAACCAATTATCACCTGCGGATTACAAAACAGTTACCAACGGTCAACTTTCAATGGAACTAATTGCATGATTCATTCCACCAAATCAGTCTATTGTTGTACAAGTCTAACCCGATAATTGCACATGTCATAAGTACCATAAGAACATGTATATAGATCATTATTTGTCACACCAACATATGGCTTGAGTTTTCTATGATTCCTATAGAATTTGACCAGTCTTAGCATCAAAGAACCCGCTAAGAAATATTAACTGCATGGTATCTCTGATAATAGCCAGGTGCTTTGTATATTGTATTTGTTCCTAGACCATCATCTTCCTAGTCACCTGAATAGTTGATATTTGATATTCTCACAAATGCTGTTTAATAAATAGTCAGGATTTTAGCAAAGAAATACATGTTGTTAACACAAACGCTAATACATATAGAAGCAATAATTAAGTATTTAATCATCATTGTTGACCAAAACAAATAAAGCCAACTATGCACTAGATTTTTGACAAATGATATAACTTTCCGCTGATATCAACAAATATCTTCTAAGCATCCATATCTCTCGTGTATATTGCATTGGTTGTCGTCATTTGTCGGTTTGACAAACATACTTGTCGGTAAAAGTCTTTTTAAAAGCCGGGTCAGGCCGATTCTACCACGGATCATCCAGGATGTGTGCCACCCAGGTTGTTGAATGTGGCATTCATGTCATCTTGCATGCCTAGTTCGTCAGACTACAGTGCTAAAACACGGGAATAACGTCACGTTTATCGCACGTTAAAGAATACTGCTGCAGGTATCAATAAGAGTAGGACCCTTAGAATTCCTAGCATTAGGTTAAATTGCCTGTTCTTACCCATTCCTCCTTGTTCAACTCGTTTCCCCGATTGGCCTTGTGTTCCTAGCTACTGCCATTGCATCACCATTTCATGTCATTTTATCATCCCTTTCATGCTTGTTTATCTTCCTGTTATGGACAAAGGAAGCAGATAGATGCCAATGGGGCATTCGAATGTCAAAAGTCCAAAAGGACAAGGACAAAACCAGAAAACACGAGCGAGAACAACATACAACACACAAAAACAACTCAATAGTAATCAACAACGCGAATGTAAGTCTTAACGAGACAGATCTCAGTCAGCATGCACTTTTTGCTTGTTGCAACACATCCAACATGTTGCTAATAGTCAATTCAGCTTGAAAAATCCAATTAAAAAAGAACAACACAGAACCCCATGACAAAATAACATTTGTACTCATTCAAGACAACAATCGATGAGTAACTGTATATAACCTTGCGTTAGCAATTTTTTTCCTGCTTGAAAGGCAACATGACGCCAGGAAGTGTTAACAAACAGAAACTGCTTTCCCTTCACTGTAAAAATTGTGTTTAGAATCTAAACACTTTTAAAACATGTTTAGCCCTAAACACGTTTAGGATTGTGTTTAAATTCTAAACACTTTTTAAATTAAGCATGTAAAATCTAAACATGTTTAGGTTTTTAACATGTTTCACTTTTAAATAATATCAATCTTAGAAATTTTCCTATACTATTTTCATTAATCTAAACACAATCCTAAACATTTTTTTTTTTGCCAAAACACATGTTTAGACCCTAAACATGACACAAATTTGTTACATTTAAAGTGTTTAGAAAAATGTTTAGGCCCTAAACACATTTTTTACAGTGTTGCGAGCACCTGAATTTACTCTCGTTTTCGACAGGCCAGATTAATAAGTTGTTTGGTGTGTATATTTTGTTATGTTGTGCGTTTCCCCTGTTTTTTATCGTCTTGTCCTTCAGGACTTACTAAGTTTCTTTGTCCTTAAATATCACTCGTTATACTACAACAAGCAAAGAATTGAAAAAAAAAATAGTAATTTTCTTTTTAAAAAATCTGTCAAAGTCAAAAATGGCCGAATTTTCTTTAACAGGAAGTAGGCGAGTGACAGACCTGAAATCGAATCCCACGTTATGGGTCCCCACCCTGATGCTGTATATCAAATATCAAGTGACTGTGATAAGTAGTTGCTGAGAAAACTATTACGAAAATTTTTTTCCACGCCCGCCCGCCGCCTGCCTGCCCGACATTCACCATTTTATAACCCGGATTTTTCACTCCGTGAAATCCGGCCAAAAACGTCAAAAAATATCGGAAATGCATTGTATATTTGTAAATACCTATACTACACAAAACACGACCCTATAAATGGCACCTTTATAAGAAAGACAACAAAGACCATTTGGCTTTAGTGCCGTGTGGAGGTTGTATAGAAAACTTCCCCGTGCTTAAGTTGTATGCTCTTATATATTTCCTTGTACTGGAATATGTGTTGGAAAGTCACTCTTTACATATTGACAGTTTTTTGATGTTCTGATCTAAAATTGTGGCTATCTATAATGCAGTTGATAAGATTGCCTTGTTTAGTCATTGTTGTTATATTATTTGGCTTTAGTGTTTTCTTTGATCAAATCAATGTCCTACCGGTCTTCCAATTTTTCGACCCCTAGCCTGTCTGATGAAGGTTAGTCCAGAAAAGCGATTCACACGCTTTGATTTTTTTTTGCATTTATGAAAAATAATATAAATATGCAGATCGTGTCTTTCCGGCACATATTCCATATTCTTTCGTTTTTAATATTACATCTTTTTAAACTGAGGCGTATAATACAACCGGGATAAACAATGGAAAACGCATCTTTTAAGTTTTTCAGGGTAAAAACTAGTTAATTTGTCTACTGTAATCTAAAAATTCTGATTGATTCTAGCAATTCTTTGTGCTTTTGATTGAATCATATTTGGCTGACTGTACATATTTTCCGGTTAAAAGTCAGCATATCAAACGATAAATCAAAAGAGACGATGACGTCTATGTCTTCACCGTTTGGAACTAACAGTCCAATTATTAGTTTATAGGAAAAGATAACGAGCGCATGTTCAAAAGTCAATATTGAGCACAGCAAGAGTTTGCCCTTATCTAATCCGGGTTAAGCGACTACTGATCTTCATCAAAAATCTTCTCGTCAAAAATTAGATTTTTTCTTGACAGATTCGATCATAGCATTTCAACGTTTTACACGAGATTGTCAATTTGTTTACCCAGAATTCATTGCAGTTGTCAGACAAGCAAAGTAAACATTTATGATATAACATCATATCCGCTCTCAGAACAGAAACCACGACACATTTGGTTCATGTCAAAGAAAAGACATATTCAATATGTCGTTGTGCTGTCTTGCATACAGATATATTGTCTAGCTTGTAGATTCCTCTGGGAAGCCACTATGACGAGTTGTGATTGAGATCAAATGTCTTTTCTGAGACTCATCATATTAAATGTGTCTATCATCGTATAAGCTCGGTAACCAGTAAAGTAAGGACTTGGTCATTCAGCATAAGTTGTAGAATACTAGTATACAAAAAGCCGGGACAAATAAAGCGAAAGAGCACCAACAGCATTACAAATGAGTTACAACATTATTGCTTTTCCTGTTTTCTTACTTGTTTTAAAATTCTATCTTTCAGGGATCATGCGTTTATAATTTTGTTTGTTAATGTCCAATTTTTTGCCTTCCATGTTTTCCTTGCTCATATTAATTTTTCGCTTGTTCATGTTCAATTTTTGCTTGTTCAAAAATTTCTTGTTCATTACTAGATTCTAATTGTTCATTCCCAGCTTCCGTGCTTTCCGTCTCGTTTATTGGTCTTCTCGGCTGATAATTCTTTCATGCTTATTCAATACTCGTGTCAATATCCCAGTTCCTGCTTGTTCACTTCTTATATCTCATCTGGGTCTGTTTCATACTGTTTGCGGAACAATCTAATATGTATTGTGTCCGATTTTGAATAAGAAAAGAATGTATGCCGCGATATACACATAGATGCTTAGGCTATAGTGTTTTGATAGATATTTACTCGCTATTGTTTCTCGTTGTTTTTCAATAAAGCTTTGTCCCAATTCTAAACACGATCCTATTACATGAATACACAATTATTGTTGACATAAGCATAAATTACAACAACTCAATGTACATAAAACTGAAAAGTAAAGGAAATGATGATAAAATACTTCAATATTAAAGTTTGCTTGCAAAATTTCATGCCACGAAGAGATCAATGTAAAGTTTATTGAACCTTTCAACAATACATTGTTTATCATTATTAAGCAAACACTTCAATATTCGATCTCCTAACCTTCAAATTTAAACACGACGATCTATGATTAACTATCTCGACCCCGTTTTAACCTTTAAATAAGGAAAACGATTGGAAACTTTGTTTCATTGGCAATTTTATGAAAACAAATACTTATAAACTATGGTTGTGCGAATAAAATGCTGCTCATCTTCAGCTTAGACATATACGCCAACAGCTAAATTGAGATCGTTCAGCATACTTATTGACAAACAAAGTTGTCGTTTGGTATGCTTGGTACTCAAAACACTTACCTTATCGCGCCTTAGGCTGTAACAAGAGATCTTCTTTTAACTCGGTCTTTGGCAATCTTTTCCATTTCGCCCCAGGTCTTTCCGAAACTCTTGAACTAGCAGGTGATAGTTCTTCGCCATGTTTCTCTTGGTCCTCATCCACTACTTTTTCCATCAGCTAGATGATGTCCATTTTGAAGAGACTCTTGCAATGTTATTCGGATCTTTTTCGTGACATGTGCCTGCACGATCTAAGTTCTTTGCCTAATGAGGTCTATGATGGTTTTTTCCAGTTAGTTCATCTTCAATTCTATACTGCTGGCTTATTACCAAATTTATCTTTAAAAACTGATTTATTACCAAGTTTAACTTCAAAACTGCTGGCTTATTACCAAGTTTATCTTCAAATCTACTGACTTATTACGAAGTTTATCTTCAAATCTACTGACTTACTGCCAAGTTTAATTTTTAATCTACTGACTTATTACCAAGTATAACTTTGAATCTGCTGACTGACTTATTACCAATTGTAACTTTAAATCTACTGACTAATTACCAAGTGTAACTTTAAATCTACTGGCTAACTACATAGTGAACAATCTTCTGACATACATTGTATCTTCAAGTTTAACTTCCAAATAATTGACTTATAATCTTACTTCATTTAACTGAATTACGAAGTTAAACATCCAATCGACTGATTAACTATAAACACGTTTCTACCAAGTGAAACTACAAATCTACTGACTTATTACCAAGTTTCACTACAAATCTACTGACTTTTTACCAAGTTTCACTACAAATCTACTGACTTATTACCAAGTTTCATTACAAATCTACTGACTTATTACCAAGTTTCACTACAAATCTACTGACTTATTACCAAGTTTCACTACAAATCTACTGACTTATTACCAAGTTTCACTACAAATCTACTGACTTATTACCAAGTTTCATTACAAATCTACTGACTTATTACCAAGTTTCACTACAAATCTACTGACTTATTACCAAGTTTCACTACAAATCTACTGACTTATTACCAAGTTTCACTACAAATCTACTGACTTATTACCAAGTTTCATTACAAATCTACTGACTTATTACCAAGTTTCACTACAAATCTACTGACTTATTACCAAGTTTCACTACAAATCTACTGACTTATTACCAAGTTTCACTACAAATCTACTGACTTATTACCAAGTTTCACTACAAATCTACTGACTTATTACCAAGTTTCACTACAAATCTACTGACTTATTACCAAGTTTATATTAAAAGCTACTGACTTATTACCAAGTTTAACTTAAAATCTACTGACTTTTTACCAAGTTTAACTTAAAATCTACTGACTTATTACCAAGATTATTTTTAAAGCTACTGACTTAATCTCAAGTAAAACTTTGAATCTATATATACTGACTAACTACAAAGTGAAAAATCGTCTGACCTAACATTACGTTTAACTTCCAAGTAACTGACTTCATTTACTGATTAAAAATCTTCTGAATTATCAAGTTTAAGGTTAGTGAGGACACCTGTCATGTGACCAAAAACAGCTAAACATGCAAAAAACAAGTGCAAATGTCACAAATACCTTGAAACTTGTGTTAAATAGTTTCATTTGATAAAACTTAATCAAAATAAATTCATTTTAGCACAAATAAAACAACCATTCTTTCATAAATAGAATTTTCAAATAAAACAAGGGAGATAATCCACTTGAAAAATGACAAAAAAATTACAAAGATTTGTATTGTAGACAGAAAAGTAAGCTGGTGACCCCCAGTTTTTATTGTTTTATTTCAAAATATATTGTATTTCATTGATTTTTATCAATAAAAAATTAAATTTAAATTCGTGGATTTTTTCTGCGACAAGATTTTATGCTAATTATTTGGCATTTCCTATATAATCTATAGTAATTTGGGAAAACTTTGAGTCAAGATTGTGGGAAAACAAGCCTGGAAAGGGGGTCCAATATTTTTACACAAGATAAAGTATATACTTAATATTAATATATCCAAAAAATGGCCATTTTGAATTCGGCATTATTTTTGGGGTCAGGTGTCCTCACTAACCTTAACATCAAATCGACTGATTTACTATGTACACGTATATACCAAGTTTCACCACAAATTTACTGACTTATTTCCAAGTTTTTCCGTATTTTCTCTTCTATTTTTCGGAGGCATATACACTATAATGTTAATTTCCCCTACCAACATATTTGCTGGATTTCACGAATTGGTTCTGCAATTAGCCAATGGTCTAAATAAAATGCTTATAATTTAAATCCAGTCCTGCATGTGAAATAGTCACAGATAGACCCCCTTCTCAAACAAGGAACAGAAAACATCAAACTCCAAATCCACAAACGTATTTTCAGATTTACTTAAAATTCACTGGCTTATTGTGCCATACGGGCCCTTGGTCGCAAATAGGTCCACAGCTGAGCCTAGCTTTTCGTAAGAGGCTACCTATAGGGTCCAGGGATTACAAGATTTGGTTAGTGCTCAGCCGACAGAGCGACCAACGTGTGTACCCTAGATGTCTGAATAGGGTGGTCTGCGAGGGTTGTCTGGTCTACATTACAAAAATCCTAATCACCGAACCTAGTGGGTAAAAGTTTGTAGAGAGCGCCACGCTTTATGCACGTGTAAGACCCCTTAATGGACAGCCAAGTAGTGCTGCCACATTGGATACATTTTCTACCCCTATCCACCTCTCCCCTTTACAAGTGGTCTTCAATTGTAAGTTTTCATTTGTTTCCCCAATAATTCTCATCATCGTCATATGTTTATTTTATCATCCTTTTCATGTTTATCGTCCTTATAATAAACTATACATAGTGTTGTTATTGCCTAAAACACCAACTCACGCACTCAAATGCACCCACTGGCTTATTTCCAAAATTAACTTTATAACTGCTGACTAATTACCAATTAAATTAAATTTCCAATCTGCTGAATTATTACCAAGTTTAACATTTAAAACCAGTGTCTAATGACTTTTTATCAATGAAAACTCGAAGTCAGTGTAAAATAGTCCATCAGCCAAGTCGAAAAAGACGTCTTATTTAAAAGTTTGTGTGATACCCTTGTAGACCGAAATTTTATTGCATTATATCAAAGTCTAATATCAAATCTTTCAAAATTTGTTTGTTGTACTAATTTAAAAGATGCGGAAATTTGTGAAAAGTTATTTGTTTTAAACCATGCATCTATGTATACGAGAGGGTCAAACTTTTGACAATGAATTTTGTGGCTACCTCTTGGTGTATATGTAATTAAAACAAATTTATTAAATGTACATAGATATTGAACAAATCACACCATTTTGTTGATAGAATAACAGCAAGTTTAATACCTAAAAAATCTAAACAAATATGGTCCTGTTTTATTCAAAATTAACACATATTTTCACTTTTAATAAGAAATCGTCTTTTAATATTTAAAATGTATTGTCACAACAGCTTTGCATATGAATTATTTGATTCAAAACATACGACCCCATATTTTTTAAGTCATTATATTTAGTAGAAAATGGAAAATAACATATTTTGTTGTCAATTAATAATTTAACGGAACTTTAAGCTTACACCGGTCCGGATCAGTTTTTAACATCACTCGGGTCAAGGTCATTAAACATTACATTCTTAGTTGCTTTTTCGAGACATCAAATATGTTATTATAAAAGTTAGAGCATATTTAGTTCTTGTATAATTTAAATATTTTGTTAATTCATCAAACCTATGCTATAATAAGCCGTTTTCTTTCGGCCCGTTCGATTTTATTCTACCTATGGTGTGTTTGACTTTTAATAAACAATAAACCGTTACTTTTGATATGGTATGCTTATTTAAAAAGATCATTATGTTATTAAATAATCACTAAAAGTCCTTATGTTGAATGCTTGCTTTAAAGATATTTTAGCATGGAAATTTTGGTTAAATCGGTTTGATTGGTTGAGTACTTATTTGCAAAAAAAATAAAATAAAATAAATCTTTTTGTTTTTCCTTGTGCATATCTAGGATTTTTTTGATATGCAATTAATTAACTTTGCTTATTTTATTAATTGTGCTTATTTTTGTTGCTGTGCCAACATCCTTTGGGCTCGTTTTAGTAAAATAACATATGGTATATATTTGCATTACTTAATGTTTTAAGATAAAGCATTATACTCAACATCAAGCTAACTACAAAAACTATGAAAAACAGCTTACAAATAAATACACGGCTCCAATTTATCAGAAGGAAGTTAAAATAGGCAGTGCACATCTAAGTCATGTAACAAAGCTTGTGTGATAGTTTCATCAAAATCCATTGAGGTGTTTAAGAGGAGTTGCGGATAAGGAATGGGTACCCTCTTGTAGCAACAGCTAAGCCCATGTTTTGCTTTTGGAAACCCAAAAATCATTTTGAACAATTTTTTAAATCAGAGGTGCACATTTACTGTATGTCACACAGATTGCGTGGAAGTGTCATCCATCAAGAAGTTTATGAAAAGCTGCGGATAAGAGAATGGTACCGTCCTGTGGTCAAACAGCTTAACCCATGTTTTCTATGAAACATCAAAAATCATTCTGATCAAATTTCAAATAGAAGGTACACGTCTACATAATGTCACACAGATTGTGTAAAAAATTCACGAAAATCCATCACGGGGTTTAGAAGAAGCTGCGAATAAGAGACGGGATCACATTTTCAAATTGAAGGTGCACATCTACATAATGTCACACAGATTGTGTTAAAGTTTCGCGAAAATCCATCACGGGGTTAAAAAGAAGCTGCGAATAACAGAAGGGAACCGCCTTGCGGTCAAACAGCAAAGTCCATGTTTTGGTATGGAACCCCCAAAATCTTTCTGATTAATTTTAAAATACATCCACATAATTTCATAAAGATTGTGTAAAAGTGTCATAAAAATCCATCAAGTGGCTTCAGAGGAGTTGCTGATACGAGAGGGGACCCTGGTGTGTAACAAAAGGATGGACACACGGACAAACACCCCTATCAATAGATACCACCATGCACTTTTCAAGTTAGGGGCCTTATTTTAAGTTTGTATAAAAATACAGGAAAAAAATATAATAATTACTTAAATAATGCTTTTAAATCAACAAAAGTACTTCTATTTAATGTTTAAAGACGAATCATTATGCTAAAAAGACAGACACATTTCAGTTTTTCCAGCTTCTTTGTTATATCGGTAAGCCGTGTAATTATGGTGGCTTTTCCTGTTTGATTGTGAATAGACAGCATATAAATTTGTAAAAGGAGTCCAATGCTTAATAGAAAAAAAATATGCCTAAATGTTCTATATTTGTTAAACATATTATTGAAAAATCACTGTTGAATTCAATAATGGCAACAGACTAAGACTAAATTTTGTCAATATGTTTATTATTTAGCAACCTTGCCCAAGTGCACAAAAATCAATTATATTAGGTATTTTGCTTATATTTTCCAGCTTAGCAATGCAGGGTTGCTCTCCTAATACAATACCAAAACGGGTATAAAATAGTAAATTTGGTTATGCTGTATATGTATATTTCAAGGTGTAACCTCTCATCAGCAGCATTTGAATAAAATATTGGAAGGTCAAAAGCCATAAGTATTAAACGGAAATGTTATGCAGCTTTCAACATTTACAAAATGTGCCGGACGCACCACTGCTAATAGGTCAAGATCTTAAGGTCCGGTTGTAAAATATAAAATCTTTTGTTCTGCACGGTCCTGTGGCAGATTATTGTTACACGTATAGTCAGTCTGAAACCCTAATATATGGACGGACGGATAAGTCGAAAAATCTAGACGAAAATTAATCCAAGCAGATGGATAAACATAACCACTTTGTGGTTATCTTTGTTAATAATATTAGTTTATTCTCTTCATAGTACATTTAAGAGGGAGACTTAATCTCTTATGTTGAACTTCTAAAAATGAACATATACATGTAAATCTATAACATGTATAAAGTTAAATTTAGGGAAAAAGTGTGATTTAAAAGCTACTTTAATGATAAGTTAAATGTGCATATATAGTTCGCCAATAACTTAGACTAGAAAGAAGTGGGTTTAGTTAAAAATATCACAGGAAAGCAAGAATTTGCCTGATAGGTTTGAAAAGGGATGGCACCATGTTCAGTGCGAGGAAAGAAACCTTTTCATTTTTTTCTGCGCTTATACTTTTAAATTGAACAAAAATATTATGCATTATGGTTTCTGGATTCTAAAGCAATCGCAAAGACATGATTCTTGATATTTTATTCAAAATTTTCATCATTATATAGTTTTGTCTTACAACCGTGTTGTGTTTAGTGTCACCACCAGACCCTAAGATCACAATGAAGGAGGGAGGGTTGATGCCGTAAAAGCTGGTTTAAACTAATAATTTCTTTTAGAATGCCTTTACCAAGTCAAGACCATTGCGATCTTCAATTTCTCAGTTATGTCTTTTCTTCTGGACATTTGAGATTGATCCTCCAAGTTCTGTAGTTTTGTTATTACCTTTATTGTAGGAGTTCAGATCTTACACTTCAACATTTGATAGCTTAAGCACAATAATAATACTTTTAAAATGCGATCTTATTGGCAAAATTTTCGAAATAAACTTAAAAAGAACTTTAATGATAAATATAGACCACGACATAGACGGATAGCGGAAAATGGCTTATGACGGATTTTTGTCATTTTTCAATGCTCCGGTAGAGAAAAAGCTGTCTATTTGAATGTTTGTAGTTCTCTAGATATTAAGTAATGATTCTAATATATAATATAATAAAGATTAACAGTATTTAAAGCAGCAAATTAATTGATAAAATTTTTAAAAAGCTTATTTTTCACTTTTAGAGTTATTTCCCCTTGTTTCTACTATTTTACACGGTCGTTTCGACGATTTTCAACATGTTTAGTTAAGTTTGAAGTATTAAGAAAAAAAAAACCAAAAGCTTAATACAATATTTTCATGAGAAATAAAAAGTATTGCTCAATTTGAATTTATATTAAAAAAAATTCCAGACGTACAGTACCCCAAAAGGGCCGCTTGTTGTACTATTTTCCGCGCAATTTTTCGGACTACAACAAACGGAAAAATAATCTATATACATTAAATCTTCGATTTATGAAATAAAAATGTGGTCTACATGGGTATCATGCAGCCTCAATTTTTTCTGGACCTAGCTGATAGACTAAAATGGTAAACCCTTTACCACAGATAAACCGGAATTTTAGTTTGTGTGCTTCGTGCATATTTCTTTAGCCGTATGATTTATCAAGATAATGATAGAATATACCTATATGTACGTATTTGCTGCAAAAAAAATGTGTTAAAATTAAGGATTCTTATTTGGTTATGAGATCAGTATCTAAATAGAAAATAATGAGATGTGGAATTAGTATATACCCTACACAGCCCACAATCAAGCGGCAATTCAGAAAAAAAAAACAGAATGGACAACCGCTAGCAGCCTTCAACGAGGCCAGAAGGCGCTGCTCGGGGTTCTTGAATTATTAGTCAAGTTTATCATATACTTTGGCTTGTAATTTTCGGTCAAAAATACTAGTACTTAAATCTAAATCCAAAAATGGACATCTGTCACCGGTGACGTTAGATTTGTTCAAGGCTACTAGTAATTCAGAAGGATAGATAATAAAATATAAAATAAAAAATAAAATTCATTAATGAAGGATTGCTGAGTGCAAGAATGTCTAAATATCTAAAAGTATTATTAAAAATTTCGATCAGTTCTGTTTGTTGGGGTCTCTTTTTGTAATTTAGCCATAAATTGTGATACATGACAGAAAAGGAAAAGGTCGGCTGTAAGTGACGCACAATAAGTACCCATAGGAATACCAATGATTTGGCGATAAAGTATATAACGGAAGATGTGTATGCAAAAAGTTAATGTTGTAACTTTCAGTATTTATGATATCAAATTTTGGTAAATGATCGATTTAAGTTGCCGGAAGAAATTATTTGGACATCTTTTCAACAGGTTTTCTAAACATTTAACGTATCCATAATACTGAATTTTCGATAAACACAATTTGCCAAACCATAAGCACAAAGAGGTTTAGATTGACAAGCCCAGTATTTCTGCAACCCAACGCTAATACCAGGTTATGGACTGATATATAAAACCTCTTTTTCATCTATTTTCGATTTGTCATAACCTTTTAAAAAGGAAGCTCTTATGACATAAGGGTGAAATATTTGAGAGGTTTTACCCCTATAATTATCCTCATTAGCACATTCTCAACGGATTTATTTGAAGGCATGAATGGTCAGCATTGTAAGCTTAAACGCCTGGAATTACTTGTTTTGTAGACAAGTGGTTCGTTTTGTCCAGTCATTCTAACTTCACAAAGAACGGAAATAGGAAGATATGATTTGGAATCAAATCGCATGAATAAACGCAATTTATTTATCACAAGCATTCATTGAAGGGAAAACTGGGAATCAAAAGATGACGACAGCCTTCACGGATAATAAAAGGGTTAAAACTACAGTTTATAATTTCATGTTTTTGTAAATAGGGAAAATAGTTCATCTATTTTGACCAAACTACTACTATGCACACATAAGGGTTCTTTAATTATATATTAAGTCCTCGTGGAAGCCGGCTGTAAAATGATATTCGCCCATTATATTACGGGGATGACAAGCTACACCTTTCTAATGTCACATGATTTATTTTTCCTAAGCAAATGATGAAATACGAGCATTTTTACATTATATTTAAATTTGAAATCTTATCGTTTCTGCAGAGCTTTTACAAATCACCAGAGCCTACCGAAACTATTAAAGTATTCATTTATTTCAGATGTATTCCAACAATAGATTTTATTTAAAATGATTTTAATGTGACTTTTTTTAAGTTAAACGGGACTGTTTGTTGAGATATTTGAGAAATACATTGATTTTCAATTGTTTCACGAAATAGGAAGAAGTACTTTATATATTTCCTTTTCTGAAATAGAACATTCATCAAAAGTATGTGTGACCTTTTATTATGGTTTACGTAGACTGTTTCGAAAGCAATGCTAAATTGCATATGGTTAGATCTCTAGAATATGTTTGCTTAGTAGAGCTGGAACGTTCTTGATTTTTCTTTCTATAAAGTTAGTCCAATTAGTCCAATTGAATTACTACTGTTTACACAAAAGAAAAACAAAATTGTCAGGTATTTTCTGGAATAGCTTGACGTATAACGTTGACTGCCATTTTATAAATAAAGGAACAAAAAGCATTGCCTCTCAAATCAGTGCAGGAATGCGCATGATTACCAATTACTCAAAATACAATTTGCTCTTAAATTTAGAAGCAAGAAATGCAAATTCCCTTTTCAGATCACATAGGCTTTGTCTCCATGCATTATCATAATTCGTTTTGCTCAAACGGTTTCATAGTGATTTTTCATCTTAAGTCCTGTTATTCAGTAAACGTTGAGTGGATAAAGTGCATCATTGTGATATTTTCGTTTGGTTTTTTTTAAACTTCCAGAACAATACTTAATTAAATAAGCTATGCACGTTTGTTTTGCCTTTTATTTATACACTTTATTGAAAATGTCTTTCAGCTGTCTGAGAAACACCTAGGGGAGACAACTCTTGCACATCAGTTCAACGTTTTGTAAAAAAAAAACATTCATACAAAGAAATCAAGCTTCTCTGAGATCAAGATAGAGATTTGAACTTCTTTATTTTCAATAATATTCGAACAGCTGTAGAAAAAAAAAACCAAGAAAAGCGTTGAAATTTCATACAAGACCTAAGACAGCTTCGATTTGATCGTGTGTGACAAACCTCACAGTTTGTTAGTAAATTGTGAAATGAAACATTGAATTATTTCTTGTAAGCCTTGACAGATTTAATGATCTTTCTTAATCCACTGCAAAATACCTGACTTCTGCAAAGATGTGTCAATTTATTTAAACTCTAAGACTGCTGTGACTGAATTTCAAATGATAATAGCGAGCATAGCTCGCAAGCGGGCACGAAGTGCCCGCTCGAGCGGAGAGCTCTACGGTATTTGTTTCCGCGAGAAATTTGCTAATGCTGATTTAGATTTTTTATGGTCCGGAAAGGGTTATTATTTTTACAGGACCGGAGTGAATGTTAAAATAATTTATAAGAAAAGAAATAATGCTTTAAAAAATAATAAATTGCGCTTTTTACAAGAAAATAATATTCTTAAAATAATAAATACACATAAGCTGCTCGTTTCGTCTTGGTTAAGTGCACGTACGAAACTAACGTGTCTCGAAGCTTAATCGCCCCATACCATCTCGCCCCAAAATAAGCAAATGGAAATATTGGAAAATAAACAAAACTATGCCCCTTTTAGCTATGCTCGCATTTAGGCAATGCCTACTCCATATTATCAATATTCTGATCAGCTCAATTCGTGTTGGTAGAAAAACACGATCTACTAGGTTGTTGGAAATTCCACAGCAATCCTTACAGCATGCACAGCGAGAGATAGGAATCTAGACGAGATAATTCCAAGAATATTACAACCAACTGTAATTATTCGTTCAGGTAGAACAAAGGGGGAAACGAGTACACCTTTTGTTCGAAATGGAGGAATTAAATAACGTTAGTGATGCAAGTTCCTGTCGCCATCAATTTTCTCTTATTATAAGTTAATTAAATTATCGATTTCTTATATCAGCCTGGGGACTGTGGAGCGTATCGGGTTTGTTGGTTCAGGTTTTGTCTTGGAGTAACCAGGAATCAGATGTCATTGGGTTCTATAGAGGCAAACCATTAGTTTTCGTTAAAGTTTGTTGATTTAAGGACAAAGAGCACCGGTCTGAACTGGTACTCGAACTTCCCTAGCTATCGATGAGATTTCAATGGGATCAACTGTGATTTTGGTGCAGCCAAACACCCATTAAAACAAGTGAGCTCTGGGAATACGAACGGCTGCTTCAAATTGAGAATAACAAATCTTTTGGTTTTTTACAGTGAGAAAAATCAAACTTAATCAAGTTTTGAACAACCTTGTATTGTCCTTGAAAATTGTTTGCCATCGACCTTTTAATTATTGTATCTAAAGATTGATTAGAACTTTGATTTTACTTTGTGTTGGTTTTTATAGCTCCAGACAAGGTTTATATAACCAATACTGAGAAGATAATGAGATGTGGAATAAGTGCACGCGACACAACCGACAATTTAAAAAATCCACAACGGAAAACAGCCAGCAGCCTTCAATGTTATCAGCGGTCGCTGCTTGCTGTTTTGCAATAGGCCCTGGATTGAAAATAAACTACATATGATTCAAGCCATGATACAGGTCCTTTTAAAGATTGACGAACGAATCCCACCAAAAATGTTCTTAAGTTTTGAAGGACGATTCAAGAAGTAAATGTTGGTTTACATGCATGATGTAGCAGCGCTAGATGATTATACTGTGTAAACAAAACTAAGAACCGCCATCAAAAACCTTGTACTGTGTGATACAAACCCTATAAATGTGTGTAGCCATTATGTCTTTATAAAGACGCCTTAATTCTATTATATTAAAATTACTAATAGCACCAACCTTGAGACTCCTGGGTTAATGATTTATCCTTAATAGTATAAGGGCCTCCAGTGGTGAGTATTGACTCAATGCTTTTAAGTACTAGAACCCTATAGTTAAACAATATCCAACACATGTCTTTGCTTTGGTAGGTGTCTTCTTTGTGTTTTTGTTTGTTTCTTCCTCAAAATTTAATTTTGATTTTGACCTACAGTACATATTAGAGTCAGAAAATTGATTTTTGACTCGCATGCATTCTGCTCAACGGATGTTGAGGAAACTTACGCGCCTGCTGTCTATGCGTCTGTACGTGCACCATATTTAAAATACACAAAAAGAGTGTCGCATTCTGTTGACCGTGCAAACAGCAATTACAGAGACTTCTTAAAGTAAATTACCCACATATGTTATAAAAACAAACAGTAACGAGTTGAGATGTTGCTTAAGTATTAATGTCGATTAGAATGGTTAAATGTCAATTGAAAAAGACCAGCAATTTGAGCTCAGATGTTGCTCAAGTATTATAGTCTTTTCATGAATTGCCAATCTTTGACTGAATTATAGAAATCTCGTTCATTTCTTTTATAGCTACCAATGTAGGTATACAGTATATAGCCTAGACATTAAAAGAGCAATTATATTTGGCTTTAATGAAAACAATCATCATAACTATACAAAACAATAAAGTAACGTTTTATTTATTTACATTTTATTTGTAATAATTGGATGAAAACAATAAGATAATAATCATGGTCATTCCAAAAGTAAACTCGAGGACTATGTATTTGTGTCTTGACCATGTTTTATAGGTTCTCTGCGTCATTGTTTGGTTTTGATATTAAACGAAGCAATTTTTAAAGGCAAAATTATGCGGTTGTTTACCCTCATCATGTCCACCCAAACACATTTTTCATTAAAATTGTCGTCCAAATCGTTCAATAAAAGCTTCTTTTTTTTCTCGAATTTAACATGTTTATTATACTGCTTTTTGTTTAAAATCAAATGTTAAAACGAAATACATAACAGCAATCGGCCACAGGCGTTTGGGTCCAGGATTTTATTGTATTTTAAATAACGTATATATAAAAATTTTCATCTCGTCTATATACTATTTCCACGTGGAAATAGTATATAGACGAGATGAAAATTTTTATATACACGTTATTTATAATACAATAAAATCCTGGACCCAAACGCCTGTGCAATCGGCAACGTAACTCTTGCGGGAATTATATCGATTTCCTTGGAAGAGCGTCACGTCGGACAAAAAATTTGCCAACACAGGGTTATTTTGCTCCTCGGTTGCTGTCTTCACTCAAAACTTTTTACGGAAGACATCATGCGCTCATAGACAAATATGGGATTTCTATCTCTCAGATGAGTGCAGATGTTGGTTTGTCATTGGGTTTTGTTTTGTCTTCTTTTACCGGATTTGACACACTGAAGTGGAAATTGGCAGCGTGACGGGTGTGCTATAGCAAATAGGAACTGCTTACTCTTCCGGAGTACCTGAGTTCACTCTCGTTAATACGATTTAAGTTCGCGTTGTTGATAATTGTTCGGTTGATTTTGTGTTTATGTTTTGTGTTTCTTCGTGCTGTTTTCGTTAGGGTTTTGTCGTTGCCATTTCGGACACCCGAATGCCCCATTGTTGCCTCTTTGCTTCTCGCCTTGGCTTATAAAATTAGCTTATAGATGTGGATTAATATAGAAAAGTACACTATGTAAGATGAGTCTTAAAGAAAAACAAACAATCTTAATAAACGACAGAGAAGCAGACCGAATGAGCTTATTTTTTTCATGTTCATATCATCGCCCCTTTTATGTTTCTCTCCCTTATATACTATAGTAAAGTTGAATTTGTACTGCATGAGAGTAAAGGAATTAGTAGCTGACCAATCCTGTTTTTTTTTCTAATCTATACAATTTCCGGAAATAACATAACAGTTAGGAAATAGAGTGTTTCATTAGTATAGATGTTAACGCTGCTTAATATTTCAAATGTTGGTAGACGTGTGCTTACTTTGTTTAAATACTAATAAATAAGGATAAAATATACAATTTAAGTAGTGAGGAAATGACAATTCTGCGTCAAAACCATTTTTCAAGCAGAAATTCTGCATAAATTCCAAATTTTTGGGCCTGGGGATGCAAATGGGTCTTGAGCGTCTTAGGGATGCTGAAAAGTGCTTTGGGGCGAGGTATCTGGGGCTTGGAGGGTCTTTTCCGATGGGGAGATGCCTCGTCGGAAAAGATTATTTTCTTGCGTAATTCTTAGTCAATTATCTCCCCTGATTTTTGGGGAAAATAGCATTTTTTCAATTTATTCGCGCCGTAAACTAAGGAGTGGAGAAAGAACCCTCCAGATTTCCTAGAATATGCTTCTGGTGAGATTTCAATAATTTTTACTAGGGTCCGAGGGCATGCGGGAAAAAATTTGCAAATTATTTAGGCAATAAACACCTTCTCCCAAGCAAGTACTGGAATTAGGTAGTATAAATACCGGTCGAAAATCAATATTAGTAATACTATGCACAAGCTTGGTGATCGAGAAAAATCACCATCCTACCTTCAAAAATTTAAAAAATTGAATGGAATAAATAAAATGATGCCATCCAAGATAATTATGGATCGCAACGAAGATTCCGTCTGCGAAGATAGCAGACCAACTTCATCTCCCGAAAAGCAGAAATACTGCAATGTCCCACTGAAAAGGAGGAAGGGGCAGCTTTGCAAGGGAAAACCGGGGAAAGATGGACTTTGCTGGAGGCACTCCCCGCAGCAAGATGACGCCTATCAGCCGATCGGGGGGAAATTTCGGGTGCTCGAAACCATGGGGGAACTAAGAAAAATCGCCAAGGAGGAAGGGGTGAAGGGATATAGTAGGAAAAATAAGCTGGACTTGGTACGGCTCATCGAGTCGGCCACCGACCGGAAATTCAAGCGTAGGGAAGTATTTACCAGAAAGCAGCTCAAAGCGATTGCGAGGCGGAGGGGGATCACCAATATCTCCCGGCTGAGGAAAGATCAGCTGGTCGAGAAGGTGAAGCAGAGCAATGAAGAAGCTGCAGACCATATCGAGGTTGCGGATAAGCGGGAGGCTGTGGGAGGGGTATTTGGCACGGTGATCATCAAGCCCAAGACGCAGCAGGACGTGGAGACTTTCATCAGGCTAAGCAGGGGGGAAATCCGAAGCACGATTTCGGAGGGGTTGGCGGAAAAGAAGAGCTTGAAAGCGGAAATAATCCTCCACGTGGAGATGGTGAAGATTAGCCCGGCGACCGGCGAGAATATCTACGCTAACCCTAAATTCCGATCGACCTTGAGGGTCATCACAGAGTCCGCAGATTTGGACGAAGTGATAGCGCAGATGGAAGATAAGATCATTGAGAGCATGGCAAATTTCCAGGCTGGGGGGAGCGGGTGGACCTTTGGGCACGTTGAGAAGCTGGAGATTCACCTGAATGAATATAAGCCCCTCATGGGAAGCTCATATATCCCACTCCCCAAGAAGCTCGCTGCCAAGAAGGCAATAGTCAACGTGAAAAATGAGGATCAGCAGTGCTTCAAATGGGCGATCCTCTCGGCCCTCCATCACGGGGAGGTGGATAAGAACAATACCAGCCGAGTCAAGCAGTACGAAAAGTGGGTGGATGAGCTAAGGTTCGACGGCATCGACTTCCCGGTCTCACTTCGGGCCATCGATAGGTTCGAGAAGTTAAATGAGGGGATCAAGGTCAACGTATTCGGACTCGAGGAGGGAAAGGAGGGAGAGATCTACCCTTTGAGGATATCCGAAAGGGATGACGTCGGGGCGCAGCACGTGGATCTCATGCTAGTGGCTAATGATGAGACGAAGCATTACTGCTGGGTGAAGAATCTCTCGCGGCTCTTGACGGCGCAGGTAAGCGATCACGATGGGGAAGCTTACTTCTGCCGCCGATGCCTGAACCACTTCACTCGGCAGGATCTCCTGGACCAGCACATGGAGTACTGCGGTCAGAAGAAGGCGGTGAAAATAGAGATGCCCAGCGAAGGGAGCTACGTCAGCTTCCAAAACCATATCCGGTCGATGAAGGTGCCATTCGTCGTGTACGCAGATTTCGAGTGCTTCACGACCAAGGTCGAGCCCGAACCGGCGAAGACTGCCGTAGACGGACTCATGCAGAGGCTGGAACGCTTTCTGGAGCTTATCAAGCAGAAGGTAGAAGGGGGCGAGCCGTCCAAATCTCATACCAAGATCCTCCAGAAGCACGTACCATCGGGATTCTGCTATCATATCAAGTGCTTCGATGAGACGGTATTCGTCAAGGAGCCGGTGATCTACACCATGCAGAAGGAAGGGGAGGACTTGGGTCAAATCTTCGTGGATCGACTGACGAAAGATATCCACGAGATCTATCAGCAGAACGATTTCAAGAAGCCCATGGTGATGACGGAGGAAGATAAGATCGCCTTCGCGGAAGCCACCAAGTGCTCCATCTGCGACCAGGAGCTTGGGGAGGATAAGGTGAGGGACCATTGCCATTTCACGGGCAGATTCAGAGGGGCCGCGCACAATGATTGCAATCTGAATTATCAGGCGCCGAAATTCGTCCCGGTCATCTTCCATAATCTGGCAGGCTACGATGCCCATCTCTTCATCAAGGCACTGGGGGCTACTGAGGGCAAGATCGACTGCATCCCCAATACTGAGGAGCGCTACATATCATTCACCAAGAGCGTGGCGGTTGGCTCATACAAGGATAAGAAAGGGAAGATGAAGACGCTCTACCAGCACCTGCGATTCATCGATAGCTTCAAGTTCATGGGGGCAAGTCTGCAGAAGCTGGTAGAATCCACGCCGGCCGATGCTTTCACCAATATGAGGCGGGAATTTGGGGCCAAGCCGATGGATCCGGGGCTCTTCAAGATTGGACACTTTGAGTCGGAGAATGGGCGAAGCATCACCTTGCGCGAAGTGATCGACCGGGAAAAGCTGAAGCATATCGTGACGCACCCGGAAGACTACGAGCAGGGGGGTCGATATATCAAGGGAGAGAAGGTGGATAAGGATGCTCAGCTGACGCTCTTGCAGGATTACTTGGCCCGCACCAATGCCCTGGGGGAGTGCCCGATGCGATATTACCAGCGCCATGGCTTCGGGAGATATTGGACCGGCGAGAAGATCGGTCTCCAGAATATCAGCCGCCGAATTCGGCATACCCTCTGCGCAGATCATATGATCGATATCGATATGAAAAATGCACATCCGACTCTGCTCTCCTGGTATTGCCATGAAAATGGCATCGCGTGCACGGGGCTCGACGCATATATCGCCGACCGGGAGAGGCTAATCGCGGACCTGATGACCTACGAGGGAATCAGCCGGGACGATGCCAAAACCTACCTACTCGCCATCATCAATGGGAAGATCGTCAGACTCAAGCATGATGCACCAACATGGCTCCGGGAATATTATGGGGGAATGAGGCAGATCATGGAGGAAGTGATCAAGCTGAATCCTGATCTGCACAAGCTTGCCTGCGAATCTAAGGAGAAGAGGGGGACGGACTATAATATCGAGGGCACGACTGTGAATTACGTCATGTGCTCCCTGGAGAATAAGGCTCTGATGGCGGCCTTCGACTACCTGACCGAGCAGGAGATCGAGGTGGGGGCGCTCGTATTCGATGGGCTGATGATCCATAAGAAGGAGATCCCACGCACCAGGCTGCCAGAGATTCTCCAAGGCTGCTCCCAGAGGGTGAAGGAAGTCGTCGGGGCGGATATCACCTTTACGATCAAGGAGATGGATGAAGGCTACGATATTCCGACCGAGGCGACCGGGCAGAGGGGGGATCACTTGAATCTGCTGCTACGCAAAGGCGTCTACCCCTACGACTATATGGATAGGTTCGAGAGGCTCCAGGAAATCCAGCTCCCACCCAAGGAGGCCTTCCGCAGCACGCTCACCGGTGAGCATATCAGCGAGGAAGACTACGCGCACGCTCAGATGGTATGGGAGGCCTTCGGATGCAAGACCATGCGCGATTACCACGACCTCTATCTCGAGACCGACGTGATCTTGCTCGCCGACGTATTCGAGAATTTCCGCGAAATCTGTATGAAGCACTATGGTCTCGATCCTGCGCACTACTACACAGCACCAGGGTTAGCTTACGACGCAGCGCTCAAGGTTAGCGATATCAAGCTTGAGCTTCTCACCGATCCCGATATGCTACTCATGGTCGAGAAGGGGATTCGCGGGGGTCTGACCATGGCGTCTCAGAGATATGCTCGGGCGAATAATCCCTACGTGCAAGATTTCGATCCGAGCAAGCCGACCAACTATCTGATGTATCTGGACGCCAATAATCTCTACGGGTGGGCGATGAGTCGGGCCCTACCCACCGGAGATTTCAAGTGGATCGATCCCTCGGAAGTCCCAGACCTCAGCACGCTCGGCGAAGAGGATGAGCAAGGATTCATCTTGGAAGTGGATCTCGAATATCCCAAGGAGCTCCACGATCGTCATAACGATTATCCCCTCGCGCCGGAATCCATGGTGATCAATGGAGTCAGGAAGCTGGTGGCCAACCTCCATGACAAGGAGAAATACGTGGTCCACTACGTGAATCTCAAGAAGTATCTTGCCCGGGGTCTGAAGCTGAAGAAGGTCCATCGCGTCCTCCGATTCACCCAAAGCCCATGGCTGAGGGCTTACGTGGAGAAGAATACGGCTTGCAGGGCATTAGCCACCACCGACTTTGAGAAGGATTTCTTCAAACTCATGGTCAACTCGGTATTCGGGAAGACCATGGAGAATATCCGCAATAGGGTGGACGTGCGGCTGGTCAATAGCGAGAAGATCGCCCGGAAGCTAGTGGCCAAGCCAAACTTCAAGCGTAGGACGGTCTTCAGCGAAGATCTGGCTGCCGTCCATCTGCATCGCACCAAACTGGTCTTCGATAAACCCATCTACCTAGGGTTCTCCATCCTTGATCTATCAAAGACCCTAATGGCTGACTTCGTCTATGATTATCTGAAGCCTCGGTATGGTGACCGACTCAGCATCTGCTATACGGATACGGATAGCTTGATCTGCGATATCCAGACGGTTGACGCATATAAGGATATGGCGGAGAGCGTGCATCAGCGCTTCGATACGTCCAACTATGCCCCAGACCATGCCTCCGGGATCGTGGCCGGCGTGAATAAGAAAGTGATAGGCAAATTCAAGGATGAGTGCGCCGGCCAGCCGATGACCGAGTACGTGGGACTCCGCCCGAAAGCATATGCCTTCAAGGTGGATCGCGAGGAATGTAAGAGGGCTAAAGGTGTGAAGAAGAGCGTGGTCGAATCCGAACTAACCTTCGCAGACTATAAGGAGTGCCTGGACACGGGCAAGGAGAAATACCGCTCGATGAATATCATCCGCAGCAGGCATCACCAGATTCTCACCCTAGAAACCTGCAAGAAATCGCTCTCATCCTCCGACGATAAGCGCCACATCCTCCCAGACGGCGTCAGCACCCTCGCACACGGCCACTACCGAATCTAAATAAATGAGCAGCATACGCGTCCATCACTTGATCCTCCCCCACAAGCCCCTCTCGAACCTAGAGCTCGAGGATGCTGCATCTGCCCTGAAAATCTCTCGATTCAGAGGAATATTCATGCGCGATGCCCTACCACCCACCCCACGCCCCATCGAATGCGGCATCCTGAATCACGACGACTTCCATGGCCCCGGCACGCACTGGACGTGTTGGCATAAGCGCGGAGGACTCAAAGTTTACTTCGACCCCTACGGCCTGCCTCCGCCTGACGAGATGATCGACTATTTGCGGCCGGAGTTTCGATATAGCACCGATGAGCTGCAGAGGCGCGGGGACGTAGTATGCGGGCACTTTTGCCTCTACGTGCTAAAGATGCTTGCGGATGGGCGATCGATCGACGATGCGATCTTCTCACTATAGATAAATGGACAAATTCGGTTCTCATGCAAGAAAAGGAGTATCGCTCTGGCGGATGCTCCAGGATCTCGATATGAACGATCATCGCATCACTAGCCTGGGATTGCCTCAGGAGGGGTCGGATGCCGTGACGAAGCGCTGGGTCAACCTGCAATTGAAAGATGGTATGAAAGATATCGATGATCTGGAGGCGGCGCTCGAAGTAACCTCGAAGGCGCTAGAGGCTGAGAAGAAACGTCTGGATCGTATCGAGAAAGAAGTGGTTAAGTGCTTACCCATGGCCGGCGGGAGGATGACGGGTGAAATAGATATGCAGGGTCATGCCATTCACAATCTTCCCGAGGGGACCGGTGCCGACGAGCCAATTACGAAAGGATGGTACGCAAAGAACTGGCAGGACCTGGTCTTGGGGATGCAGAGAAAGATAGACGCCGCGGAATCTAAGTATAAAACCCTCGAAGATCAGATGTTCGATAACCAGGAAAAGCTGGATGCCCTCGAGACGTATGTTAGGCTCAAGCACCCATCCACCGACAGGGTCGGTCGGCGCTCGGTGAGTGATATATCGGATTACGAAAGAACGATCGATGCCATCAAGGCGGCGCTTCCGAGGCGGGGTTAGCCATTCCCTCAAATTTTTTCCGGTCCCCATGGCAAGGACCAGAAAAAAAATTCTACCTATTGAAGCTCGGAAGCCCTCACCCATGAGTTGAAAGTCTTCGGATAGCCCCGCCATTTGACGAATATTTCCTTTACTCCTCCCCGGATGCGCCGACGCAAGACTTTCTCGATACGAAAGACGTCCTGGTCGGTGCGCTGAAGCTCGGGCTCATAGAAAGATCCTTGGACTTCCTCATCCTCGTAATCCTTGAGGCGATATGTGGGAGGCTGCGTATTCAAGGTCTGGGCGATGGTGAAGACTTCCTCCGTCCAGCGAGGCGTATAGCCCTTCTCGAAGGTGCCTTTCTTCTTGGTGATCCGAACCCTATCTCCGACCTTGAATCGTGGCAGCTGCATGGGTGGTAGGTCCCCATAGAGATTCCAGAATACCTTGACCTCATTCTCCTTCTGGCTGGCGGCGGTGGGCGTCATCTTGATGGATCGATGCTTGGTGGTATTATACTGGAGGACGAGATCATCCAAGATGGGAAGGTAGGCGCGCGTGGAATTGGCCGAAAAATACTTGAACATCTTCTCCTTCATGGTACGATTCCAGCGCTCCACCACGCTCGATTTCTCCTCATTCTCAGTGGAGTAGATCTCGACGCCGTGCTTCTGGAGCAACTCCTTCACCTCCCGATTATAAAATTCTTTGCCCTTATCGGTCCATAGCTTCTCAGGCGTTCGATCCTTGAAGACGGCCCGGAATGCATCTCGCACCGTAGCACCCTTCTTACCTTTCAGCGGCACCAGCCAGCCGTACTTGGAGAAGATATCGATGATGCTCAAGAGGAATTTGAAGCCTCGATTATCGCGGGAGAAGGCACTCATATCAACGAGGTCGGCCGCCCAGGTCTCGTCCACCCCACCCACCACCACGCGACGCTTCTGGAATTTGCGTCGGACTGGCTTATGCAGCTCTTCGGCTAGCTCGTCCGACCAACGAAATTTTTTTTTTAACCCCCAGCCCAAATCGAGTCTTGGTGCCGATGATGGGCTTGACGATGCTGCGGTCCATGCGCTCGCGGACGGTGGGATTGGGAATGGTGTCCAGCGAGGCTAGCATGGCCTTATCGCAGATGGAATTGCGTGCGGCGGTATCCTTATGATTGGCGTAGCAGAGATCGTGGCGATAGGCGGCCTGATCCACCCGATTAATGGGCTTCGACCAAGCCTTCGGAGTACCATCTGCATTTAGACGCTTATGGAGCTGTGTGCCCGGCCCGGTGAAATTATGCCCCGGCAGATGCATTTCCACCGGCAGCCGATTGATCATCTTATTTACGAGCCCCGCACCCTCGCTCCCTCGGAGAAACTGAGACTTCCTTGCCCCGCATACGACGCATAGCCCACCCGTCCGCCGCCTCCCATTACTGGTGGTGGTCTCATAGCGACCTTCCGTCTCGGTTGGCCGCTTGCACTTCAGGCAGAAAATCATTCTTTATCTATATAAATGGACGTCGAAAATATCTCCTATAATGAGGCGGCTGCAGCCCGACGCAATCACTTCCTCCTCCCGCAGCGGTCGATCAGAGGCCTGATCATCGGGAAGTCGGACTGCGGCAAGACGACGCTGCTGAATAATCTCCTCCTGCGCGATGGATGGCTCGATTACGATCGACTCTACGTCTTCGGAAAATCGCTCCATCAGCCCATCTATCAGCTGCTGCGGCAGGCGCTGGGGAAAGGATTTTCGAAAGACGATATCCGCGACCTTCTCTCCATCAAGGATCGCTATCCCCACTCTCTGATCGACGCGGTGGATATCCTGAAGCCGCCAGCCCGCCCCAGTGGGATCGAAGCCTTCTTCTTTGAGCAGGGCGACGAGGTGCCGGATCCTCGAGACCTCGACCCCGCCCGCAAGAATCTCATGGTCTTCGACGACTTGATGCTGAGCAAGCAGAGCAAGTGCGAAGACTACTACGTGCGCGGCCGCCATAATAACGTGGATTGCTTCTACCTCTGCCAAAACTACTTCAAGCTGCCGCGGCAATCGATCCGGGAGAATGCCAACTTCATCTGCCTCTTCGAGCAGGATGCCAAGAATCGCGATCATATCCGCCGGGATCACTGCAGCGACCTCACCTCCACCCAGTTCGATGCCCTCTGCGACCGATCCTGGGCCGAGCCCTACGGATTCGTGACCATCGATCTCACGAGCCCAAAGGCGGCTGGAAAATATCGATGCAAATTAGAAGATTTTTATCGAGTCTAAGATAAAAATGATGAATTACGCATTCTTGATGAATCAGATCGAGCTGGAGATAGGTCGATCTCCATCCATCGCCGAGGTAAGGGGATACCACCTAAAGCCTCCCCAATGGCTAGATAGGTGCGAGGGGTGCTCTGCGGATCACTATTTTGGCCGGTACGGGGAGGAGTGCGAGTGCAAGCTTCTCGGCGATATGTGCCGCTCCTGCATCCGCCAGCATCTTGGTGAATTCGGAGAGTGCAAGTGCCCCTGCCGTCATACCCTTGCGGATGGCTTCTGCAATAAGTGCGGACTCCAGCTCATCCGCCCCATCCATAGAGGCGAAGGAGATTTCGACGCTTTGAATTCCGGTCGCTATACCGGGTTGAAATCTTACGGCAAATCCACCCAGCCGCAATGCACGGCAAAGACGGTTCGAGGTCACCAGTGCACGCATCCATGCCAGCCGCGTCGAGATAAATGCAAAAGGCACTCAAATCCATCGATCGACCCTTATCATCTCCCTCCACTCTGGCGGACGATATTCAAACGCTAAGGGGCGTTCGCCCAAACGCTTCGGGGCGTTCGCTCAAACGCTTAGGGGCGTTCACCCAAACGCTTTCCAACGCTTAGGGGCGTTCGAAAGCGTCCGATGCTATAAATAAATGACCTTCATCAAGATCACCGACCCTAAGCAGCGTGAGGCGCTCGCTAGGGAATTCCAGGAAACCAAGCGTAGCATTCAGACTAGCAATATGCAGCAGCGCCTCGAGAAGATGGGGCTCGACCGAAACCTCACCAAGATATTCAAGCCCGTGGTGGAAGCCCAAAAGGAGGCCGCCTCGAAGATCACCAAAAAGATCGAAGATATCCCGATTGCGCCGCCCGCTGCACTGCCAGCCCTTTCCCCACCTGCCGAATTTGCCGATCCACTACCCATCGAACCGTCCCATGGCACTCACCTCGGCCCGCGGGCGACTCAGTATCTTAAGCTCAGCATGACTCCTCACGCCGACCATACCTTCGGATTGAGGGTGGAGGACGACGTTTTCATGATCGGAAGTTCGCCCGTCTCCTTCGATGGGGATGATATCTTCGTTGATGGCGTGCGCCATAAGGGTACCCCCGGCCTTTGGGAGCTCATGGTTAAGAAGCGCCCCGAATCGTTCGACCCCGAAGATCTGATGACCTATGGCGATATCCTACGAGCCTCGGGAGCCATGTATCAGGGAAATTCCATCCTCTCGCGGACCCCAAAATCCAACCGAAGCTATAAATGGAAAGAGATCGTCTCAGACATCTACCAGCAAGATAAGTATGGCTCTGGGCTGCAGACGGTATTCCTGCCGAAAGACTTCGATTCGCTGATGGATCGTCTGGAGCTTTGCGCTGCCGCCTATAGGGCTGGAAATAATGGGGTGCGCAACGAGATCGTGGCCATCCTCGATGCCTTGAGGAAATTTGGTCATATCGACGACCAGAAATATAGGCAGCTGCATCGTAGTCTCCTATAAATAAAATACGATGCCATTAGTGATGAAACACGGTTATCGCCGCAAATATGCGGTCGGCGGGCGGGGACTATTCGATGCGGTCGCCAACTTAGCCGGGCGCATATTCACCTCCTCTGCCGCGAAGACGCTGGGCAGCAAGGCCATGAGCGCCGCTACCAATGCAGCCCTGAAAGGGGTCGAAAAGGGAGCCTCCAAAGCCGTGGACCACGTCGTGGATAAGGTGACCCGCAAGGTCCGGAAGCCCCGCAAGCCCAATCAACCTAGCAATCCCAGCATTCCTGCGAAGACCTCCCAGCAGCAAGCCAGACTGAATAACCTCATCTCGGGCGGCGGCATCGCCACCATCCACGACTTCGTCCGGCGCTATAAATAAATATATGATGTCAGAAATTCTCACCATCACCGAAGGATTGACCTTCGATGAAAGTCTTCAGGAATATGAGGTTCACGAATACGAGCCTCAAGCTGGGGCCCAACTGAATAATGCCGGTGCGGAAATACGTATCAATATCGAAACCCAGGATCTCTTCCTCCACCCCGCCGAGAGCTATCTCTTGGTCGAAGGACGGCTCCAGAAGAATGATGGTACCGCCTATGACGATGGAGATCTGGTATCGCTCGTCCATAATGGTATCATGTATCTTTTTCGGACGATCAGCTACCGACTCTCCGGCCAGCAGATCGAGCATATCAACGATCCGGGAGTCGCAACCACCATGCTGGGAATGCTGACCTACCCCGACGATTTCTCCAAATCTCAAGGTCTCAACCAGCTATGGTATAAGGATTCATCCGCCGTCGCCCATGCAGATAATACCGGCTTCTCAGCTCGCCACGGCTATATCATCACCAAGCCTGCCAATAAGGGGTCATTTTCCTTCGCCATTCCCTTGAAGCACATCTTCGGCTTTGCGGACGACTATGGCAAGATCGTATACGGCTTCAAGCACGAACTTTCCCTGGTGCGCGATTCGGATGCCAATGCCGTGCTGAGGGCAGCCGCCGTCAACGACGTGGCGAAAATCGCCCTGAGTAAGATATCCTGGTTCGTCCCCCACGTCAATCCATCCGACCAGGAGAAAATGCAGCTATATAAGACCATCCAAGGCAAGGGTAAGATCGACTGCGGCTTCCGGATGCGGCAGTGCGACTCCATAGCCGTCCCGCAAACCTCCCAATTCAACTGGCGGCTGGCAGCCAAGAGCGGTCGGGAAAAGCCCAGATATATCATCGTGGCCTTCCAGACCGGCAAGAGCAATGATCAGACCCAAAATGCGGCCGTATTTGATCACTGCCGATTGCGAAATATCTACGTCACCCTCAATGCGGACCGCTACCCTGCCGTAGACTTCAATGCTAGCTTCACACAAAATAAGATCGCCAGAGTCTATAAAAGTGCAGCTGATTTCAGGAAAAATTACTTCAGCATGGACCGCCTCATTAGCAATAGCAATATCAACCCTTCTGACTTCATCGACCTCTACCCACTTTTCGTCATCGATGTGAGTCACCAGTCCGAGCGATTGAAGGAGTCGACTGTGGATATTCAGATCCGTGCCGATTTCGAGCGCAATGTGCCCGCCAATACCGAAGCCTTTGCCCTCGTAATCTCCGACCGGATCCTCCAATTTGAGTCCGACGGTCAGAAGATGAACACCGTCTTCTAGAGGCGACCGCCGCCATTGGTAGTTTTTTCAGTGCCTTCTGGCACCAAAAAATCTGTCGATACCGCCGGCTCTATAAATAAATGGACCAAGCGCTGCTTCAACGCATTGCTGATAATTCCGACCCCAAGCAGGGATTTTCCTTCATAGTGTCCGATAACCAAAGCCGAATCCTCACCCGCTTCAACCCGCCTCTGCACCTGAAGGAGGGAAGGAGCTATGAGATGGCATTGGTGAATCTTGAGACCTACTACTCCATTCCCAATATCCATGCAGGCAATAATTCCTTCCGCTACTCTCCCGATGATGGCGCCAACTGGTTTCCCATCAGGCTGAGCACCGGCTCCTACGGCATCGAAGATATCAATGATGAGATCCAACGGCAGATGCGTCTTAATAAGCACAAAACCAAGGTCATCCTCAACGCCAATCGTGCGACCCTGAGAGCGACGCTTACTCTCGCCCTGCACTATCAGGTGGATTTCGACGTCCCAAATAGCATCAGCAGCGTGCTGGGCTTCGAGCGGCAGATCTATACGTTCGACCGAGCCACGAATGGCTACTCAGAAGGGGAGCATATCGTCAATATCATCAGCATCAATAGCATCTTGGTGAATAGCGATATCATCAGCGGAAGCTATGTGGATGGCACTCAGCAGTCCACCATCTATAGCTTCTTCCCCGGCGTGGCCCCAGGCGAGAAGATCCTTCAGACCCCCAAAAATCTAGTATATTTGCCCGTGACTTTGCGAACCATCAATCGCATGGAAACGTATCTCACCGATCAAGACGGTCGCCCCATCGATCTGCGAGGGGAGCATCTCACCATCCGCTTTCATCTTCGCGAAGTATAAATAAAGAATGTATCATGAGTACGGTTTGAGCTTGACGAAAAATCAGGCAGAAAAGATCCAACGGGCGGCAAAGAAAAGCTGCCCAGTCACCATCCGCTTGTCCCGCGCAAATTTGAGAGGTGATCATAAGATGCTGCTCACCACCCGGCAGGTGCAAAAGATCACCAAGCTCCTGCAGCAAGGCACCGGTGGTATGAATCTGGAGATGAGCAGTGCCCAATTGAAGGAGAATATGCAGAAGGTGGGAGGCTTCTTACCCATGCTGGCCGGGTTGGTCATGAGAGCCCTACCCTTGGTTGCTAAGACCGTTCTGCCTGCCCTAGGCATTGGCGCCTTGAGTGGTCTGGGAAGTGCGGCCGTGTCCAAAGCCGTCGGTTCGGGATTATACTTGAAGCGTGGTGGGTGTGTCTGCACCATGAAGCCTAGTGGGGGCGGTCTCTACCTGAAACCTTCGACCGCACGAATCGTCCAGGGTGATGGGCTCTACTTGAAGCATGGTCGGCAATTCGTCGATGGCTCTGGCTTGATGTTAGGACCAAATAGCCCATTCAAGAATATCCCCCTGCTCGGTATGCTCCTATAAATAAATGGATGATGAAACAGATGGTAGACTCGAGGAATTCCTGGAGTCCGAGGTCCAGAAATATGCTCGCATGCTTCGCATCTATAAGCGACTGAATAAGGTGGTCTCCATTGCCCTAGCTGCAGCCTCCATTATCAGTCTGTTGCTTACCAGTGGTACCATGGGATCTGCTTTGACCGGGGTCGGTGCCGTGGCATCCCTCCCCCTTGGATCCCTCGCTTGCCTGAGTGCTACGACCATCCTGGTGCTCTCGCTGATTGCCAAGCGAATCGCCAAGAAGAAGAAAAAGCACCGCGAAACTCTCCGCTTGGCAAGATTCTATCAATCCCAGCTCCCGGGTGAGGATGGTGTCCCCGCCGTCTGCCTGAAGAATTATTACGATGGAAAGGATCGTCTACGCCAGCCCTCGCCCCCTTTCAGCGAAGATCTAGCCAATCATTCCCAAGGCCCTCGCTGATCTCAACCCTCAAAATATCTTTTCCGATGGGTTTCCCCCATCAGAAAAGGTTTCTCCCACGCTCCCTCAATTCACCACCTCAAAGTCGAAGTAGTCGTGCCCACTCTTCTTTGAATTCTTCATCCCATAATTATCAATCTTGAGCAGGTGCCACTTTTTCCGTGGTATCCGCTGCATTTCCCGGACCATCCTGCTGCACGCCCAAACCTTGGTTTCTACCCCTTTCCTCTCCAGCGTCAGAATCATGCCGTCCCCATACTGGCTTTTCGTCTCCTTGACCCCCATCACTTGGAATATTTTCCAAGGCAGGTCGCGCCACCTCAGAATCGGTTGGCGTCTGGCCCCCCTTTGAGCCTGGGCTCTCTTTCTCACCTCCTCGTCGCTCTCTTCCAGTCCGGGGCCTAGCAATCGGATTTGCTGATCCGTCTTTTGAGAAGATTCGAAATTCATGATTTATTGGATTTCTGAATTTTTTAATCTATTTTGGTTGAAAGACCCTCCAAGCCCCAGATACCTCGCCCCAAAGCACTTTTCAGCATCCCTAAGACGCTCAAGACCCATTTGCATCCCCAGGCCCAAAAATTTGGAATTTATGCAGAATTTCTGCTTGAAAAATGGTTTTGACGCAGAATTGTCATTTCCTCACTACTAATTTACGTACGAGAGCTTCGTACTCAATACTAATTCTAATAACTCATTTTTGCACATTCTTAATGCTATCATAAACTCTTGAATAAGATGCGTTCAGCAATTATTGTATATTGGCATTTATAATTGCATGAAGTATCTATTCATATGCTGTGCATTAAGAATGAATATACAATATGATTTACACCAAGAGTTTGTAATAGTTTTTTTTCTATCTCTCTCAACTCTATTGCTGTTATGTTCCTGCAGTCATCTTGTCTATATAGTGTATGCTTATTCTGTTCGCAACCATCTCATTCACAAATGCGTGCATTCGGAGATTAACTTCAGAAGACTTAAATCATTTGCTTTTATCACTTGCACGTTAAAAATCAAATATGCAAGTTTAATAAATGTACTTCTGTATTGCAATATTGAACAGTTTGAAATTTTCAGTAACGAAGTTCTCTAGAATTGTTATAAATGAGAACTTAATCAGATGGATCCTAGACAAAACTTAATCAGATATTACAAAACTAGCGAAACAAAACATAAATTGATTTATACATTAGATTTCATCTCATCAAAGTTTTAATCAAGTAAATGTTCCCTATAGCCTTGCAGTAGTCTTTTGTTAAAAAAGGAATTTTATATTAGGAACGATTTTGCCCTATAAAGTTCAATGTGACATTTTTCCATATCCTCAATATTCACATCTGTTGCTGAATATATTATAAAAATTCAATTATATTTTTATCTATGCTTGCATGATATATGGGCTCTACGTTTAATTGTAACTTTATGGATGCAATGAAGGTTTTGTTAGTTTTTTAGGGCATGTCGGTGTTACCTGCTGGGTATAATGTTGTGTATTGCCCCACCACAGCATCACACAGCATTAATAACACCTGGAAAATAATGAGAACATATAAAATGGTGTCATAAAACATTAATGCATGGAGTTTAATGGACTTGTGATTTGACTTAAAATATGTAAAGATTACTGCAATTATTACACAACACATGTCCTACGGTGTCAGAAGGTGCACGAAGTAAAAAAAAAAAATCCCGAAAAATGAATCGAGGTTAATAATTAGAATTTAGAAACCTTAACTCCAATACAGTCTACGTCTAAAAACGTTTTCACATTACGTAACCATCTTTGCGTCAAACAGACGCAACACCAAGGCTATAGCCACGACAAAAGAACAATTATAAGCCTGGCTTGGTCGTTGGCTGCATCTGTGTATCATTGCATTTGAAATTTATTTGTTTCCAGATGCAACGAAAGCGAGGTGAATAATTTATAAACTATCTAAATTATTTGATGGTAATTCGGTGCACGCTTTTTTTATTATCTAACTATTAATACCTGATTTTGCTATAATATAATAATGTTGCAAGCAATAACCCATAATATATACAAACCCGATATATTTTGTTGTAAGCATGTCCAAAATGATTGGCATTAGGGCTTTGATTTATAGGAAAAGCTTCCTAATTTGTACATTTGTACGTCAAACTTCATCCACGTACTAATTATTCATTTGGTTGTCCATTCAAGTAGAAAAAAATCTAAACTCTCAACGACCACTGCTTTCTCTTTATATGGAAACAGTACAATAGAACTGGTATAGATAATGGAACAAACAAAAGCTATATATAATGTGTAAGCCTCAGAATAGAGACATTCATCATGGTTTGTATATAAGGGAAGCTCTGTGTGGTAGGAGATTGTCAAGACATCTTACTTTGTCACAGAAGGATGGTATCAATAGGTAGAAACACCGTAGTTGTATGGATTTGTTTTTCCATAACAACATTTTCCTTAATATATCGCTTGGTTATCAAAGTGTTTCAAACCAGCACTTTTATACAATAAGTTTCGACTCCTAGAGTGTCTGATGAAGGTTAATCCAGAAGCAGTGAAATTTGGCATTTGTACATTTATCAAAATCAGTTCAATATGTGGATCGTGTCTGTGTCTTTCTGGCACATATTCCATATTCTTTTGGTTTTAATATTAAACGTACATGTATTTATGCCAAAATCTATGAGGCCTTTAAACTCTAACTTTAAAAGCATGACGCAAACAAGTATTTTGCAACTTTATACATACAATTAACGGTAAAAGACGACCATCTTCACTAGTCAAGACATCAAATACTATAAGCTCTATAGTATGCGAGCTGGAATTTGCGATCGTTGCTCTTTGCATGGTCACCAGGCTTGTGGTGAAGGAAAATCTATTTTTTCGTGCTGGAAAATCGGCAAACAACAGAGTTTTATTGGATGCCTGGACAAGTTATCAAATCAAATTTATTGTCATATAAACATCTGGACAGAGTTTGTGACAAAAACAAATAATATAACAAAACAACAGTAGAAATACATAATTAACGTATAATACATGATATTTTACGTGAACAATGCAATATAGGCTTTGCAAGTATTTCATTAAGAGTCCCCTGTCCTCAATACTAATGATTGTTTTAAATAGGAACTTATAACATTAACTTGTTTATAGCTATTTGGATTAAGAAGTATTTTTAATTTTTGGTTGTCATTATATTGTTCATAATGATCAGTATTTTCAAAAAATTCTTCGAGTAATTTTTTTCGCAAAGCCTCGTTTGTCTTGCAATGTAGCAGAAAATGAGCTTCGTCCTCTACCACATTGCAAGAAACACATAATCTTTGCTCTCTAGGGACTTTTAAGTATCTACCCTTTTCTATAGCTAAATCATGGTCGCACATTCTGATTTTTGTGAGGACCCTTCTTGATTCAAAATCTTTATATAAGAGATAAAATTCTTTATTTAAATCTTCTTTTATATTTTTATATAAGTATGTTTTATTTTTTTCATTTAGTAAATCAAGTTTGTTCTGATATATTCTCTGGAAACATTCATTAAAAATGTTTTTTGAATTTGATTTTAAAGTTTTCAGCTTAGTTTTATTGTTACAATTTATGATTTGTTGTTGCAGCTCATCATCAGATATCAAATCCTTTGCGAAGGTGTACCATGTATACACATTTTGATCGTTTAAGTTTTTGGTGAGATTAAATGCTTCTTTTAGTAATTTATTTGTATTATCGGAACAGAGTCTTGACATGAATGACACTGTACGAAGCTTGATCATTTGTTCGATCGGATTTCGACCAAGTTCTAAACCTCTGGCAGAGGTGATGACTATGATTGCCTTGACAATTGGGTCACCAAGTCGAATAAAAAATCCCCCTCCCAATACATATGGGTGGTGATCAGTGATAGGTAATGCAAGGAAAATGTTTCGACTTCAAAATGAGCCCTGTATTGATACATGTTAGTATAATTTCGAATAATTTGTATTAGACTAACATTTACGTATATTTGTATCAATATTAATCACATTTCACTGAAATGTAATTTTCTATCTTGTCTGTCGTGAGGGATAAATATTATTGAAATACTTTTATCCTTCAATTCTAGCAAAGTGAATCTGTACCATCAATCACGGCGTCTGACAAGTGATGTCTTTCTACAAATATTTATCAAATAATCAATATTCAAAAAATTCTTTTTGATTGACATTTCACGTAGAATTTTTAAGGAGAGGTTCAGCAGCAGTAATCGTCTGGGGTTTCGTTTGAAAAATGAAGGCAGTTCATTTATTTGAACTTTCAGTTCGACGTTTAGATAGTCGATTAATGGAACCCCCTGTCGTCTCATTATCCAATATAAATAATCATTAAAATTTTCTTAGACTGAAACTTTTTTGAGTCATTTTTTTTCTACAAATTAATTCCAAGTACAGTCATCTTGTCTAATGATAAGATCAGAAAGATGTTACATATATACTATTATTGGAATTTGAAACCACGAATAGGACCAATTGATAATTTGTCACAAATCAAATCTAACGACAAGTATAAACAAATGCTTCTATTTTAGTCACTAGTTGTACTCCCTAAAATTGACTTGATATAGAAACCATCTTGTGAATGACTGGCTACAAGCAATGATAGATATCTGGAGCTAAGAGCTTACTTGACAAATTTTCAAGGGAAAGAGCGCGTCTTGGTGACCAGGTCCGCCTCCCAACTCGGCAAAGTAGAGCTAAAAGCGTATAAATGCTACTGAAATAGTTATTTATGATTCGCGTCACTGATAGTCTATCAGCGAATTGCAATACCAACTTAAAGTGTGACACTTTTTCCCGAACTTTCAATCCAGAGGCAGAAAACTTTTTTGTCTTTAAAGTTATGTTTCCCTTGATACATAATTCAATAAATAAAACCAAATGTATTTAACTTTAATAGAATTGAACATATAAGCAGACAAATCCTTATTTAATTTTTCTTGGAAAGAAATTCTGTTTAGACGGAATGATTATTTGTGGATGTGCAGGGACTCATCTATATTCTCTAAATATACATACGAATTTACTAAATTATAACAAATTCTTTGATGTAGTAAACAAATCTGTCAACTTCATAGAAGAAATTTATAGACGAAATCTGTGGAGATTTATAAAACCATATTATCAAAGACATCTCCTGTCTGGCACACCTTTCATCCATCTTAAGTCTAAATTGAGTTGAAACATTTAGTACTTATGTCTATGGAGCCTAACTCTGTAACTAACTGTATATATATGATTGAGAATTTATTTTTCTTCAAAATATGTAAAGTTTACAAATAGGATTTTATAAAATTCGTAATACAAATCTACAAAATCAAATTTCGTTTAATAAATGTTCATATATGCGTAAAAATTCTAATGTTTTAAAATTTGTTAGGAAACTTAACAATTCTGCCCAAGTATCACCATATATCTCTGACCATAGAGCAATCGAACCATGGAAAGCGGTGTGATGCAGCAACAGACAAAATTACAAGGTGACAATCTTGAAATTGTTTTTTTTTGAACTGGTATCCATATTAGAATACTGTATAAATAATGAGGCAAATAATGCATATTACATTGCGTAACCTCACATCAGCAGCATTTGAACGTTGAAATGGGGATGTCATTCTTGCACCGAGGATATCAAAATTTGCACTGGATAATTTTTGTGAACTATTTTGTGTTTTTAAACGCGGGGGAAAAAAGAAGAAAAAAATCACCAAAAGCAAACAACAAGCACGTTTCAGCCTACATATTGAGCTTTGTGGTCCTTTTTAATCTCGAACATGGCAAAGACTAGCGATCTAGAATCTTCTATGTTTTGTGCTCTTTTCTCTAGTTCCAAATTCTTTCATTAGTCCGTCTGACCATGGAAACAGTTTATATATATATAACTACATGGCCCGACTCTCCAATGATAATATAATTGTCCTACTATCCCCTTGGAGTTGGTGTCAATTTTAAAGCATTTTTTTGGCAAATCAACATTGTTTCTTCATAATCGTGGCGTGTTCATTTTTCTAAGTTTTTTTTTTAAGTGTAATGTCCTCAGATTCTGTTCTTTCATGTTACTGTTTATTGATGATCTTGTGGAGTCAAAATATTTTAGGATTTTTATTCTTATAGGCATACATTATAAATGCTTGTGTTTGGACATCGTGCCTTCCCAGTTCTTGATCTAATGCCTTTATCTGCACCATTATCGAATGTCACTCGCACCTGTGTCAAGACACTTGCAGAAATTCCATTTTTTCAATGATTGTATTACTACCAGACAATAAGATTAATGGAAGTGAAAGGTTCAGCACCAGAGAGCCTGGTTAAGGCCAATTTTTACAAAGTAAGGACCACTGCGATTTCCATATTCAAGTTTTCAACTACCTGCACCTGACCTTTTCCTCGATATGTTGAAAGTTTTTATACCAGCTTGGGTTTTGGTTTGTATTCTTTTTTATACCAAAAAGGTCTTATTCATACATGACATAGGTTAAGCACTTGGAAAGAATATTATGTCACCTGCAAACATTATAAGTCTCGATATGCCTTTATCTGTTAAAAGCTCGATAAAGCTAGCACAAACTCGAAGGTGAAAATATTAACATACTGTAATGTACATTGTAACAAGAATATATATTTTCCGCATCATTATAAGCAAACTTATAGAGGCAAAGAAAACAGGTATCATAAGAAAGCCAAATATAGCATTGAGACAGAGTTATACAAAAAAAGATGAAATAGAGTATACCCAGCCCACGCCAAAATCAATCAAATGAAAGTTTTTAATAAAAGATGCACATCTCGAATATGTCACAAATATTCTGTAAAAGTTTTGTGAAAATCCATTGAAGGGATTGAGAGTCGCGGATAAGGTAAAGAAATCATGAGGTACATGTATAATGATACGATAAACACTGTATACCCCCACATTCCAAGCGGGGGTATAAATACGAGAACAAATTCATCTGTTGTCTTCCAGAATTCCGACCAGTATTTTCCCGTGGTGGAAGACGGGCCCTGCTCCAGTGATAACAAAGGATACTCTGGAGCAGCTAACACTGGCGATGGTGTGTCATGGGCTGGACGACCGTGGCACATAGCCAGTCTTTACCTTTTTAGGTAATAGTCGCTGTGGAGGGACATTCCCCTATAGTCAAAACTATAAATACCCATCATCAGCATTTGAAAGAGATTCGATTGAATCAAACATCCGACAAAATGAGAAATATATTCATGTAGGTTTTTATTTGAGAAATGACTCGACAATAATGTTTGCCATTTTTAGCAGGTCTACTTATAACTGGCATAAGTACTCGTAAAGTTACAATAGCACTGCATTACAATAACAAACCACATAAACCTGTCAGATAGTGATGCAATAATGGTGACAGCAGCAATTATATAAAGATCTTGAAAACCATTTAATATCTTTTCAACTTATCTGTGTCGGTTTTTAAATTTCGTCCACTTACAATAATTAATAAAATTTGATTCTTTACATATCAGGTGCATTATCAGACTCTTCAGTATTTACCAAAACCCACTTAAAACAATTGATGCCAATTTTCAATGCTGGATAAAAAGATAAAACTCTCCTTACAACAATTACAGCGGAGATGAACCGACAAGACTTATTATGGTCGTTTATAGAGTACACCATAATAAGCCAAATAAAATCTCGACAAATGATATCAATTAATATGGCTGTATTGATTGGGTTTACATGGAGGGAATATCCATTAGGACTATGGTTATCTGCTATTAATGGATATCTACGACCAATAACCAAGCTTTTTAACTTCTGGTAATAACAGACAAATATGGTATTACAGACATAATAAGTATACTGCAAACACGACTTAGAGACTGGCCTTAGATCATTAAACAGTTGTAATACATGTAATATCGGTTTATTATTATTATCTCAGGATGTATATTGTATAAGTATTTGTTCGTGATAAGCTTGCCTTATTTCTTTTAATATGTTTTATATTGCACAGATGAAGTTTGAGCATGGTTTTCAGTCACGGAATTTGAGAAAATACTTTATCTGAACGTTTTTCAAAGTTTGTACTAGAATTGCATCTGTGCAGGAAAGCATAGAACTACAAACGAATATTGAAAACTCGTTACCAGACAACAAAACCAGGATGCAATGATAGTATATTAAGATTCTGAAAACCACAAAAAAAATTCTCAAAAACAAAGGCAATAAGGATGAACGACTGTCCATCCATATGCTGTAAAAAATGTAGTTAATAACTCCCTTATTTTGCCAGAACTTTCACAAAAGGAGAATGCTCCGGCAAGAAAGATGCTGGTCATAGTGCTGAATCTGTGTCCTATCAATCTATTGTGCCCATGTAACGAAACTAAACGGACCTGTTTATGTATATAAACTCTCGACTATTATCACCAAATAGTTGGTCAATCACCCCTTTTATTAAGAAGAAAGCATGTTCATCCTTGTTTCAATTTTTACTTTTACGACATTTACTTCGCCTACTGAAGTTGTCGCAAAGAAAAAAAACTACCAAATTGATTTTAGGAAGAAACTACTTAAGGACCTGTTTCCCGAATACCTTATTTAACACTTTACAACATCATCGGGAGGTCTCCTTACAAATTTCCTGTTATTTACGACCACTCTCCTTAGACTTCTGTCACCTATTTGTTAAAAACATTGTAGACATTTGGAGCCCGTCTGCATTGCACGACGCCTAAAACAAACACGAGAACGAAACATAAATTTTAAAGGATTAGGAGGCGAACTGAATATTCTTTCATATTGTTTTCTTTGGTATGATCTTTTCTTAAATTTATGTATAGCATGTAGTTATCAGATTCAATATTGTTGAAAAGTTATAAATCCATAAATTTAAAGGAGTTATGGCCCTTAAGAAATCGTTAAATTAGCAAAACACTTCAAATGCAAAACATTCGAGTAAATACCATGATTTTTCAAGTACCATAAAATCGTAAATTGTTCGACAAATATAAAGATTTTACGACGGCTTTTAAATTGGTTTAGAACATGTAAAACAGATACCCAAAGCAATGTATTCTTTACCATAAGTAACTTTTTGTTACCGGTTTGTATAGATGTGATTCCAAGCACTTTAAATTAGTCATTTTATTGACACGGAGGTGCATTACTTCTGAAACATCTTATTATTTCTTAGTCATTTTACGCCTCTTCACTTGGTTTTTGAATTGATAGTCAAGATACAGTACAGGATATAATCTGGTAAAAATGGACTTAAAGTCCATGGAGTTGTACAAATGTTTTCTGCAAAACTATGTCACAAGCATTGGCAACAGTTACATGTATTTCATAAGTCGTTTTCCTCAACAACAACAACAACAACAACCAAAAAAAAAAAAAAAAAAACAACAAAAAAAAAAAAAAAAACCAAAAAAAAAAAAGAAAAGAAAAGAAAAACGTTTATACTATACCTAGTGAATGTCAATTATAATCCGAAATTTCCAAAATATTTGTTTTCAGATATATAGTCACGGAATGTTCTATAAATGTTTAGGACACAACATTCATTACAATCTTAGGACATATAATGGTATAAAAGGAATGGACCATTTAACTTGAAGTGGAGGGAGGGTTTGTTTTTTTCCAGAGAAAAAAAATTGAATCGGATTTGTGATGAAAAATATCATGCCAACAGGGGTTAAGCGAAAAATAAATTAAAGGATTTAGGCCATATAGAATAGCAAACATAATGAAAAAAATGTGACGGTGCCTGTAAAAAAATACATGTTAATATATTGTCCGTGCTCCTTCAACCCTATAAGGTTCTCTGTGTTATGAATAGTTTTTCCGTTCAAAGAAAGATAACTATAACTTTTCGCTATTCTTAATCTAATTTCTGAACAAAATTGCGGATAAAATGGATTATGTAAGAACTATATATGCCTTGTATTTCCTTAAATGAATGATTTCTTATATGTATTTTTTGGCACGTCTACCTTTTGCCGTTACAGCAATACCCCAGGGTCTATGGATTGTTATCGATAATTGTCCATTCCTTTTATATCCTTGCGTGTCTCGTGTTTGTGTTTTTACCACTATAGCTCATGATCACAATATTTTCTCAGGGATAACATTGAGGTATCACTTCGATTCCGTTGGTATATATAACATTATAAAGCCTTTGCATGGGTAACGTTTTGTCTTGATCGACTTTGAGGAATACTTTTTGGTCGAAATCCTGTTCTCTTTAGTCCTGTGCGGGGCCCGGCTGGCGAATAGGCCCAGAGCAGAGTCTAGCTTGTCGTACGGGTCTTTGGATTCTGACGTCGGGTCAGTGCTCAGCCTATAGAGCGACCAAGTGTGTTCCCAAGGTGGCTGAATAGGGTGGCTCTCGTCCGCGGGGGTTGTCAGGTCGATGATACGGAAACACTGACCGCTGACCATAGTGGGCCAACGTGTGTGGAGAGTGCAGGCTTCATGCACGTAAAAGACCCCTTTGTGGACCGCCAAGTAGTGCACCACATCGGCTAAATTTTCAGCCCCTACCCACCTCTCCGCTTTTCCCGTGGTTCTTAAAAATTTACCGGTCCTTTTTTTCCCACCCCACTTCCATATTTCATTTATCATCATCATTTCATGTTCATTTTATCACCATTTTCATGTTCATCGCCTCTGGATAACCTATATAGCGTTGCGCGGGCGTAAAACCCAAACTCATTCACTGTTCTCTTTATATAATTCATTTTGCCCTTTCAAATTTTGTAGTGTCTTCGATGAGTCTTTTATAAACAAGTGAAGCAATAAGCTGTTTACCAGCGTTTTTCATATGTATTGCATCCTCACATGATAGCAACGGAAGATTTGGTGCGAATTAAGCTCGAATACATCGTCATGAAGGATGAACACATGTCGGTTGTGTTCAACTCGCCACCCGAAACTGCATGCCACAAGGGTAAAAGCTTAAGGCAACATCTAGTTTCCAGCTCATCATTTAATGTAACTAGACGCCCTCGCTCCAAACTCTGACAACAGGGATTGTAGCCGACCATGTGTGTTACATGCGTATTCATCTTGCAAACCGAGGTGGTATTGTATGCCTTCAGATACTTTCAAGTTAAAGAATAGCTTTACCTGCATATCCTACGCAATCCTCTCTACAAAGTTCCTCAATATTTATTCACGTCGACTGGGAGATAGTTTGCAGAACATAGACAGGAAGACTTCATATAGGGGGAAGGTTGGGCCCAAAAAAACTAGTTTAACCCCGCCACATATTACATGTGCCTGTCCTAAGCCAGGAATCTTTGACAAAGCTTTCGTTTGTACTTGTCATTTTGGTGTTTTCTGTTCCTTGTTTAAGAAGGGGGTCTATCCGTGACTATTTCAGGGCTGGATTTGAATTATATGCATTTTATTTAGACCATGGGCCAATTGCAGGACTGCGAGCAGTGCCAAATGACCTCTTTGAATGCTGCTGGCGGTTGTCCGTTGTGGTTTTTCTAAATTTCCTTTGATTGTGGTCCGTGTCGCGTACACTTATTCCACATCTCATTATTTTCTATTCATAATCGCTGAGCATTTTTCGTTTGCCGAATCTAAACAGGTAACTGTTCCCCTTGAAACACGTGTACCGGCAAAAATCAAAGACAATTTCTCGAGCAGAGAATAGAACATTTCACTGATTGGTATGAATGTAAAAAGACAACTGTTTGCTAACTGATATGTTCAGTATGACTAAAAATTCTTTTAAATGTTTCGGTTCCTTGCATACGTACTTTAATTTATATTACCGGTTCTTCTTGCCATCCTGTTCTCGTCAGTTGGTGTGTCAAGTTCTACTTCTAACCCATGAGGAAGGACGTTATGTCCGAAATTGTTGCTTCTTAATATCAATTGGCTTTGATACCCCTTAAATGTAGTTCCCGTTAGTGTGCATGGTTCCTCTGGAACATTTTAGAACAAACATTAAATAACTCCTGCTGGGTGTATGCCTGTGCTGATGGCTTAGCAACTAGTTTGTGTACACCAATCTGTATAATATTATCTTTACCATTTTAGCTTGTCGTGTTCGAGTTTTGAAAATAGACGTTACTATTGCTTGTTCTTTGATGATTCCGTTCTTCGCTTGTTCTTCGAAAAGTGTCTTGTAGCGGGTGGCTGTGGTGTCTTTAGGGCAGGTTGAAATGTTTCTATTTAGGAAAGCTGTCCTGTTTTTTGCCCTCTTCGTGATGTTATCAACGTGTTGGCTTTAACATAGTGTGCCGTTAATAGTAGCTCTCAGGTATTTTCCTTTGTTGGTTTTCTGCAGAATCTGGTTATGGTTCTCAGTACATTTGTGTACTCTGCGTAAATGACATTTCCCTTGTTTACATGTATTATGAGGATCACATTCCATTTTTCTGGGTTAAACGTTTTATTCAAATTTGTGACCATGTTGAAGTTGGTTGGCATAATCTCTAGTGTTAATTGTTTTGTAGACTGGAAAGTCGTCTGTGAATAATCTTTCAGTAGAATTGATGATAGACTTAAATCTTACAGTTTTCAAGAGACACTACTATTGTGGAAAGTAACAAAAAAACCAAGAATTTTTAAAAAGGAAAACATTTCTATGTTCATATTTGCTACATTGTCATCCTCATGTTGAAATTGTCTAGAGGACTGAATAATTAGATTAAAGGGTTTACTTACTAGGACGTTTGAAAAAATGGTCCTTTAAAGTCTGTCAATGGCCCATAAAATCAAGAATGGTTGTTGTAACTCATTGTAAAAAATCTTTCAAAATGCTGTTCCATTCAAAGAATATTCATCAGTTAGATAGATTGCGTGCATTTCTCTGCTTTCTGGAAAATATGGATGAAATGAGCTGAGCATTTTGTATGGTTGCTTGAATGATGATCGTTGATGATGCAGAGACTGATGTAACCATCTCTTTCAGGAAGCGTGTTGATAGTTGGTCTGGCCCTGTAGCTTTATATTGGTTGAAGGTTTGTAATAACATAAGTACTCCTTGTTCTTTTATTTATTATTTCAAGTGGAGCTGGTATTTCCCTCCTTCTGAGGCTTGTCATTTTGTTAATCCTCCCTCGTAAAGACTATAAAGAGATTTGTTGATTTAGTAATTCTGCTTTGTCTGGTGGTTCTGCATATGTTTTTTCATCTCTCTTTAGTCATATTCTCTGTACCTTGTCTTCATAAACCATGTTACGAACATAGTTGTTTCAAGTATCCCTGTTGGCTTTGTCACTGAATTTTACAGTAGAGCTTTCAATCTTAGGTTCTTCTTATCCCAGACATAGGTTGGTCCTAGTCATAATTTGCTCTCTAGTTCGGCATTTTTTGGTATTATTGTTTTATGCTCTTCATATTCATATAGTTTTGGTATTTTCAAATTTTAGTACATGATGAGTTTTGAATAGACGAAACGCGCGTCAGAAGTAGCAATTGTTTTTGTTTGGTACTTTGTTTTATTTTTTATTTCGATGTTTTGGTGTTCTGTCTTTCATATGGGCTCTGTTTTAATCCATGGTTCATTGAACCTAGCTGGTGTCATTTTAAATGAAAAACCTGCTCTGTCAGTTTGCTAATACACTTGTGTTTGAAAGCTGTCCATGGGTGTTGATAGGGGTAGATACTGAGTATTCTTCGAGAAAGGTTTCAAAATATCCTGAAAGGTCCTTTTTCATCTCTGGTATGTTGGCACGCTTCCAGAGGTAAATGAGTACTCTTATCAGCTTACGTTTAGCTGGAGTCTATGAACGAAGCAAATAGGCAACAATTTGGCATTCGAGTGTCAAAAGTCCGAAAAGGCAACGACAAAACCGGTAAGCAAAAACAAGAACAACACGAAGAAACACAAACGCAAAATCAACCAAACGGAAATCAACAACGCGAACTCAAGTCGTAACAAGAGTGAACTCAGGTGCTCCGGAAGAGTAAGCGGTTCTTGCCTGATATAGCACACCCGTCGTGCTGCCAATATCCAATTCAGTGTGTCAAATCCGGTAAAAGAAGACAAACCAAAACTCTCTACGACAAACCGACATCTGCACTCATTTGAGAGATAGAAATCCCATATTTGTCTACGAGTGCACGGTGTCATCACGTTTGTTCTCAACTTATCATGGAGCTTTGTTGAAAGTATTCTTTGAGAGTTTATTTCGAGATGTAGATCTAAATATGAAGCAGACTTCCTCGAATTTGTTGTGTCTTTGAGGATATATGAGATGGAGAAAGTCACCAAATCGAGAATTGTTCAGCGAAAGGACATCATCAATATAACGGAACATGAGGTTAAGAGAGAGAGCTAGTCTACGATCTTTTTTGTCTAGAAGAGATTGTTAGAATTCTGCTTCATATGAATGAAGAAACAAATCAGCAAGCAAAGGTGCACAATTAGTGCCCATTGGAATCCCTATTGTTTGCTGAAAATCACGTCCACCGAACTGAATAGATATGTTGTCGATAAGAAGATTTAGCATGTCGATTATTTGGTCTTCTGCATAAACGATAGAAATGTGGAATAAGTACACGTATGCGACACAACCAACATTAAAGAAACGGCAATTTGAAAAATCACAATGGAAAACAGCCAGCAGTCTTAAACATGACCAAAGGTCACTGCTCGCTGTCTTGCATTGGCCTAAGACTAAAAATACAATACATAAGATTCAAACAAATCTCTAAATTATAAACGAGAGACCCATTTCTGGACATAAAACAAACAACAGACAGTTGACAAGGACAAACAAAAGCTTTGACAAGGATTCCTGGCTTAGGACAAGCTTATATAAAATGTGGCGGGGTTAAACTAGGTTTTTTTGCCCAACCTTCCCCCTATTGTTTATCTTGTACAAAGCACAAAAAAATATAACACACTTTAAAAATCAAAACGATAAAAGTTCAATTCACCAAGAGAGAACCTGAGACAAGAGTACTATACGAGAACAACGAAACGTAAAGGAACTCTCTTGAGAACACTCGCAGTCACTGACAGCTAGGTAAGAAGCATTTATAGACTGATGTAAAAAAATCAAAACGGCACCAAATTTCCAATGTGTATCCTTTCTTTAATAAGTTTTTAAGCCAATTTACCATGTCAAGAGGCTTGTTTTTGAATTTACGTGCCTTATAAACTACGTTTCCATTGAATTCGGGATGTGATATTCCTTTTACAATAAAAAATGACGTGTACTGTTTTAAAAATCTCCCGGATATATAGCCGAAATCGCACTGCTTGGGAGTAAAGCAATAATTAACTACTAGTAACTAACATTTACAAAAGACCCAAATACCCAACAATGTAAATTGTTAAAAGAAAAAAATAGACACAAAATGAAACAAGTATACCTGTATGTAATAAGTTTATATTCAAAAAGTAAAATATAGTACAGTCTTTTTAATACAGTTATTAAAATGATATGGTCCACATATTATGTCAAACACGATTATAAGAAATTAACTTTGATTTTATGCGTGTCTGCATACTACAACAGGCACATGCGCGTGATGTAAAACGTAGTCACTAACACTTCCAATGAGAGTTCGTCTAATGGTACCGAGACCACGACTTCCGGTTATGATGACGTCAGCACCAACTTCCTCTGCTACTTTTACAATGCCATCACCCGGTTCTGTTGTATGGACACTTTTGACTGTTCCAGTGATCTAAATGTATAAAGAAAATAGATCCATCATTTTTTTTTTATTTATTAGTGTTTTGCTCACCTAAGACCAAAACACCCATTGCGATAAACTGAGTATACCTGTCCTAAGACAAGAATATCAGGCAAAAATTGACAAATTCGTCCATTATTATTCTAACAACTTTAATTTTTGTGAGGTTACAGAAAATGCAAATTAAAAAGAGCTTTAAAATTATATAAAAAAAATCACCATCGACGCTTCATCATAAGTAGTAATGATCAGTTAACCAGAGTTCTCATGAACTAGAAAATGCACAGTGGAAAAACTTAAAAAGTATTGAACCAGAATGACTTTGTCGGGGAATAAATAAAATAAAAAACAATTCAGAAATACATACCCCTGCTTCTGTCAGCATGACTGCATACTGTTGAAGTTCTTCTGTTACTCTTTCCTTTTCTTTCTTTAAAACAGATGCTAGTGCATCAGGGTCATATGAATATGGTGCTGTAAAATAAATGTACATTGTGTGTATTAACATGTCTCTACATGGAAAATCTGAAGACATCCCGTTCTACTTTCTGTTCTGATGACCTTTTTCGGAATCTGTGGATTTATTATAAGAAGTAAAATCTTGGAAGCTGTAATCTGATTGGTCAATTCGAAGAGAGTAGAATGGGACCTGTCTTCAGATCTACCATGCAAAGACAGTAGAGAACAATTGATAGATTTGATTTCAATCAGATTTGGACGAAACATTTTTTTTGGAAATGAAAAAGACCAGCTGATTTTTTACGAGTGGTAGAATTTTTTAGTCTTTTTGTCAGTGAAGTGAAGTGAAACTTCACGAGCCAAAAAGAACTCAACCTGTGTTTCTAAAAACAAATGTGTACCTACTACTAGTGTGCCATAAATCTGATTATCTTACACCGAAAAGAGCCAACATTGAATAACGGAGGAAATTTGGTTCAAAAGGCAGTCTATAAACAAGGTATCTTATCAAAGTTGATGCCATTTATATGGGGCTATTTTAAATAATAATACAGTTGTGTCCCAACAGGTCACAAAAACTGGGCCAGAACAAATATTATTCGGTCGCCGCTGTCCTACACGATGGAAGCATTTATCCTATTTAGATTTTATGACCCAAAGACAATTGACCTTTTTAAATGTTAAACAATAAATATCTTTGATAGAAGTGGTTGAGCTCTTCTCATAAGTACTCGTAGATAACCTTTTTCTTTTGCTAAAGGAATTTAACACTTTTATCTTCGTCACTGTAAATCGTCATGAGATATTGAACTGTTATATAAGAAAATCCGAAGGCTGTATTGCGCATTAACATTATCATCATTCGCTTAAAAGTACTTAATAAGTCTACGTTTTCAAATTGTCTAAGAAATCTTATAAAGTTTGGAATTTAAAGCAAATGTGTCATTGCACATATCACATACACCAAACTATATGCATTAAAAAGTCACTTTAAGTCCTTCACTAGCTATGGAGTATGGCCATCAAATAAGATTTTTAATCAAAGTTGATCATGATCAGTGTGTTGTTGAAATGTTCCATTATACCAATGATGAAATAACTACATGTACAATGTATCAACATCAAATCTTTTGTAAAAATTTATTTAGTTTTTTGTGTGTATACAACACAAGCAGACCAAAAGGTTAAAAAAAAACTTTAGATTTTTACTCCAGATCAAGACAGGTTTATACTTCAGATTTGCAGTTATATTTTGTATTCATGTGCATCTGTTTTGCAGTTTCCTTCTGAAATCTTGCCATGAACAACTATGCATGTGAAATAAACAAGGAAGCTATACAGCTAATTGTAGTGGGTATTTTGTTTAAAAATGAAACATATGGGTACGATAAACCTATTGGGAACCTATTCTATAAACTGTTTTTGTTCAGAGTATGTTTTTTACACAATTTCCTTTTTAGCGTTTGATCATCTGAACAGAAATTTGCATTGGTGGACCCAGGGGTGGACCCAGAAAAGGGCCTCTGGGCTTTGATATTCCCTTCCTTCTGGAATTTTGTAATCTACGCGCACCCCCCTTTATATTTTCAGTGGACTGAGGGACCGTTTCTTTTCGAAAATTTCTGAATTCGACCGCCTGACTTACCAATTCCTAGTATTTAATTTGTATTGTACCTTCAGATTGAAGACTCTCTACATAGATACATGTGCGGTTTGCAATTATGGACTCTGGTAGATTTAGTTGCTTATTTCTCCTGGGTTGGGTTACAAGCCGTATGCTTATGTGAATCCCTCTCCAGTTTGTTGTGTGTGAGTGTGGGCGTTGGTAGTGCATGCCATCGTTACACATAATCATATCGAACTCCCTAAGTTTAACCTTTGTGTGTTTTTATGTTATCTGTTTCGTCGTGTTATTCTTGTTTGTGTTAACTGTTTTTGTTTTTCCGCCTTTAGACTTTTGACATTCGAATGCCCCTTTGGTACCCCTCTGCTTCCTACAAAATGATTTCTAACGTGCACATTGTTCTCTCCATAAACGGGACAATCATTTTCCGTCCTCTCAGAAGTCCTAGTATTGTTCTTCGATACCATCCTCGCAAAAGGTTTCAAGACAGAGTCGGAAAATAGTTCTATGAAATTTTCACGAGGATCGAAAGCTAGACCATGGCGTTTAACAGTAGCAAACGCTTTGCCTCTGGCTCTCCAAACAGGAACTCAGTTTAAGTAATAATAATTTGAAAATTGTCTTTTTTAAAATTTTTGGTAGAGCGCCTCTGATGAGTCTTGAATAGACGAAACGAGCGTCAGACGTAGCAAAATTTATTTGTCTGGAACTTTGTTGTAATTTATATTTCTTACATGCAAAATGCTGGGAGGACAACATTTGGCTCATCTGTACTGCGTGGACCATGATAACATTGTCATCTTCCTTTCGTAAGTTGTCCAAGTAAACTACAAATAAAACAAGCGCTACAGTTAATATATTAATTCATTTAATTACGACTCGTTAAGCACTTAATATAAACGAGGGTCATCAGATCATAGTAATTTTAGTGATGTTTTCTATAAATGTATGTCAAGTGCTCGGTCAAGTGTCACAAGCGACTGATTCAGTGAAACACAATACACAAATACATGTATAAAATAACCTTAATTTTGCGTATTTATATCATTTTGAAGGTCACCTTTTTCTTTCTTTAATTTTTTTCTTCACTGCAATACAAATAATCTTAAGTTTACCCCCACTCATAATAAGAGGGGGGGGGTTGTTATCCTCGCCAATAAACACCCTTAATAAACATGGGCTGTAACAATTAGTCAAACCTAATATATCCAAATAATTAAAGACAAGAAGTTCATTAAAACAAAATAAATCAACTAACTAGCCCCAAATTAATAAAACACAAATTTTAGTGACTTAGATGTTATGAATTATCTGTAATCGTAGAATATAAGCTATACAAAATAAGATTGTCATTACTCACATTTGAAAGCACTTTTAGAATGTTCACTGCCATCAATGGCTATCAGAACGGTCCGGTTCTTTTTGCCAGCTTCCTCTGCCATATTGAGACACGTCTATATTAGATATTTATATATATACAGCTATAAATTATACGTATAAGCTGATAACGCAAGTCCTGGGTAAATATTAAAAGCACGGCCGGCCTTGTGAAGATATCAAAGTACGAGAAAGGTCCTATTTCACCCAAACTTTACCGAACTTTAATTGTGTTTTTAACACGAAATTCTACTACACACAAAAGTTTTTTTTCTTGTTGATTTAATGCATTAGTGTGTGATTTTATGATAAATCAATGAAACAGCTGTATGCAGACGTGATAAAATTAACCAGGATATTTAATCATATACGGTTGGTTATCACAAAAAGATGTATTTTCAAGAAAATCATGTTAATCAAACCTCTCTAAATGCCAAAAATTAGTCTTTACAAAGACATTGTTCCCTTCAAAAGAAATAAAGACAATAAAACAATACCAAATATATAGTAATAATGTCACAAACCTGACACTTTGCATATAAACTGGGATGTGTGCCCCAGGTGGTTGAATGGGACAGCCCTGGGCTGAATTAATGCACGCCGGGGTCGTCAGGCTATATAACCAAAGTGGTGCACCGTATCGGGAAAAATTTTATCATTCCCGGTGGTCTTACATGTTCATCTCTCTGATACATCATGCTGCTTAGGGAACTCACTAACGAAGCATACTGGTTATCATGGGCAATAGTCGACTCGCATGTTAGACCCAGTGCTTTAACATGGGTCTAACATGCGAATTGACTGTTGCCTACCAGAGCTTATCGTTCTAGATAGAGGATCTGTCAAAAAAGTTGCATGAAAAAAACTTCTGATTGTAGATGTCAGCTGTCTTGATCGCCTTATCATTGTCGTTGGAATAGTATTTTCAAACTTTTGCTAAGAACATATCAACCTTTGGAGATTAAAATCTGGAATTTAAGTTGATTTTTTATCAATTATAAAAGGCTTAAGCATAGTCTACTTGATTTGTACTTGTTATTCCAGGTTTACATAGTGCAAGGATAAAAGTTTCCATTTGTCTTTTTTCTAGAGTCTTCTCCAACTCTCCCCTGTTAAGTGAGTTGTTTATAGCTCACCTGACCCGTCAGGTGAACTATTGGCATCACTTGGCGTCCATCGTCCGTAAACTTTTTAAAACGTTAATTCCTCTGACACCAAAAGACCAATTGCAACCAAACTTGGTATGGTTGTTCATTAGCATTCGGTGCTTAGAGCTTATGTCGGGATTTTTTATTCGTTGTAAAATATGGCCGCTGTGGCTAAAAATAGAACATAGGGGTAAAATGCAGTTTTCTGCAAATAACTCAAGAATGGCTACAGGTATCAAAATTCTGGGATGGTTAAAGTAATCAGCACCTCAAGATCTACCTACCCTTAAATTTTGAAGAAAATCCAACAACTCATGTAGGAGTTATTGCCTTTTTTGTGATTTTTTTGCAAATGTTGCGACTGTTTAGCTCAATATCTTGAAAACTATACAAGATATTTGAGAAATTCGAATTGTTTATTGTTAAGCACATCAAGATCTACAAAATATGTAAAGGATCAACGTTGTAGGACTTATCCTTTTAGGAGTTATCGCCATTAGAACCCCAAAATTGAGCATTTTCACAGCATTTTATGATTACATTGAAAACATTAACTCCTCTGACACTTTAAGTCCAATTGGAACCAAACTTGGTATAAGTATTTATTAGCATCATTAGGTGTATAGAATTGATGTGGGGATTTTTGATTGGTCGTAAAAAATGGCGGCTGTGGCTAAAAATAGAACATAGGGGAAACTTGCAGTTTTTTGTAAATAACTCAAAAACGGCGACAGATTTTTAAATTTTGATTGAAAACAAAAAAGATTAGCACCTCAAGATCTACCATCTGTGAAATTTTGAAGAAGATCCAAGAACCCATGTAGGAGTTATTGCCCTTTTTGTGATTTTTTGCTCCTATTGGGCTTAATATCTTAAAACCTGTATAAGATATTAGAGAAATTTAAATTGCATATTGCTATGCACATCTATATATATCTATAAAATATTGACCTTTTCCTTTTAGGGGTTATTGCCCTTAGAACATCAAAATTGGGCATTTTTAAAGCATTTCCTCATTAAATTGAAAATGATTACTCCTCTGACACTTTGAGTCCAATTAGAACCAAACTTGGTATAGTTGTTTATCAGAACACTGAACACTCTTTTTAGGCTAGGCAGGTCTTGAGGGAGGTACTGGTCACTTATGAAAGACCTGAATTCAGAATATGGATATGAGAACTCATAAACAGAAAGAGTAAACACGGCTGGTCATCTCCTCACTCATAATATTTTCTTATGAAAACAATTCCGTGAGAAAATCTTCCGGTTATGAGAGAGAAGAGGAAATGCGCCCACTTCAAACTGTACGTGTGTCACATTTGGAATGTTTTATTACATAGTTGTAGTGTAAATCGGAAAAAGGGGAATGTCATGCAGTGTAAAAATGATTTTTACAATAACTTTAAGTCATCGGAATGTCAGTGGTAGCACTATCCGTTCTGATTTCATTTTCCCGTGACTGAAAGAGTCGAAAATTTTGGACAAAAACTATTTCACGAGTACTGTTTCGATGCTTTCCGGCAATTTGTAGTTGTTATTATTGGTGCATTAACACCAGATGCTGCCCTAAACTGTTTGAAAAGAAGTAAAGTGTCTAGATATGCCGTTTGGGGATAATATGACGAAAAAATGTGAATATTATGAGAGAGAGGAATGGTTGTGCGGGAGAAAATGCGCTATGAGTGAGAAAAATACTTGTAAATGAATGAATGGTACTATGATGTGTTCTTTTTTCATTGTTTCTCAACTATGGTATCTAGAACACACTTCAGACATTTTTGTGATGGTTAAATGGAATTCTGTCGCCTGTCACATGACCTTGACCTTACTTTTTTCTGAAGGACCAGCTAGACCTTCATTGAGTTCTGTGAAGGAGCCGACAGACGAGACATACTTTAGTGTCAACTCTTGTATAGATTTTATCAAGTAACATTCGGGACAAAAGGTTGCAAAAAACAGTCACTTAGATATTTAGGGCAAATTCTATTGTGCATTCTATAAAAAGCAGCTTTTTTACTATTGTCATTTAAGCATTATAGCGATCAAGTTTAACCCCGCCACATATTATATGTACCTGTCCTAGGCAAGGAATCTTTGACAAAGCTTTTCGTTTGTACTTGTCTTTGTGATGTTTTCTGTTCCTTGTTTAAGAAGGGGGTTGGTTTGTGACTATTTTAGGACTGGATTTGAATTAAATGCATTTTATTTAGACCATGGACCATTTGCAAAACCGCGAGCAGCGCCTTCTGGCCTCGTTGAAGGCTGCTGGCGGGTGTCCATTGTGGTTTTTCTAAATTGCCGCTTGATTGTTGGCTGTGTCGAGTACACTTATTCCTCATCTCATTATTTTCTACACATTGTTTTTTTTCGCTTGTCAGTCAAAGTATCCCAACCAGTTTCAAAGTTAAGAGCCTTTTTACTGGCAAATTTAGTCAGATCAGTTAAAATTTTGACAGCTTAAAGTTGGACTTTTTCTCCAGTTTCTTTATTTCAAGTTCGAGGCAACCATCCCAGACCTCTCTAGTATATTCTAGAAAAAGTCGAATAAATGTCAAATAAAAAGTCGATAGACTCTATACGTCAAAAAATATATTTTAATTTTCTTAGAGCTTTAAGCTGCTTCATGCAAGGAAAATTTAACAATATTGTTTATATGAGCTATTGTCTAATTTTCATCAGACATAAATGTTACACTTAAATGTTTGCGATGGTCTACAATTTCTACCACCTCATCATTAGAAAGAATGTTTGTTTCAACATAAGCACTATTGAAAAAATAAATTCTTTTGTTTTCTTATGATTAAATTCAACAAGCCAATCTTGTGACCAGTCGTGTAATATCTTCAAATTATCATTTATCATTTTTTCTAATGACAAGAAATCATTTTCAGCAAATTGGAGGGAGGTGTCGTCTGCGAAAATTCGTGCGATTATCCCCAAATTGTCAAATTATATCATTAATATATAATAGAAATAATAAGTTACCAAGGACGGAACCCACTGTTACTGTACCAAAGGAAGAAGAAGTCTGATTTAGGGCAACAAACTGTTTCCTATTTGTTATAAAATATTTTATCCAGTCCAATATGATTAGTTTACTATTAAACCCCGATGCCTTACTCTATCAATGCCTTAGAAAAAGTCACAGAAAATTAAAATATCTGATAGTTTGTTATCAAAAACATAGCAGAGTGACGCTGGAGAAATCCTGATTGGTATGGATAGAGCAGAGAGTTTTTTATAATATGATTTTATTATAATATATGTATGTATAATAAAGGTAACAACTAAATTACAGGGATGATCAATCTCATATACCCAAGAAGAAAAGGCAAAGACATACCAGGGAATTGAAGAGCGCAATAGTCCAGACTTGGTACAGACATTTCAAAAGAAACGGTGGGTTGAACCAAGTTCTATGGCGCAAAACCTCCCTCTCCCATTGCGATCTAATGGTCTGGTAACACAAATAACAAAGTTGTGAGACACAATAGGGATAAAGAGGTTTCAATATTAAAACCTTTTTCTTCACAGCTTAACAAAGAAATAGGGTGGTTGTTTGAAGGATTTGGTTTGTCATCCTTTTTGACAATTGGCACTACTCTGTCTATAGTTTCTGTACTGAGGTGGATATTTACGTTTTTCTTGTGAAAAATTGAGAACGTCTCGTTTGATAATAAGAGGTTGTTCCTTGAAATGCACCCACCTCATTTGGTATTATATTCAAGCATTTCTTTTTACTTTATCACATTCATTCATTTATAGTATTTCATATAAGTAGTTTTCTCACTCATAGTGCATTTTCTCCCGCACAACCATTCCTCTCTCTCATCATATTTACGTTTTTTCGTCATATTATCCCCAAACGGCAAATTTAGACACTTTACTTTTTTCAAACAGTTTAAGGCAACGATCTAGTGTAAGTGCATCAATAATAACAACTATAAATTGACGGAAAGCACCGAAACAAGACTTGTGAAAAAGTTTTTGTCCAAAATTTTCCACTCCTTCAGTCACGGGAAAATGAAATTAGAACGGATAGTGCTACCACTGACATTCCGATGACTTAAAGTTATTGTAAAAATCATTTTTACACTGCATGACATTCCCCTTTTTTCGATTTACGCTACAACTATGTAATAAAACATTCCAAATGTGACACACGTACAGTTTGAAGTGGACGCATTTCCATTTCTCTCTCATAACCGGAAGATTTTCTCACGGAATTGTTTTCATAAGAAAATATTATGAGTGAGGAGATGACCAGCCGTGGTAAAAGGAAGGCTTGAATGAGGAAATCTAAATGACAATATAGTGACTGTACGCGGAGTCGTACACTTTTTAAAGTTTTAACTTTTAAAATCTCGGCGGCAAATGTGAATCGGTTTCTACCATTTTCCAAAATAAAGAGGTGGACAAAATCTTCAAAAACTCAATATATTTTTGAAAAATATAAGTTACTTATATTTTTACAGATTATTATTTGAAGGTAACAAAAGCGCGGAAAATTGCTAAAAATAGTACGTGGAGTCGTACACTTCAAAAGTTTGATAATTTCCGTTCATTTTTTACCAAGTCGTATATGGGGTGAAAGACAATCATTTCAAAGATATTTGTCACTGCTTAGATTCCAGAAAAAAGGCAGGTTGACATCGTGTCTGTTTTTTTATCATTATACATACACGATGCATCTGTGCAGCATTTTAGACTACCTCTAAAAATACGCACATTTATATTTTGAGCATAAGTTGAAACTTTTAAAAATATTAGCAGAAACTAATTGATATAACATTGTTTTGCAATGTCCAAGTGATTTCTGATCTAAGCTTACACAAGAAGGTGTTTTCAGCTTAATTTGTTTTTCCTTCTTTATATTGATAGAGGGTGCTGGGATTCGCTTAAAATGTAATTGTAACTTTTTTCAAGAAATGTTTCAAAAAAGCCTTTTAAAAGTTGTGTCAGACAGATCGTGTTATTTAGTTATTTTTTTATAGATATATTGTTCGTATAACATTTAAAAAATCCTTACTGATGTTTTAGAAAAGACAAGTTTAAAATTTAGCGGATTAATAAGACCTCGATTTTTAATTCTAATCTAATAGTTCTTCAACTCAAAAACGTGACTTATACTGTCAAAGAACATATTGATGATACAGTATCATTTACAAATAAAAATATTTGATTTATCATTTTCCGTTAAAGTTAATTTTGAAATAAACTAAAAGTGTACGACTCCACGTCCTGTACGACTGCACGTACAGTTATTCTATAGAGAGAGTGCATTGAACGACTTGATCATAAGCAGCACTCAGTATACGCAACATAAACTTACTTGGACCCCCCTATTAATGGAAGATTAGAACTAGATTGTTCCCATCATCGTCATAGAAAATAGGGAAACGTTCAAGTAGGAAAGGGTTTTAACGTAGACAGTGTCTACCGCCTTATTATCGCAATGTTTAAGGTGAAATAAAAAGTACAACAAAGTTCCAGACAAAAATTTTGTTACGCCGGACGCGCGTTTCGTCTATTCAAGACTCAGCAGAGGGTACGAGACCACAATTATCGCCCCTTATTTTTCGTTGTTGTTTAATATAGTCCCTTTAAAAAACACCATATATCTTCCAGAGGTATTTCTAGGTCAATTTTTGGTGCTGTTTTTAGTTGTTTGGGTTAATTGGTAGTTCTTAAGCCAAAGTTTGGTATATACAAAGACCAACACTTAAATCAGCATAAAAGGGGTGATTTGCCAGGCATACGCGGGGTCAAAATTTAGATCTAAATTTTTGTTGACATTAAAAATTTTTGGTCTCTTGACCATAAAATGCATCAAAAGTTTTAAAATCGGTAAAATCTTCTTAAATTTACATATTATTTATGTCTTGTGTTGTTATGCAGCTGTAAGAAATTTTAGGAAAATCAAATGGTTAATTTTTTTTTTATTCATCAAAACGCTATATTGAAAATGCATTAAAAAGGGGGCTAAAATAATACTAGTCTCGGGCCTAGGAGAGGGGGGCTATGGGTAAAATTTCAAAAACTTTCTAGCAATACTGTATTTAGTCTGAACTTACTGAATATGCCATATTGAAATGATTTCAGTCTTTGTTTCATGAATTTATATGAAAATATGACCAAATGAGCCAAAATTCAAAGTGTATGGGATTTTCAATGAAAATGGTCTTCTTTTTGGATTTTGGATTTTTTTCCAACAAAATGACCCCTTACTTGCAAATAAAGACTTTTAGTTGCCTAGAATTGTCATAAATCATTAAATTAAGACATAAGGAGTGTTTTTATCCTGAAATGTTGAAAGTATTTCTGAAAAAAATCTTTTCCCCACTGCGAAAAACAAGGTTGCGGCAGCATATGGATTTTTCTGGGGTGGGCCTATGCCATCTTTCTAAAATCATCTTTTTATTACTTCAATTCTTGGAATATCAGACAGAAAGCAATGTTTTAATGATAAACAACACAAAAAACACCTATTTGTTCAGCATTGTCTACTACATAAGTGAAATGATTGTAAATATTAGCAGTTACAAGCTAAAGATTTGAAGGTTTTTCTATGTTTTTGCACATAAGTCATTTACTAGTTTCCATCAAAAGTGCTCTGACCAGTGTTTTTGCTATTGAAATCTGTTGATTTGCATCCTCTCATACTGAAAACATAAAAAATGTAAGAAATTGCATCCTCTTTTGCATTTTTTTCACCCTTGAATAGCTACTTTTACCAATTTTGGCAAAACCGCTTTCATAATACATATGGTTCCTGATTTTCAAATGGTTAATATGGACTTATATAGTATATAAAGTTAATGTTTCTTGGGTTTTTTTGTAAGCTTATTATATAGAGAACATTTTGAAAGAGTTTCCAGGTAAATATCTTGTACAAATTTTGAAAAATATTAATGACCATATTAGTACCCCTTTAAATCCTTGAATGTCTTATTTTTCACTCCGCGAATATAAACCAGAATCAAATATTAACACCATGCACTTATTTTACCAAAAATTGTGTTTTTCATGTTCAGTACACCTCAAGTTATTGATATCAATCATTGGTTTTGTCAAAAATCATGAAATGTAAAAAATATGGCCACATAGGATCCATGGTTCTTGAGTAAGCTGTAGCGGACCATATTTTTGAAGAAAACCATTGATTTGAATGGCTCACATTTTTAATGTTATTCATCTGATCATTATGAAACTTGGTATGTAAACTCAAAAAAGACTCTAGTTGGTGAAAAACAACTTTATTTGATGAAATGAGGCTTATCTGAGGACTATTAGGTACGAGACCACAATTATCGCCCCTTATTTTTCGTTGTTGTTTAATATAGTCCCTTTAAAAAACACCATATATCTTCCAGAGGTATTTCTAGGTCAATTTTTGGTGCTGTTTTTAGTTGTTTGGGTTAATTGGTAGTTCTTAAGCCAAAGTTTGGTATATACAAAGACCAACACTTAAATCAGCATAAAAGGGGTGATTTGCCAGGCATACGCGGGGTCAAAATTTAGATCTAAATTTTTGTTGACATTAAAAATTTTTGGTCTCTTGACCATAAAATGCATCAAAAGTTTTAAAATCGGTAAAATCTTCTTAAATTTACATATTATTTATGTCTTGTGTTGTTATGCAGCTGTAAGAAATTTTAGGAAAATCAAATGGTTAATTTTTTTTTTATTCATCAAAACGCTATATTGAAAATGCATTAAAAAGGGGGCTAAAATAATACTAGTCTCGGGCCTAGGAGAGGGGGGCTATGGGTAAAATTTCAAAAACTTTCTAGCAATACTGTATTTAGTCTGAACTTACTGAATATGCCATATTGAAATGATTTCAGTCTTTGTTTCATGAATTTATATGAAAATATGACCAAATGAGCCAAAATTCAAAGTGTATGGGATTTTCAATGAAAATGGTCTTCTTTTTGGATTTTGGATTTTTTTCCAACAAAATGACCCCTTACTTGCAAATAAAGACTTTTAGTTGCCTAGAATTGTCATAAATCATTAAATTAAGACATAAGGAGTGTTTTTATCCTGAAATGTTGAAAGTATTTCTGAAAAAAATCTTTTCCCCACTGCGAAAAACAAGGTTGCGGCAGCATATGGATTTTTCTGGGGTGGGCCTATGCCATCTTTCTAAAATCATCTTTTTATTACTTCAATTCTTGGAATATCAGACAGAAAGCAATGTTTTAATGATAAACAACACAAAAAACACCTATTTGTTCAGCATTGTCTACTACATAAGTGAAATGATTGTAAATATTAGCAGTTACAAGCTAAAGATTTGAAGGTTTTTCTATGTTTTTGCACATAAGTCATTTACTAGTTTCCATCAAAAGTGCTCTGACCAGTGTTTTTGCTATTGAAATCTGTTGATTTGCATCCTCTCATACTGAAAACATAAAAAATGTAAGAAATTGCATCCTCTTTTGCATTTTTTTCACCCTTGAATAGCTACTTTTACCAATTTTGGCAAAACCGCTTTCATAATACATATGGTTCCTGATTTTCAAATGGTTAATATGGACTTATATAGTATATAAAGTTAATGTTTCTTGGGTTTTTTTGTAAGCTTATTATATAGAGAACATTTTGAAAGAGTTTCCAGGTAAATATCTTGTACAAATTTTGAAAAATATTAATGACCATATTAGTACCCCTTTAAATCCTTGAATGTCTTATTTTTCACTCCGCGAATATAAACCAGAATCAAATATTAACACCATGCACTTATTTTACCAAAAATTGTGTTTTTCATGTTCAGTACACCTCAAGTTATTGATATCAATCATTGGTTTTGTCAAAAATCATGAAATGTAAAAAATATGGCCACATAGGATCCATGGTTCTTGAGTAAGCTGTAGCGGACCATATTTTTGAAGAAAACCATTGATTTGAATGGCTCACATTTTTAATGTTATTCATCTGATCATTATGAAACTTGGTATGTAAACTCAAAAAAGACTCTAGTTGGTGAAAAACAACTTTATTTGATGAAATGAGGCTTATCTGAGGACTATTAGGTACGAGACCACAATTATCGCCCCTTATTTTTCGTTGTTGTTTAATATAGTCCCTTTAAAAAACACCATATATCTTCCAGAGGTATTTCTAGGTCAATTTTTGGTGCTGTTTTTAGTTGTTTGGGTTAATTGGTAGTTCTTAAGCCAAAGTTTGGTATATACAAAGACCAACACTTAAATCAGCATAAAAGGGGTGATTTGCCAGGCATACGCGGGGTCAAAATTTAGATCTAAATTTTTGTTGACATTAAAAATTTTTGGTCTCTTGACCATAAAATGCATCAAAAGTTTTAAAATCGGTAAAATCTTCTTAAATTTACATATTATTTATGTCTTGTGTTGTTATGCAGCTGTAAGAAATTTTAGGAAAATCAAATGGTTAATTTTTTTTTTATTCATCAAAACGCTATATTGAAAATGCATTAAAAAGGGGGCTAAAATAATACTAGTCTCGGGCCTAGGAGAGGGGGGCTATGGGTAAAATTTCAAAAACTTTCTAGCAATACTGTATTTAGTCTGAACTTACTGAATATGCCATATTGAAATGATTTCAGTCTTTGTTTCATGAATTTATATGAAAATATGACCAAATGAGCCAAAATTCAAAGTGTATGGGATTTTCAATGAAAATGGTCTTCTTTTTGGATTTTGGATTTTTTTCCAACAAAATGACCCCTTACTTGCAAATAAAGACTTTTAGTTGCCTAGAATTGTCATAAATCATTAAATTAAGACATAAGGAGTGTTTTTATCCTGAAATGTTGAAAGTATTTCTGAAAAAAATCTTTTCCCCACTGCGAAAAACAAGGTTGCGGCAGCATATGGATTTTTCTGGGGTGGGCCTATGCCATCTTTCTAAAATCATCTTTTTATTACTTCAATTCTTGGAATATCAGACAGAAAGCAATGTTTTAATGATAAACAACACAAAAAACACCTATTTGTTCAGCATTGTCTACTACATAAGTGAAATGATTGTAAATATTAGCAGTTACAAGCTAAAGATTTGAAGGTTTTTCTATGTTTTTGCACATAAGTCATTTACTAGTTTCCATCAAAAGTGCTCTGACCAGTGTTTTTGCTATTGAAATCTGTTGATTTGCATCCTCTCATACTGAAAACATAAAAAATGTAAGAAATTGCATCCTCTTTTGCATTTTTTTCACCCTTGAATAGCTACTTTTACCAATTTTGGCAAAACCGCTTTCATAATACATATGGTTCCTGATTTTCAAATGGTTAATATGGACTTATATAGTATATAAAGTTAATGTTTCTTGGGTTTTTTTGTAAGCTTATTATATAGAGAACATTTTGAAAGAGTTTCCAGGTAAATATCTTGTACAAATTTTGAAAAATATTAATGACCATATTAGTACCCCTTTAAATCCTTGAATGTCTTATTTTTCACTCCGCGAATATAAACCAGAATCAAATATTAACACCATGCACTTATTTTACCAAAAATTGTGTTTTTCATGTTCAGTACACCTCAAGTTATTGATATCAATCATTGGTTTTGTCAAAAATCATGAAATGTAAAAAATATGGCCACATAGGATCCATGGTTCTTGAGTAAGCTGTAGCGGACCATATTTTTGAAGAAAACCATTGATTTGAATGGCTCACATTTTTAATGTTATTCATCTGATCATTATGAAACTTGGTATGTAAACTCAAAAAAGACTCTAGTTGGTGAAAAACAACTTTATTTGATGAAATGAGGCTTATCTGAGGACTATTAGGTACGAGACCACAATTATCGCCCCTTATTTTTCGTTGTTGTTTAATATAGTCCCTTTAAAAAACACCATATATCTTCCAGAGGTATTTCTAGGTCAATTTTTGGTGCTGTTTTTAGTTGTTTGGGTTAATTGGTAGTTCTTAAGCCAAAGTTTGGTATATACAAAGACCAACACTTAAATCAGCATAAAAGGGGTGATTTGCCAGGCATACGCGGGGTCAAAATTTAGATCTAAATTTTTGTTGACATTAAAAATTTTTGGTCTCTTGACCATAAAATGCATCAAAAGTTTTAAAATCGGTAAAATCTTCTTAAATTTACATATTATTTATGTCTTGTGTTGTTATGCAGCTGTAAGAAATTTTAGGAAAATCAAATGGTTAATTTTTTTTTTATTCATCAAAACGCTATATTGAAAATGCATTAAAAAGGGGGCTAAAATAATACTAGTCTCGGGCCTAGGAGAGGGGGGCTATGGGTAAAATTTCAAAAACTTTCTAGCAATACTGTATTTAGTCTGAACTTACTGAATATGCCATATTGAAATGATTTCAGTCTTTGTTTCATGAATTTATATGAAAATATGACCAAATGAGCCAAAATTCAAAGTGTATGGGATTTTCAATGAAAATGGTCTTCTTTTTGGATTTTGGATTTTTTTCCAACAAAATGACCCCTTACTTGCAAATAAAGACTTTTAGTTGCCTAGAATTGTCATAAATCATTAAATTAAGACATAAGGAGTGTTTTTATCCTGAAATGTTGAAAGTATTTCTGAAAAAAATCTTTTCCCCACTGCGAAAAACAAGGTTGCGGCAGCATATGGATTTTTCTGGGGTGGGCCTATGCCATCTTTCTAAAATCATCTTTTTATTACTTCAATTCTTGGAATATCAGACAGAAAGCAATGTTTTAATGATAAACAACACAAAAAACACCTATTTGTTCAGCATTGTCTACTACATAAGTGAAATGATTGTAAATATTAGCAGTTACAAGCTAAAGATTTGAAGGTTTTTCTATGTTTTTGCACATAAGTCATTTACTAGTTTCCATCAAAAGTGCTCTGACCAGTGTTTTTGCTATTGAAATCTGTTGATTTGCATCCTCTCATACTGAAAACATAAAAAATGTAAGAAATTGCATCCTCTTTTGCATTTTTTTCACCCTTGAATAGCTACTTTTACCAATTTTGGCAAAACCGCTTTCATAATACATATGGTTCCTGATTTTCAAATGGTTAATATGGACTTATATAGTATATAAAGTTAATGTTTCTTGGGTTTTTTTGTAAGCTTATTATATAGAGAACATTTTGAAAGAGTTTCCAGGTAAATATCTTGTACAAATTTTGAAAAATATTAATGACCATATTAGTACCCCTTTAAATCCTTGAATGTCTTATTTTTCACTCCGCGAATATAAACCAGAATCAAATATTAACACCATGCACTTATTTTACCAAAAATTGTGTTTTTCATGTTCAGTACACCTCAAGTTATTGATATCAATCATTGGTTTTGTCAAAAATCATGAAATGTAAAAAATATGGCCACATAGGATCCATGGTTCTTGAGTAAGCTGTAGCGGACCATATTTTTGAAGAAAACCATTGATTTGAATGGCTCACATTTTTAATGTTATTCATCTGATCATTATGAAACTTGGTATGTAAACTCAAAAAAGACTCTAGTTGGTGAAAAACAACTTTATTTGATGAAATGAGGCTTATCTGAGGACTATTAGGTACGAGACCACAATTATCGCCCCTTATTTTTCGTTGTTGTTTAATATAGTCCCTTTAAAAAACACCATATATCTTCCAGAGGTATTTCTAGGTCAATTTTTGGTGCTGTTTTTAGTTGTTTGGGTTAATTGGTAGTTCTTAAGCCAAAGTTTGGTATATACAAAGACCAACACTTAAATCAGCATAAAAGGGGTGATTTGCCAGGCATACGCGGGGTCAAAATTTAGATCTAAATTTTTGTTGACATTAAAAATTTTTGGTCTCTTGACCATAAAATGCATCAAAAGTTTTAAAATCGGTAAAATCTTCTTAAATTTACATATTATTTATGTCTTGTGTTGTTATGCAGCTGTAAGAAATTTTAGGAAAATCAAATGGTTAATTTTTTTTTTATTCATCAAAACGCTATATTGAAAATGCATTAAAAAGGGGGCTAAAATAATACTAGTCTCGGGCCTAGGAGAGGGGGGCTATGGGTAAAATTTCAAAAACTTTCTAGCAATACTGTATTTAGTCTGAACTTACTGAATATGCCATATTGAAATGATTTCAGTCTTTGTTTCATGAATTTATATGAAAATATGACCAAATGAGCCAAAATTCAAAGTGTATGGGATTTTCAATGAAAATGGTCTTCTTTTTGGATTTTGGATTTTTTTCCAACAAAATGACCCCTTACTTGCAAATAAAGACTTTTAGTTGCCTAGAATTGTCATAAATCATTAAATTAAGACATAAGGAGTGTTTTTATCCTGAAATGTTGAAAGTATTTCTGAAAAAAATCTTTTCCCCACTGCGAAAAACAAGGTTGCGGCAGCATATGGATTTTTCTGGGGTGGGCCTATGCCATCTTTCTAAAATCATCTTTTTATTACTTCAATTCTTGGAATATCAGACAGAAAGCAATGTTTTAATGATAAACAACACAAAAAACACCTATTTGTTCAGCATTGTCTACTACATAAGTGAAATGATTGTAAATATTAGCAGTTACAAGCTAAAGATTTGAAGGTTTTTCTATGTTTTTGCACATAAGTCATTTACTAGTTTCCATCAAAAGTGCTCTGACCAGTGTTTTTGCTATTGAAATCTGTTGATTTGCATCCTCTCATACTGAAAACATAAAAAATGTAAGAAATTGCATCCTCTTTTGCATTTTTTTCACCCTTGAATAGCTACTTTTACCAATTTTGGCAAAACCGCTTTCATAATACATATGGTTCCTGATTTTCAAATGGTTAATATGGACTTATATAGTATATAAAGTTAATGTTTCTTGGGTTTTTTTGTAAGCTTATTATATAGAGAACATTTTGAAAGAGTTTCCAGGTAAATATCTTGTACAAATTTTGAAAAATATTAATGACCATATTAGTACCCCTTTAAATCCTTGAATGTCTTATTTTTCACTCCGCGAATATAAACCAGAATCAAATATTAACACCATGCACTTATTTTACCAAAAATTGTGTTTTTCATGTTCAGTACACCTCAAGTTATTGATATCAATCATTGGTTTTGTCAAAAATCATGAAATGTAAAAAATATGGCCACATAGGATCCATGGTTCTTGAGTAAGCTGTAGCGGACCATATTTTTGAAGAAAACCATTGATTTGAATGGCTCACATTTTTAATGTTATTCATCTGATCATTATGAAACTTGGTATGTAAAGTCAAAAAAGACTCTAGTTGGTGAAAAACAACTTTATTTGATGAAATGAGGCTTATCTGAGGACTATTAGGTACGAGACCACAATTATCGCCCCTTATTTTTCGTTGTTGTTTAATATAGTCCCTTTAAAAAACACCATATATCTTCCAGAGGTATTTCTAGGTCAATTTTTGGTGCTGTTTTTAGTTGTTTGGGTTAATTGGTAGTTCTTAAGCCAAAGTTTGGTATATACAAAGACCAACACTTAAATCAGCATAAAAGGGGTGATTTGCCAGGCATACGCGGGGTCAAAATTTAGATCTAAATTTTTGTTGACATTAAAAATTTTTGGTCTCTTGACCATAAAATGCATCAAAAGTTTTAAAATCGGTAAAATCTTCTTAAATTTACATATTATTTATGTCTTGTGTTGTTATGCAGCTGTAAGAAATTTTAGGAAAATCAAATGGTTAATTTTTTTTTTATTCATCAAAACGCTATATTGAAAATGCATTAAAAAGGGGGCTAAAATAATACTAGTCTCGGGCCTAGGAGAGGGGGGCTATGGGTAAAATTTCAAAAACTTTCTAGCAATACTGTATTTAGTCTGAACTTACTGAATATGCCATATTGAAATGATTTCAGTCTTTGTTTCATGAATTTATATGAAAATATGACCAAATGAGCCAAAATTCAAAGTGTATGGGATTTTCAATGAAAATGGTCTTCTTTTTGGATTTTGGATTTTTTTCCAACAAAATGACCCCTTACTTGCAAATAAAGACTTTTAGTTGCCTAGAATTGTCATAAATCATTAAATTAAGACATAAGGAGTGTTTTTATCCTGAAATGTTGAAAGTATTTCTGAAAAAAATCTTTTCCCCACTGCGAAAAACAAGGTTGCGGCAGCATATGGATTTTTCTGGGGTGGGCCTATGCCATCTTTCTAAAATCATCTTTTTATTACTTCAATTCTTGGAATATCAGACAGAAAGCAATGTTTTAATGATAAACAACACAAAAAACACCTATTTGTTCAGCATTGTCTACTACATAAGTGAAATGATTGTAAATATTAGCAGTTACAAGCTAAAGATTTGAAGGTTTTTCTATGTTTTTGCACATAAGTCATTTACTAGTTTCCATCAAAAGTGCTCTGACCAGTGTTTTTGCTATTGAAATCTGTTGATTTGCATCCTCTCATACTGAAAACATAAAAAATGTAAGAAATTGCATCCTCTTTTGCATTTTTTTCACCCTTGAATAGCTACTTTTACCAATTTTGGCAAAACCGCTTTCATAATACATATGGTTCCTGATTTTCAAATGGTTAATATGGACTTATATAGTATATAAAGTTAATGTTTCTTGGGTTTTTTTGTAAGCTTATTATATAGAGAACATTTTGAAAGAGTTTCCAGGTAAATATCTTGTACAAATTTTGAAAAATATTAATGACCATATTAGTACCCCTTTAAATCCTTGAATGTCTTATTTTTCACTCCGCGAATATAAACCAGAATCAAATATTAACACCATGCACTTATTTTACCAAAAATTGTGTTTTTCATGTTCAGTACACCTCAAGTTATTGATATCAATCATTGGTTTTGTCAAAAATCATGAAATGTAAAAAATATGGCCACATAGGATCCATGGTTCTTGAGTAAGCTGTAGCGGACCATATTTTTGAAGAAAACCATTGATTTGAATGGCTCACATTTTTAATGTTATTCATCTGATCATTATGAAACTTGGTATGTAAACTCAAAAAAGACTCTAGTTGGTGAAAAACAACTTTATTTGATGAAATGAGGCTTATCTGAGGACTATTAGGTACGAGACCACAATTATCGCCCCTTATTTTTCGTTGTTGTTTAATATAGTCCCTTTAAAAAACACCATATATCTTCCAGAGGTATTTCTAGGTCAATTTTTGGTGCTGTTTTTAGTTGTTTGGGTTAATTGGTAGTTCTTAAGCCAAAGTTTGGTATATACAAAGACCAACACTTAAATCAGCATAAAAGGGGTGATTTGCCAGGCATACGCGGGGTCAAAATTTAGATCTAAATTTTTGTTGACATTAAAAATTTTTGGTCTCTTGACCATAAAATGCATCAAAAGTTTTAAAATCGGTAAAATCTTCTTAAATTTACATATTATTTATGTCTTGTGTTGTTATGCAGCTGTAAGAAATTTTAGGAAAATCAAATGGTTAATTTTTTTTTTATTCATCAAAACGCTATATTGAAAATGCATTAAAAAGGGGGCTAAAATAATACTAGTCTCGGGCCTAGGAGAGGGGGGCTATGGGTAAAATTTCAAAAACTTTCTAGCAATACTGTATTTAGTCTGAACTTACTGAATATGCCATATTGAAATGATTTCAGTCTTTGTTTCATGAATTTATATGAAAATATGACCAAATGAGCCAAAATTCAAAGTGTATGGGATTTTCAATGAAAATGGTCTTCTTTTTGGATTTTGGATTTTTTTCCAACAAAATGACCCCTTACTTGCAAATAAAGACTTTTAGTTGCCTAGAATTGTCATAAATCATTAAATTAAGACATAAGGAGTGTTTTTATCCTGAAATGTTGAAAGTATTTCTGAAAAAAATCTTTTCCCCACTGCGAAAAACAAGGTTGCGGCAGCATATGGATTTTTCTGGGGTGGGCCTATGCCATCTTTCTAAAATCATCTTTTTATTACTTCAATTCTTGGAATATCAGACAGAAAGCAATGTTTTAATGATAAACAACACAAAAAACACCTATTTGTTCAGCATTGTCTACTACATAAGTGAAATGATTGTAAATATTAGCAGTTACAAGCTAAAGATTTGAAGGTTTTTCTATGTTTTTGCACATAAGTCATTTACTAGTTTCCATCAAAAGTGCTCTGACCAGTGTTTTTGCTATTGAAATCTGTTGATTTGCATCCTCTCATACTGAAAACATAAAAAATGTAAGAAATTGCATCCTCTTTTGCATTTTTTTCACCCTTGAATAGCTACTTTTACCAATTTTGGCAAAACCGCTTTCATAATACATATGGTTCCTGATTTTCAAATGGTTAATATGGACTTATATAGTATATAAAGTTAATGTTTCTTGGGTTTTTTTGTAAGCTTATTATATAGAGAACATTTTGAAAGAGTTTCCAGGTAAATATCTTGTACAAATTTTGAAAAATATTAATGACCATATTAGTACCCCTTTAAATCCTTGAATGTCTTATTTTTCACTCCGCGAATATAAACCAGAATCAAATATTAACACCATGCACTTATTTTACCAAAAATTGTGTTTTTCATGTTCAGTACACCTCAAGTTATTGATATCAATCATTGGTTTTGTCAAAAATCATGAAATGTAAAAAATATGGCCACATAGGATCCATGGTTCTTGAGTAAGCTGTAGCGGACCATATTTTTGAAGAAAACCATTGATTTGAATGGCTCACATTTTTAATGTTATTCATCTGATCATTATGAAACTTGGTATGTAAACTCAAAAAAGACTCTAGTTGGTGAAAAACAACTTTATTTGATGAAATGAGGCTTATCTGAGGACTATTATAGGAGAGGGGGGCTATGGGTAAAATTTCAAAAACTTTCTAGCAATACTGTATTTAGTCTGAACTTACTGAATATGCCATATTGAAATGATTTCAGTCTTTGTTTCATGAATTTATATGAAAATATGACCAAATGAGCCAAAATTCAAAGTGTATGGGATTTTCAATGAAAATGGTCTTCTTTTTGGATTTTGGATTTTTTTCCAACAAAATGACCCCTTACTTGCAAATAAAGACTTTTAGTTGCCTAGAATTGTCATAAATCATTAAATTAAGACATAAGGAGTGTTTTTATCCTGAAATGTTGAAAGTATTTCTGAAAAAAATCTTTTCCCCACTGCGAAAAACAAGGTTGCGGCAGCATATGGATTTTTCTGGGGTGGGCCTATGCCATCTTTCTAAAATCATCTTTTTATTACTTCAATTCTTGGAATATCAGACAGAAAGCAATGTTTTAATGATAAACAACACAAAAAACACCTATTTGTTCAGCATTGTCTACTACATAAGTGAAATGATTGTAAATATTAGCAGTTACAAGCTAAAGATTTGAAGGTTTTTCTATGTTTTTGCACATAAGTCATTTACTAGTTTCCATCAAAAGTGCTCTGACCAGTGTTTTTGCTATTGAAATCTGTTGATTTGCATCCTCTCATACTGAAAACATAAAAAATGTAAGAAATTGCATCCTCTTTTGCATTTTTTTCACCCTTGAATAGCTACTTTTACCAATTTTGGCAAAACCGCTTTCATAATACATATGGTTCCTGATTTTCAAATGGTTAATATGGACTTATATAGTATATAAAGTTAATGTTTCTTGGGTTTTTTTGTAAGCTTATTATATAGAGAACATTTTGAAAGAGTTTCCAGGTAAATATCTTGTACAAATTTTGAAAAATATTAATGACCATATTAGTACCCCTTTAAATCCTTGAATGTCTTATTTTTCACTCCGCGAATATAAACCAGAATCAAATATTAACACCATGCACTTATTTTACCAAAAATTGTGTTTTTCATGTTCAGTACACCTCAAGTTATTGATATCAATCATTGGTTTTGTCAAAAATCATGAAATGTAAAAAATATGGCCACATAGGATCCATGGTTCTTGAGTAAGCTGTAGCGGACCATATTTTTGAAGAAAACCATTGATTTGAATGGCTCACATTTTTAATGTTATTCATCTGATCATTATGAAACTTGGTATGTAAACTCAAAAAAGACTCTAGTTGGTGAAAAACAACTTTATTTGATGAAATGAGGCTTATCTGAGGACTATTAGAGGGGGGCTATGGGTAAAATTTCAAAAACTTTCTAGCAATACTGTATTTAGTCTGAACTTACTGAATATGCCATATTGAAATGATTTCAGTCTTTGTTTCATGAATTTATATGAAAATATGACCAAATGAGCCAAAATTCAAAGTGTATGGGATTTTCAATGAAAATGGTCTTCTTTTTGGATTTTGGATTTTTTTCCAACAAAATGACCCCTTACTTGCAAATAAAGACTTTTAGTTGCCTAGAATTGTCATAAATCATTAAATTAAGACATAAGGAGTGTTTTTATCCTGAAATGTTGAAAGTATTTCTGAAAAAAATCTTTTCCCCACTGCGAAAAACAAGGTTGCGGCAGCATATGGATTTTTCTGGGGTGGGCCTATGCCATCTTTCTAAAATCATCTTTTTATTACTTCAATTCTTGGAATATCAGACAGAAAGCAATGTTTTAATGATAAACAACACAAAAAACACCTATTTGTTCAGCATTGTCTACTACATAAGTGAAATGATTGTAAATATTAGCAGTTACAAGCTAAAGATTTGAAGGTTTTTCTATGTTTTTGCACATAAGTCATTTACTAGTTTCCATCAAAAGTGCTCTGACCAGTGTTTTTGCTATTGAAATCTGTTGATTTGCATCCTCTCATACTGAAAACATAAAAAATGTAAGAAATTGCATCCTCTTTTGCATTTTTTTCACCCTTGAATAGCTACTTTTACCAATTTTGGCAAAACCGCTTTCATAATACATATGGTTCCTGATTTTCAAATGGTTAATATGGACTTATATAGTATATAAAGTTAATGTTTCTTGGGTTTTTTTGTAAGCTTATTATATAGAGAACATTTTGAAAGAGTTTCCAGGTAAATATCTTGTACAAATTTTGAAAAATATTAATGACCATATTAGTACCCCTTTAAATCCTTGAATGTCTTATTTTTCACTCCGCGAATATAAACCAGAATCAAATATTAACACCATGCACTTATTTTACCAAAAATTGTGTTTTTCATGTTCAGTACACCTCAAGTTATTGATATCAATCATTGGTTTTGTCAAAAATCATGAAATGTAAAAAATATGGCCACATAGGATCCATGGTTCTTGAGTAAGCTGTAGCGGACCATATTTTTGAAGAAAACCATTGATTTGAATGGCTCACATTTTTAATGTTATTCATCTGATCATTATGAAACTTGGTATGTAAACTCAAAAAAGACTCTAGTTGGTGAAAAACAACTTTATTTGATGAAATGAGGCTTATCTGAGGACTATTAGGTACGAGACCACAATTATCGCCCCTTATTTTTCGTTGTTGTTTAATATAGTCCCTTTAAAAAACACCATATATCTTCCAGAGGTATTTCTAGGTCAATTTTTGGTGCTGTTTTTAGTTGTTTGGGTTAATTGGTAGTTCTTAAGCCAAAGTTTGGTATATACAAAGACCAACACTTAAATCAGCATAAAAGGGGTGATTTGCCAGGCATACGCGGGGTCAAAATTTAGATCTAAATTTTTGTTGACATTAAAAATTTTTGGTCTCTTGACCATAAAATGCATCAAAAGTTTTAAAATCGGTAAAATCTTCTTAAATTTACATATTATTTATGTCTTGTGTCGTTATGCAGCTGTAAGAAATTTTAGGAAAATCAAATGGTTAATTTTTTTTTTATTCATCAAAACGCTATATTGAAAATGCATTAAAAAGGGGGCTAAAATAATACTAGTCTCGGGCCTAGGAGAGGGGGGCTATGGGTAAAATTTCAAAAACTTTCTAGCAATAATGTATTTAGTCTGAACTTACTGAATATGCCATATTGAAATGATTTCAGTCTTTGTTTCATGAATTTATATGAAAATATGACCAAATGAGCCAAAATTCAAAGTGTATGGGATTTTCAATGAAAATGGTCTTCTTTTTGGATTTTGGATTTTTTTCCAACAAAATGACCCCTTACTTGCAAATAAAGACTTTTAGTTGCCTAGAATTGTCATAAATCATTAAATTAAGACATAAGGAGTGTTTTTATCCTGAAATGTTGAAAGTATTTCTGAAAAAAATCTTTTCCCCACTGCGAAAAACAAGGTTGCGGCAGCATATGGATTTTTCTGGGGTGGGCCTATGCCATCTTTCTAAAATCATCTTTTTATTACTTCAATTCTTGGAATATCAGACAGAAAGCAATGTTTTAATGATAAACAACACAAAAAACACCTATTTGTTCAGCATTGTCTACTACATAAGTGAAATGATTGTAAATATTAGCAGTTACAAGCTAAAGATTTGAAGGTTTTTCTATGTTTTTGCACATAAGTCATTTACTAGTTTCCATCAAAAGTGCTCTGACCAGTGTTTTTGCTATTGAAATCTGTTGATTTGCATCCTCTCATACTGAAAACATAAAAAATGTAAGAAATTGCATCCTCTTTTGCATTTTTTTCACCCTTGAATAGCTACTTTTACCAATTTTGGCAAAACCGCTTTCATAATACATATGGTTCCTGATTTTCAAATGGTTAATATGGACTTATATAGTATATAAAGTTAATGTTTCTTGGGTTTTTTTGTAAGCTTATTATATAGAGAACATTTTGAAAGAGTTTCCAGGTAAATATCTTGTACAAATTTTGAAAAATATTAATGACCATATTAGTACCCCTTTAAATCCTTGAATGTCTTATTTTTCACTCCGCGAATATAAACCAGAATCAAATATTAACACCATGCACTTATTTTACCAAAAATTGTGTTTTTCATGTTCAGTACACCTCAAGTTATTGATATCAATCATTGGTTTTGTCAAAAATCATGAAATGTAAAAAATATGGCCACATAGGATCCATGGTTCTTGAGTAAGCTGTAGCGGACCATATTTTTGAAGAAAACCATTGATTTGAATGGCTCACATTTTTAATGTTATTCATCTGATCATTATGAAACTTGGTATGTAAACTCAAAAAAGACTCTAGTTGGTGAAAAACAACTTTATTTGATGAAATGAGGCTTATCTGAGGACTATTAGGTACGAGACCACAATTATCGCCCCTTATTTTTCGTTGTTGTTTAATATAGTCCCTTTAAAAAACACCATATATCTTCCAGAGGTATTTCTAGGTCAATTTTTGGTGCTGTTTTTAGTTGTTTGGGTTAATTGGTAGTTCTTAAGCCAAAGTTTGGTATATACAAAGACCAACACTTAAATCAGCATAAAAGGGGTGATTTGCCAGGCATACGCGGGGTCAAAATTTAGATCTAAATTTTTGTTGACATTAAAAATTTTTGGTCTCTTGACCATAAAATGCATCAAAAGTTTTAAAATCGGTAAAATCTTCTTAAATTTACATATTATTTATGTCTTGTGTTGTTATGCAGCTGTAAGAAATTTTAGGAAAATCAAATGGTTAATTTTTTTTTTATTCATCAAAACGCTATATTGAAAATGCATTAAAAAGGGGGCTAAAATAATACTAGTCTCGGGCCTAGGAGAGGGGGGCTATGGGTAAAATTTCAAAAACTTTCTAGCAATACTGTATTTAGTCTGAACTTACTGAATATGCCATATTGAAATGATTTCAGTCTTTGTTTCATGAATTTATATGAAAATATGACCAAATGAGCCAAAATTCAAAGTGTATGGGATTTTCAATGAAAATGGTCTTCTTTTTGGATTTTGGATTTTTTTCCAACAAAATGACCCCTTACTTGCAAATAAAGACTTTTAGTTGCCTAGAATTGTCATAAATCATTAAATTAAGACATAAGGAGTGTTTTTATCCTGAAATGTTGAAAGTATTTCTGAAAAAAATCTTTTCCCCACTGCGAAAAACAAGGTTGCGGCAGCATATGGATTTTTCTGGGGTGGGCCTATGCCATCTTTCTAAAATCATCTTTTTATTACTTCAATTCTTGGAATATCAGACAGAAAGCAATGTTTTAATGATAAACAACACAAAAAACACCTATTTGTTCAGCATTGTCTACTACATAAGTGAAATGATTGTAAATATTAGCAGTTACAAGCTAAAGATTTGAAGGTTTTTCTATGTTTTTGCACATAAGTCATTTACTAGTTTCCATCAAAAGTGCTCTGACCAGTGTTTTTGCTATTGAAATCTGTTGATTTGCATCCTCTCATACTGAAAACATAAAAAATGTAAGAAATTGCATCCTCTTTTGCATTTTTTTCACCCTTGAATAGCTACTTTTACCAATTTTGGCAAAACCGCTTTCATAATACATATGGTTCCTGATTTTCAAATGGTTAATATGGACTTATATAGTATATAAAGTTAATGTTTCTTGGGTTTTTTTGTAAGCTTATTATATAGAGAACATTTTGAAAGAGTTTCCAGGTAAATATCTTGTACAAATTTTGAAAAATATTAATGACCATATTAGTACCCCTTTAAATCCTTGAATGTCTTATTTTTCACTCCGCGAATATAAACCAGAATCAAATATTAACACCATGCACTTATTTTACCAAAAATTGTGTTTTTCATGTTCAGTACACCTCAAGTTATTGATATCAATCATTGGTTTTGTCAAAAATCATGAAATGTAAAAAATATGGCCACATAGGATCCATGGTTCTTGAGTAAGCTGTAGCGGACCATATTTTTGAAGAAAACCATTGATTTGAATGGCTCACATTTTTAATGTTATTCATCTGATCATTATGAAACTTGGTATGTAAACTCAAAAAAGACTCTAGTTGGTGAAAAACAACTTTATTTGATGAAATGAGGCTTATCTGAGGACTATTAGAGGGGGGCTATGGGTAAAATTTCAAAAACTTTCTAGCAATACTGTATTTAGTCTGAACTTACTGAATATGCCATATTGAAATGATTTCAGTCTTTGTTTCATGAATTTATATGAAAATATGACCAAATGAGCCAAAATTCAAAGTGTATGGGATTTTCAATGAAAATGGTCTTCTTTTTGGATTTTGGATTTTTTTCCAACAAAATGACCCCTTACTTGCAAATAAAGACTTTTAGTTGCCTAGAATTGTCATAAATCATTAAATTAAGACATAAGGAGTGTTTTTATCCTGAAATGTTGAAAGTATTTCTGAAAAAAATCTTTTCCCCACTGCGAAAAACAAGGTTGCGGCAGCATATGGATTTTTCTGGGGTGGGCCTATGCCATCTTTCTAAAATCATCTTTTTATTACTTCAATTCTTGGAATATCAGACAGAAAGCAATGTTTTAATGATAAACAACACAAAAAACACCTATTTGTTCAGCATTGTCTACTACATAAGTGAAATGATTGTAAATATTAGCAGTTACAAGCTAAAGATTTGAAGGTTTTTCTATGTTTTTGCACATAAGTCATTTACTAGTTTCCATCAAAAGTGCTCTGACCAGTGTTTTTGCTATTGAAATCTGTTGATTTGCATCCTCTCATACTGAAAACATAAAAAATGTAAGAAATTGCATCCTCTTTTGCATTTTTTTCACCCTTGAATAGCTACTTTTACCAATTTTGGCAAAACCGCTTTCATAATACATATGGTTCCTGATTTTCAAATGGTTAATATGGACTTATATAGTATATAAAGTTAATGTTTCTTGGGTTTTTTTGTAAGCTTATTATATAGAGAACATTTTGAAAGAGTTTCCAGGTAAATATCTTGTACAAATTTTGAAAAATATTAATGACCATATTAGTACCCCTTTAAATCCTTGAATGTCTTATTTTTCACTCCGCGAATATAAACCAGAATCAAATATTAACACCATGCACTTATTTTACCAAAAATTGTGTTTTTCATGTTCAGTACACCTCAAGTTATTGATATCAATCATTGGTTTTGTCAAAAATCATGAAATGTAAAAAATATGGCCACATAGGATCCATGGTTCTTGAGTAAGCTGTAGCGGACCATATTTTTGAAGAAAACCATTGATTTGAATGGCTCACATTTTTAATGTTATTCATCTGATCATTATGAAACTTGGTATGTAAACTCAAAAAAGACTCTAGTTGGTGAAAAACAACTTTATTTGATGAAATGAGGCTTATCTGAGGACTAGGAGAGGGGGGCTATGGGTAAAATTTCAAAAACTTTCTAGCAATACTGTATTTAGTCTGAACTTACTGAATATGCCATATTGAAATGATTTCAGTCTTTGTTTCATGAATTTATATGAAAATATGACCAAATGAGCCAAAATTCAAAGTGTATGGGATTTTCAATGAAAATGGTCTTCTTTTTGGATTTTGGATTTTTTTCCAACAAAATGACCCCTTACTTGCAAATAAAGACTTTTAGTTGCCTAGAATTGTCATAAATCATTAAATTAAGACATAAGGAGTGTTTTTATCCTGAAATGTTGAAAGTATTTCTGAAAAAAATCTTTTCCCCACTGCGAAAAACAAGGTTGCGGCAGCATATGGATTTTTCTGGGGTGGGCCTATGCCATCTTTCTAAAATCATCTTTTTATTACTTCAATTCTTGGAATATCAGACAGAAAGCAATGTTTTAATGATAAACAACACAAAAAACACCTATTTGTTCAGCATTGTCTACTACATAAGTGAAATGATTGTAAATATTAGCAGTTACAAGCTAAAGATTTGAAGGTTTTTCTATGTTTTTGCACATAAGTCATTTACTAGTTTCCATCAAAAGTGCTCTGACCAGTGTTTTTGCTATTGAAATCTGTTGATTTGCATCCTCTCATACTGAAAACATAAAAAATGTAAGAAATTGCATCCTCTTTTGCATTTTTTTCACCCTTGAATAGCTACTTTTACCAATTTTGGCAAAACCGCTTTCATAATACATATGGTTCCTGATTTTCAAATGGTTAATATGGACTTATATAGTATATAAAGTTAATGTTTCTTGGGTTTTTTTGTAAGCTTATTATATAGAGAACATTTTGAAAGAGTTTCCAGGTAAATATCTTGTACAAATTTTGAAAAATATTAATGACCATATTAGTACCCCTTTAAATCCTTGAATGTCTTATTTTTCACTCCGCGAATATAAACCAGAATCAAATATTAACACCATGCACTTATTTTACCAAAAATTGTGTTTTTCATGTTCAGTACACCTCAAGTTATTGATATCAATCATTGGTTTTGTCAAAAATCATGAAATGTAAAAAATATGGCCACATAGGATCCATGGTTCTTGAGTAAGCTGTAGCGGACCATATTTTTGAAGAAAACCATTGATTTGAATGGCTCACATTTTTAATGTTATTCATCTGATCATTATGAAACTTGGTATGTAAACTCAAAAAAGACTCTAGTTGGTGAAAAACAACTTTATTTGATGAAATGAGGCTTATCTGAGGACTATTAGGTACGAGACCACAATTATCGCCCCTTATTTTTCGTTGTTGTTTAATATAGTCCCTTTAAAAAACACCATATATCTTCCAGAGGTATTTCTAGGTCAATTTTTGGTGCTGTTTTTAGTTGTTTGGGTTAATTGGTAGTTCTTAAGCCAAAGTTTGGTATATACAAAGACCAACACTTAAATCAGCATAAAAGGGGTGATTTGCCAGGCATACGCGGGGTCAAAATTTAGATCTAAATTTTTGTTGACATTAAAAATTTTTGGTCTCTTGACCATAAAATGCATCAAAAGTTTTAAAATCGGTAAAATCTTCTTAAATTTACATATTATTTATGTCTTGTGTTGTTATGCAGCTGTAAGAAATTTTAGGAAAATCAAATGGTTAATTTTTTTTTTATTCATCAAAACGCTATATTGAAAATGCATTAAAAAGGGGGCTAAAATAATACTAGTCTCGGGCCTAGGAGAGGGGGGCTATGGGTAAAATTTCAAAACCTTTCTAGCAATACTGTATTTAGTCTGAACTTACTGAATATGCCATATTGAAATGATTTCAGTCTTTGTTTCATGAATTTATATGAAAATATGACCAAATGAGCCAAAATTCAAAGTGTATGGGATTTTCAATGAAAATGGTCTTCTTTTTGGATTTTGGATTTTTTTCCAACAAAATGACCCCTTACTTGCAAATAAAGACTTTTAGTTGCCTAGAATTGTCATAAATCATTAAATTAAGACATAAGGAGTGTTTTTATCCTGAAATGTTGAAAGTATTTCTGAAAAAAATCTTTTCCCCACTGCGAAAAACAAGGTTGCGGCAGCATATGGATTTTTCTGGGGTGGGCCTATGCCATCTTTCTAAAATCATCTTTTTATTACTTCAATTCTTGGAATATCAGACAGAAAGCAATGTTTTAATGATAAACAACACAAAAAACACCTATTTGTTCAGCATTGTCTACTACATAAGTGAAATGATTGTAAATATTAGCAGTTACAAGCTAAAGATTTGAAGGTTTTTCTATGTTTTTGCACATAAGTCATTTACTAGTTTCCATCAAAAGTGCTCTGACCAGTGTTTTTGCTATTGAAATCTGTTGATTTGCATCCTCTCATACTGAAAACATAAAAAATGTAAGAAATTGCATCCTCTTTTGCATTTTTTTCACCCTTGAATAGCTACTTTTACCAATTTTGGCAAAACCGCTTTCATAATACATATGGTTCCTGATTTTCAAATGGTTAATATGGACTTATATAGTATATAAAGTTAATGTTTCTTGGGTTTTTTTGTAAGCTTATTATATAGAGAACATTTTGAAAGAGTTTCCAGGTAAATATCTTGTACAAATTTTGAAAAATATTAATGACCATATTAGTACCCCTTTAAATCCTTGAATGTCTTATTTTTCACTCCGCGAATATAAACCAGAATCAAATATTAACACCATGCACTTATTTTACCAAAAATTGTGTTTTTCATGTTCAGTACACCTCAAGTTATTGATATCAATCATTGGTTTTGTCAAAAATCATGAAATGTAAAAAATATGGCCACATAGGATCCATGGTTCTTGAGTAAGCTGTAGCGGACCATATTTTTGAAGAAAACCATTGATTTGAATGGCTCACATTTTTAATGTTATTCATCTGATCATTATGAAACTTGGTATGTAAACTCAAAAAAGACTCTAGTTGGTGAAAAACAACTTTATTTGATGAAATGAGGCTTATCTGAGGACTATTAGAGGGGGGCTATGGGTAAAATTTCAAAAACTTTCTAGCAATACTGTATTTAGTCTGAACTTACTGAATATGCCATATTGAAATGATTTCAGTCTTTGTTTCATGAATTTATATGAAAATATGACCAAATGAGCCAAAATTCAAAGTGTATGGGATTTTCAATGAAAATGGTCTTCTTTTTGGATTTTGGATTTTTTTCCAACAAAATGACCCCTTACTTGCAAATAAAGACTTTTAGTTGCCTAGAATTGTCATAAATCATTAAATTAAGACATAAGGAGTGTTTTTATCCTGAAATGTTGAAAGTATTTCTGAAAAAAATCTTTTCCCCACTGCGAAAAACAAGGTTGCGGCAGCATATGGATTTTTCTGGGGTGGGCCTATGCCATCTTTCTAAAATCATCTTTTTATTACTTCAATTCTTGGAATATCAGACAGAAAGCAATGTTTTAATGATAAACAACACAAAAAACACCTATTTGTTCAGCATTGTCTACTACATAAGTGAAATGATTGTAAATATTAGCAGTTACAAGCTAAAGATTTGAAGGTTTTTCTATGTTTTTGCACATAAGTCATTTACTAGTTTCCATCAAAAGTGCTCTGACCAGTGTTTTTGCTATTGAAATCTGTTGATTTGCATCCTCTCATACTGAAAACATAAAAAATGTAAGAAATTGCATCCTCTTTTGCATTTTTTTCACCCTTGAATAGCTACTTTTACCAATTTTGGCAAAACCGCTTTCATAATACATATGGTTCCTGATTTTCAAATGGTTAATATGGACTTATATAGTATATAAAGTTAATGTTTCTTGGGTTTTTTTGTAAGCTTATTATATAGAGAACATTTTGAAAGAGTTTCCAGGTAAATATCTTGTACAAATTTTGAAAAATATTAATGACCATATTAGTACCCCTTTAAATCCTTGAATGTCTTATTTTTCACTCCGCGAATATAAACCAGAATCAAATATTAACACCATGCACTTATTTTACCAAAAATTGTGTTTTTCATGTTCAGTACACCTCAAGTTATTGATATCAATCATTGGTTTTGTCAAAAATCATGAAATGTAAAAAATATGGCCACATAGGATCCATGGTTCTTGAGTAAGCTGTAGCGGACCATATTTTTGAAGAAAACCATTGATTTGAATGGCTCACATTTTTAATGTTATTCATCTGATCATTATGAAACTTGGTATGTAAACTCAAAAAAGACTCTAGTTGGTGAAAAACAACTTTATTTGATGAAATGAGGCTTATCTGAGGACTATTAGGTACGAGACCACAATTATCGCCCCTTATTTTTCGTTGTTGTTTAATATAGTCCCTTTAAAAAACACCATATATCTTCCAGAGGTATTTCTAGGTCAATTTTTGGTGCTGTTTTTAGTTGTTTGGGTTAATTGGTAGTTCTTAAGCCAAAGTTTGGTATATACAAAGACCAACACTTAAATCAGCATAAAAGGGGTGATTTGCCAGGCATACGCGGGGTCAAAATTTAGATCTAAATTTTTGTTGACATTAAAAATTTTTGGTCTCTTGACCATAAAATGCATCAAAAGTTTTAAAATCGGTAAAATCTTCTTAAATTTACATATTATTTATGTCTTGTGTTGTTATGCAGCTGTAAGAAATTTTAGGAAAATCAAATGGTTAATTTTTTTTTTATTCATCAAAACGCTATATTGAAAATGCATTAAAAAGGGGGCTAAAATAATACTAGTCTCGGGCCTAGGAGAGGGGGGCTATGGGTAAAATTTCAAAAACTTTCTAGCAATACTGTATTTAGTCTGAACTTACTGAATATGCCATATTGAAATGATTTCAGTCTTTGTTTCATGAATTTATATGAAAATATGACCAAATGAGCCAAAATTCAAAGTGTATGGGATTTTCAATGAAAATGGTCTTCTTTTTGGATTTTGGATTTTTTTCCAACAAAATGACCCCTTACTTGCAAATAAAGACTTTTAGTTGCCTAGAATTGTCATAAATCATTAAATTAAGACATAAGGAGTGTTTTTATCCTGAAATGTTGAAAGTATTTCTGAAAAAAATCTTTTCCCCACTGCGAAAAACAAGGTTGCGGCAGCATATGGATTTTTCTGGGGTGGGCCTATGCCATCTTTCTAAAATCATCTTTTTATTACTTCAATTCTTGGAATATCAGACAGAAAGCAATGTTTTAATGATAAACAACACAAAAAACACCTATTTGTTCAGCATTGTCTACTACATAAGTGAAATGATTGTAAATATTAGCAGTTACAAGCTAAAGATTTGAAGGTTTTTCTATGTTTTTGCACATAAGTCATTTACTAGTTTCCATCAAAAGTGCTCTGACCAGTGTTTTTGCTATTGAAATCTGTTGATTTGCATCCTCTCATACTGAAAACATAAAAAATGTAAGAAATTGCATCCTCTTTTGCATTTTTTTCACCCTTGAATAGCTACTTTTACCAATTTTGGCAAAACCGCTTTCATAATACATATGGTTCCTGATTTTCAAATGGTTAATATGGACTTATATAGTATATAAAGTTAATGTTTCTTGGGTTTTTTTGTAAGCTTATTATATAGAGAACATTTTGAAAGAGTTTCCAGGTAAATATCTTGTACAAATTTTGAAAAATATTAATGACCATATTAGTACCCCTTTAAATCCTTGAATGTCTTATTTTTCACTCCGCGAATATAAACCAGAATCAAATATTAACACCATGCACTTATTTTACCAAAAATTGTGTTTTTCATGTTCAGTACACCTCAAGTTATTGATATCAATCATTGGTTTTGTCAAAAATCATGAAATGTAAAAAATATGGCCACATAGGATCCATGGTTCTTGAGTAAGCTGTAGCGGACCATATTTTTGAAGAAAACCATTGATTTGAATGGCTCACATTTTTAATGTTATTCATCTGATCATTATGAAACTTGGTATGTAAACTCAAAAAAGACTCTAGTTGGTGAAAAACAACTTTATTTGATGAAATGAGGCTTATCTGAGGACTATTAGGTACGAGACCACAATTATCGCCCCTTATTTTTCGTTGTTGTTTAATATAGTCCCTTTAAAAAACACCATATATCTTCCAGAGGTATTTCTAGGTCAATTTTTGGTGCTGTTTTTAGTTGTTTGGGTTAATTGGTAGTTCTTAAGCCAAAGTTTGGTATATACAAAGACCAACACTTAAATCAGCATAAAAGGGGTGATTTGCCAGGCATACGCGGGGTCAAAATTTAGATCTAAATTTTTGTTGACATTAAAAATTTTTGGTCTCTTGACCATAAAATGCATCAAAAGTTTTAAAATCGGTAAAATCTTCTTAAATTTACATATTATTTATGTCTTGTGTTGTTATGCAGCTGTAAGAAATTTTAGGAAAATCAAATGGTTAATTTTTTTTTTATTCATCAAAACGCTATATTGAAAATGCATTAAAAAGGGGGCTAAAATAATACTAGTCTCGGGCCTAGGAGAGGGGGGCTATGGGTAAAATTTCAAAAACTTTCTAGCAATACTGTATTTAGTCTGAACTTACTGAATATGCCATATTGAAATGATTTCAGTCTTTGTTTCATGAATTTATATGAAAATATGACCAAATGAGCCAAAATTCAAAGTGTATGGGATTTTCAATGAAAATGGTCTTCTTTTTGGATTTTGGATTTTTTTCCAACAAAATGACCCCTTACTTGCAAATAAAGACTTTTAGTTGCCTAGAATTGTCATAAATCATTAAATTAAGACATAAGGAGTGTTTTTATCCTGAAATGTTGAAAGTATTTCTGAAAAAAATCTTTTCCCCACTGCGAAAAACAAGGTTGCGGCAGCATATGGATTTTTCTGGGGTGGGCCTATGCCATCTTTCTAAAATCATCTTTTTATTACTTCAATTCTTGGAATATCAGACAGAAAGCAATGTTTTAATGATAAACAACACAAAAAACACCTATTTGTTCAGCATTGTCTACTACATAAGTGAAATGATTGTAAATATTAGCAGTTACAAGCTAAAGATTTGAAGGTTTTTCTATGTTTTTGCACATAAGTCATTTACTAGTTTCCATCAAAAGTGCTCTGACCAGTGTTTTTGCTATTGAAATCTGTTGATTTGCATCCTCTCATACTGAAAACATAAAAAATGTAAGAAATTGCATCCTCTTTTGCATTTTTTTCACCCTTGAATAGCTACTTTTACCAATTTTGGCAAAACCGCTTTCATAATACATATGGTTCCTGATTTTCAAATGGTTAATATGGACTTATATAGTATATAAAGTTAATGTTTCTTGGGTTTTTTTGTAAGCTTATTATATAGAGAACATTTTGAAAGAGTTTCCAGGTAAATATCTTGTACAAATTTTGAAAAATATTAATGACCATATTAGTACCCCTTTAAATCCTTGAATGTCTTATTTTTCACTCCGCGAATATAAACCAGAATCAAATATTAACACCATGCACTTATTTTACCAAAAATTGTGTTTTTCATGTTCAGTACACCTCAAGTTATTGATATCAATCATTGGTTTTGTCAAAAATCATGAAATGTAAAAAATATGGCCACATAGGATCCATGGTTCTTGAGTAAGCTGTAGCGGACCATATTTTTGAAGAAAACCATTGATTTGAATGGCTCACATTTTTAATGTTATTCATCTGATCATTATGAAACTTGGTATGTAAACTCAAAAAAGACTCTAGTTGGTGAAAAACAACTTTATTTGATGAAATGAGGCTTATCTGAGGACTATTATAGGAGAGGGGGGCTATGGGTAAAATTTCAAAAACTTTCTAGCAATACTGTATTTAGTCTGAACTTACTGAATATGCCATATTGAAATGATTTCAGTCTTTGTTTCATGAATTTATATGAAAATATGACCAAATGAGCCAAAATTCAAAGTGTATGGGATTTTCAATGAAAATGGTCTTCTTTTTGGATTTTGGATTTTTTTCCAACAAAATGACCCCTTACTTGCAAATAAAGACTTTTAGTTGCCTAGAATTGTCATAAATCATTAAATTAAGACATAAGGAGTGTTTTTATCCTGAAATGTTGAAAGTATTTCTGAAAAAAATCTTTTCCCCACTGCGAAAAACAAGGTTGCGGCAGCATATGGATTTTTCTGGGGTGGGCCTATGCCATCTTTCTAAAATCATCTTTTTATTACTTCAATTCTTGGAATATCAGACAGAAAGCAATGTTTTAATGATAAACAACACAAAAAACACCTATTTGTTCAGCATTGTCTACTACATAAGTGAAATGATTGTAAATATTAGCAGTTACAAGCTAAAGATTTGAAGGTTTTTCTATGTTTTTGCACATATAAAGTCATTTACTAGTTTCCATCAAAAGTGCTCTGACCAGTGTTTTTGCTATTGAAATCTGTTGATTTGCATCCTCTCATACTGAAAACATAAAAAATGTAAGAAATTGCATCCTCTTTTGCATTTTTTTCACCCTTGAATAGCTACTTTTACCAATTTTGGCAAAACCGCTTTCATAATACATATGGTTCCTGATTTTCAAATGGTTAATATGGACTTATATAGTATATAAAGTTAATGTTTCTTGGGTTTTTTTGTAAGCTTATTATATAGAGAACATTTTGAAAGAGTTTCCAGGTAAATATCTTGTACAAATTTTGAAAAATATTAATGACCATATTAGTACCCCTTTAAATCCTTGAATGTCTTATTTTTCACTCCGCGAATATAAACCAGAATCAAATATTAACACCATGCACTTATTTTACCAAAAATTGTGTTTTTCATGTTCAGTACACCTCAAGTTATTGATATCAATCATTGGTTTTGTCAAAAATCATGAAATGTAAAAAATATGGCCACATAGGATCCATGGTTCTTGAGTAAGCTGTAGCGGACCATATTTTTGAAGAAAACCATTGATTTGAATGGCTCACATTTTTAATGTTATTCATCTGATCATTATGAAACTTGGTATGTAAACTCAAAAAAGACTCTAGTTGGTGAAAAACAACTTTATTTGATGAAATGAGGCTTATCTGAGGACTATTAGGTACGAGACCACAATTATCGCCCCTTATTTTTCGTTGTTGTTTAATATAGTCCCTTTAAAAAACACCATATATCTTCCAGAGGTATTTCTAGGTCAATTTTTGGTGCTGTTTTTAGTTGTTTGGGTTAATTGGTAGTTCTTAAGCCAAAGTTTGGTATATACAAAGACCAACACTTAAATCAGCATAAAAGGGGTGATTTGCCAGGCATACGCGGGGTCAAAATTTAGATCTAAATTTTTGTTGACATTAAAAATTTTTGGTCTCTTGACCATAAAATGCATCAAAAGTTTTAAAATCGGTAAAATCTTCTTAAATTTACATATTATTTATGTCTTGTGTTGTTATGCAGCTGTAAGAAATTTTAGGAAAATCAAATGGTTAATTTTTTTTTTATTCATCAAAACGCTATATTGAAAATGCATTAAAAAGGGGGCTAAAATAATACTAGTCTCGGGCCTAGGAGAGGGGGGCTATGGGTAAAATTTCAAAAACTTTCTAGCAATACTGTATTTAGTCTGAACTTACTGAATATGCCATATTGAAATGATTTCAGTCTTTGTTTCATGAATTTATATGAAAATATGACCAAATGAGCCAAAATTCAAAGTGTATGGGATTTTCAATGAAAATGGTCTTCTTTTTGGATTTTGGATTTTTTTCCAACAAAATGACCCCTTACTTGCAAATAAAGACTTTTAGTTGCCTAGAATTGTCATAAATCATTAAATTAAGACATAAGGAGTGTTTTTATCCTGAAATGTTGAAAGTATTTCTGAAAAAAATCTTTTCCCCACTGCGAAAAACAAGGTTGCGGCAGCATATGGATTTTTCTGGGGTGGGCCTATGCCATCTTTCTAAAATCATCTTTTTATTACTTCAATTCTTGGAATATCAGACAGAAAGCAATGTTTTAATGATAAACAACACAAAAAACACCTATTTGTTCAGCATTGTCTACTACATAAGTGAAATGATTGTAAATATTAGCAGTTACAAGCTAAAGATTTGAAGGTTTTTCTATGTTTTTGCACATAAGTCATTTACTAGTTTCCATCAAAAGTGCTCTGACCAGTGTTTTTGCTATTGAAATCTGTTGATTTGCATCCTCTCATACTGAAAACATAAAAAATGTAAGAAATTGCATCCTCTTTTGCATTTTTTTCACCCTTGAATAGCTACTTTTACCAATTTTGGCAAAACCGCTTTCATAATACATATGGTTCCTGATTTTCAAATGGTTAATATGGACTTATATAGTATATAAAGTTAATGTTTCTTGGGTTTTTTTGTAAGCTTATTATATAGAGAACATTTTGAAAGAGTTTCCAGGTAAATATCTTGTACAAATTTTGAAAAATATTAATGACCATATTAGTACCCCTTTAAATCCTTGAATGTCTTATTTTTCACTCCGCGAATATAAACCAGAATCAAATATTAACACCATGCACTTATTTTACCAAAAATTGTGTTTTTCATGTTCAGTACACCTCAAGTTATTGATATCAATCATTGGTTTTGTCAAAAATCATGAAATGTAAAAAATATGGCCACATAGGATCCATGGTTCTTGAGTAAGCTGTAGCGGACCATATTTTTGAAGAAAACCATTGATTTGAATGGCTCACATTTTTAATGTTATTCATCTGATCATTATGAAACTTGGTATGTAAACTCAAAAAAGACTCTAGTTGGTGAAAAACAACTTTATTTGATGAAATGAGGCTTATCTGAGGACTATTAGGTACGAGACCACAATTATCGCCCCTTATTTTTCGTTGTTGTTTAATATAGTCCCTTTAAAAAACACCATATATCTTCCAGAGGTATTTCTAGGTCAATTTTTGGTGCTGTTTTTAGTTGTTTGGGTTAATTGGTAGTTCTTAAGCCAAAGTTTGGTATATACAAAGACCAACACTTAAATCAGCATAAAAGGGGTGATTTGCCAGGCATACGCGGGGTCAAAATTTAGATCTAAATTTTTGTTGACATTAAAAATTTTTGGTCTCTTGACCATAAAATGCATCAAAAGTTTTAAAATCGGTAAAATCTTCTTAAATTTACATATTATTTATGTCTTGTGTTGTTATGCAGCTGTAAGAAATTTTAGGAAAATCAAATGGTTAATTTTTTTTTTATTCATCAAAACGCTATATTGAAAATGCATTAAAAAGGGGGCTAAAATAATACTAGTCTCGGGCCTAGGAGAGGGGGGCTATGGGTAAAATTTCAAAAACTTTCTAGCAATACTGTATTTAGTCTGAACTTACTGAATATGCCATATTGAAATGATTTCAGTCTTTGTTTCATGAATTTATATGAAAATATGACCAAATGAGCCAAAATTCAAAGTGTATGGGATTTTCAATGAAAATGGTCTTCTTTTTGGATTTTGGATTTTTTTCCAACAAAATGACCCCTTACTTGCAAATAAAGACTTTTAGTTGCCTAGAATTGTCATAAATCATTAAATTAAGACATAAGGAGTGTTTTTATCCTGAAATGTTGAAAGTATTTCTGAAAAAAATCTTTTCCCCACTGCGAAAAACAAGGTTGCGGCAGCATATGGATTTTTCTGGGGTGGGCCTATGCCATCTTTCTAAAATCATCTTTTTATTACTTCAATTCTTGGAATATCAGACAGAAAGCAATGTTTTAATGATAAACAACACAAAAAACACCTATTTGTTCAGCATTGTCTACTACATAAGTGAAATGATTGTAAATATTAGCAGTTACAAGCTAAAGATTTGAAGGTTTTTCTATGTTTTTGCACATAAGTCATTTACTAGTTTCCATCAAAAGTGCTCTGACCAGTGTTTTTGCTATTGAAATCTGTTGATTTGCATCCTCTCATACTGAAAACATAAAAAATGTAAGAAATTGCATCCTCTTTTGCATTTTTTTCACCCTTGAATAGCTACTTTTACCAATTTTGGCAAAACCGCTTTCATAATACATATGGTTCCTGATTTTCAAATGGTTAATATGGACTTATATAGTATATAAAGTTAATGTTTCTTGGGTTTTTTTGTAAGCTTATTATATAGAGAACATTTTGAAAGAGTTTCCAGGTAAATATCTTGTACAAATTTTGAAAAATATTAATGACCATATTAGTACCCCTTTAAATCCTTGAATGTCTTATTTTTCACTCCGCGAATATAAACCAGAATCAAATATTAACACCATGCACTTATTTTACCAAAAATTGTGTTTTTCATGTTCAGTACACCTCAAGTTATTGATATCAATCATTGGTTTTGTCAAAAATCATGAAATGTAAAAAATATGGCCACATAGGATCCATGGTTCTTGAGTAAGCTGTAGCGGACCATATTTTTGAAGAAAACCATTGATTTGAATGGCTCACATTTTTAATGTTATTCATCTGATCATTATGAAACTTGGTATGTAAACTCAAAAAAGACTCTAGTTGGTGAAAAACAACTTTATTTGATGAAATGAGGCTTATCTGAGGACTATTAGGTACGAGACCACAATTATCGCCCCTTATTTTTCGTTGTTGTTTAATATAGTCCCTTTAAAAAACACCATATATCTTCCAGAGGTATTTCTAGGTCAATTTTTGGTGCTGTTTTTAGTTGTTTGGGTTAATTGGTAGTTCTTAAGCCAAAGTTTGGTATATACAAAGACCAACACTTAAATCAGCATAAAAGGGGTGATTTGCCAGGCATACGCGGGGTCAAAATTTAGATCTAAATTTTTGTTGACATTAAAAATTTTTGGTCTCTTGACCATAAAATGCATCAAAAGTTTTAAAATCGGTAAAATCTTCTTAAATTTACATATTATTTATGTCTTGTGTTGTTATGCAGCTGTAAGAAATTTTAGGAAAATCAAATGGTTAATTTTTTTTTTATTCATCAAAACGCTATATTGAAAATGCATTAAAAAGGGGGCTAAAATAATACTAGTCTCGGGCCTAGGAGAGGGGGGCTATGGGTAAAATTTCAAAAACTTTCTAGCAATACTGTATTTAGTCTGAACTTACTGAATATGCCATATTGAAATGATTTCAGTCTTTGTTTCATGAATTTATATGAAAATATGACCAAATGAGCCAAAATTCAAAGTGTATGGGATTTTCAATGAAAATGGTCTTCTTTTTGGATTTTGGATTTTTTTCCAACAAAATGACCCCTTACTTGCAAATAAAGACTTTTAGTTGCCTAGAATTGTCATAAATCATTAAATTAAGACATAAGGAGTGTTTTTATCCTGAAATGTTGAAAGTATTTCTGAAAAAAATCTTTTCCCCACTGCGAAAAACAAGGTTGCGGCAGCATATGGATTTTTCTGGGGTGGGCCTATGCCATCTTTCTAAAATCATCTTTTTATTACTTCAATTCTTGGAATATCAGACAGAAAGCAATGTTTTAATGATAAACAACACAAAAAACACCTATTTGTTCAGCATTGTCTACTACATAAGTGAAATGATTGTAAATATTAGCAGTTACAAGCTAAAGATTTGAAGGTTTTTCTATGTTTTTGCACATAAGTCATTTACTAGTTTCCATCAAAAGTGCTCTGACCAGTGTTTTTGCTATTGAAATCTGTTGATTTGCATCCTCTCATACTGAAAACATAAAAAATGTAAGAAATTGCATCCTCTTTTGCATTTTTTTCACCCTTGAATAGCTACTTTTACCAATTTTGGCAAAACCGCTTTCATAATACATATGGTTCCTGATTTTCAAATGGTTAATATGGACTTATATAGTATATAAAGTTAATGTTTCTTGGGTTTTTTTGTAAGCTTATTATATAGAGAACATTTTGAAAGAGTTTCCAGGTAAATATCTTGTACAAATTTTGAAAAATATTAATGACCATATTAGTACCCCTTTAAATCCTTGAATGTCTTATTTTTCACTCCGCGAATATAAACCAGAATCAAATATTAACACCATGCACTTATTTTACCAAAAATTGTGTTTTTCATGTTCAGTACACCTCAAGTTATTGATATCAATCATTGGTTTTGTCAAAAATCATGAAATGTAAAAAATATGGCCACATAGGATCCATGGTTCTTGAGTAAGCTGTAGCGGACCATATTTTTGAAGAAAACCATTGATTTGAATGGCTCACATTTTTAATGTTATTCATCTGATCATTATGAAACTTGGTATGTAAACTCAAAACAGACTCTAGTTGGTGAAAAACAACTTTATTTGATGAAATGAGGCTTATCTGAGGACTATTAGGTACGAGACCACAATTATCGCCCCTTATTTTTCGTTGTTGTTTAATATAGTCCCTTTAAAAAACACCATATATCTTCCAGAGGTATTTCTAGGTCAATTTTTGGTGCTGTTTTTAGTTGTTTGGGTTAATTGGTAGTTCTTAAGCCAAAGTTTGGTATATACAAAGACCAACACTTAAATCAGCATAAAAGGGGTGATTTGCCAGGCATACGCGGGGTCAAAATTTAGATCTAAATTTTTGTTGACATTAAAAATTTTTGGTCTCTTGACCATAAAATGCATCAAAAGTTTTAAAATCGGTAAAATCTTCTTAAATTTACATATTATTTATGTCTTGTGTTGTTATGCAGCTGTAAGAAATTTTAGGAAAATCAAATGGTTAATTTTTTTTTTATTCATCAAAACGCTATATTGAAAATGCATTAAAAAGGGGGCTAAAATAATACTAGTCTCGGGCCTAGGAGAGGGGGGCTATGGGTAAAATTTCAAAAACTTTCTAGCAATACTGTATTTAGTCTGAACTTACTGAATATGCCATATTGAAATGATTTCAGTCTTTGTTTCATGAATTTATATGAAAATATGACCAAATGAGCCAAAATTCAAAGTGTATGGGATTTTCAATGAAAATGGTCTTCTTTTTGGATTTTGGATTTTTTTCCAACAAAATGACCCCTTACTTGCAAATAAAGACTTTTAGTTGCCTAGAATTGTCATAAATCATTAAATTAAGACATAAGGAGTGTTTTTATCCTGAAATGTTGAAAGTATTTCTGAAAAAAATCTTTTCCCCACTGCGAAAAACAAGGTTGCGGCAGCATATGGATTTTTCTGGGGTGGGCCTATGCCATCTTTCTAAAATCATCTTTTTATTACTTCAATTCTTGGAATATCAGACAGAAAGCAATGTTTTAATGATAAACAACACAAAAAACACCTATTTGTTCAGCATTGTCTACTACATAAGTGAAATGATTGTAAATATTAGCAGTTACAAGCTAAAGATTTGAAGGTTTTTCTATGTTTTTGCACATAAGTCATTTACTAGTTTCCATCAAAAGTGCTCTGACCAGTGTTTTTGCTATTGAAATCTGTTGATTTGCATCCTCTCATACTGAAAACATAAAAAATGTAAGAAATTGCATCCTCTTTTGCATTTTTTTCACCCTTGAATAGCTACTTTTACCAATTTTGGCAAAACCGCTTTCATAATACATATGGTTCCTGATTTTCAAATGGTTAATATGGACTTATATAGTATATAAAGTTAATGTTTCTTGGGTTTTTTTGTAAGCTTATTATATAGAGAACATTTTGAAAGAGTTTCCAGGTAAATATCTTGTACAAATTTTGAAAAATATTAATGACCATATTAGTACCCCTTTAAATCCTTGAATGTCTTATTTTTCACTCCGCGAATATAAACCAGAATCAAATATTAACACCATGCACTTATTTTACCAAAAATTGTGTTTTTCATGTTCAGTACACCTCAAGTTATTGATATCAATCATTGGTTTTGTCAAAAATCATGAAATGTAAAAAATATGGCCACATAGGATCCATGGTTCTTGAGTAAGCTGTAGCGGACCATATTTTTGAAGAAAACCATTGATTTGAATGGCTCACATTTTTAATGTTATTCATCTGATCATTATGAAACTTGGTATGTAAACTCAAAAAAGACTCTAGTTGGTGAAAAACAACTTTATTTGATGAAATGAGGCTTATCTGAGGACTATTAGGTACGAGACCACAATTATCGCCCCTTATTTTTCGTTGTTGTTTAATATAGTCCCTTTAAAAAACACCATATATCTTCCAGAGGTATTTCTAGGTCAATTTTTGGTGCTGTTTTTAGTTGTTTGGGTTAATTGGTAGTTCTTAAGCCAAAGTTTGGTATATACAAAGACCAACACTTAAATCAGCATAAAAGGGGTGATTTGCCAGGCATACGCGGGGTCAAAATTTAGATCTAAATTTTTGTTGACATTAAAAATTTTTGGTCTCTTGACCATAAAATGCATCAAAAGTTTTAAAATCGGTAAAATCTTCTTAAATTTACATATTATTTATGTCTTGTGTTGTTATGCAGCTGTAAGAAATTTTAGGAAAATCAAATGGTTAATTTTTTTTTTATTCATCAAAACGCTATATTGAAAATGCATTAAAAAGGGGGCTAAAATAATACTAGTCTCGGGCCTAGGAGAGGGGGGCTATGGGTAAAATTTCAAAAACTTTCTAGCAATACTGTATTTAGTCTGAACTTACTGAATATGCCATATTGAAATGATTTCAGTCTTTGTTTCATGAATTTATATGAAAATATGACCAAATGAGCCAAAATTCAAAGTGTATGGGATTTTCAATGAAAATGGTCTTCTTTTTGGATTTTGGATTTTTTTCCAACAAAATGACCCCTTACTTGCAAATAAAGACTTTTAGTTGCCTAGAATTGTCATAAATCATTAAATTAAGACATAAGGAGTGTTTTTATCCTGAAATGTTGAAAGTATTTCTGAAAAAAATCTTTTCCCCACTGCGAAAAACAAGGTTGCGGCAGCATATGGATTTTTCTGGGGTGGGCCTATGCCATCTTTCTAAAATCATCTTTTTATTACTTCAATTCTTGGAATATCAGACAGAAAGCAATGTTTTAATGATAAACAACACAAAAAACACCTATTTGTTCAGCATTGTCTACTACATAAGTGAAATGATTGTAAATATTAGCAGTTACAAGCTAAAGATTTGAAGGTTTTTCTATGTTTTTGCACATAAGTCATTTACTAGTTTCCATCAAAAGTGCTCTGACCAGTGTTTTTGCTATTGAAATCTGTTGATTTGCATCCTCTCATACTGAAAACATAAAAAATGTAAGAAATTGCATCCTCTTTTGCATTTTTTTCACCCTTGAATAGCTACTTTTACCAATTTTGGCAAAACCGCTTTCATAATACATATGGTTCCTGATTTTCAAATGGTTAATATGGACTTATATAGTATATAAAGTTAATGTTTCTTGGGTTTTTTTGTAAGCTTATTATATAGAGAACATTTTGAAAGAGTTTCCAGGTAAATATCTTGTACAAATTTTGAAAAATATTAATGACCATATTAGTACCCCTTTAAATCCTTGAATGTCTTATTTTTCACTCCGCGAAAGTAAACCAGAATCAAATATTAACACCATGCACTTATTTTACCAAAAATTGTGTTTTTCATGTTCAGTACACCTCAAGTTATTGATATCAATCATTGGTTTTGTCAAAAATCATGAAATGTAAAAAATATGGCCACATAGGATCCATGGTTCTTGAGTAAGCTGTAGCGGACCATATTTTTGAAGAAAACCATTGATTTGAATGGCTCACATTTTTAATGTTATTCATCTGATCATTATGAAACTTGGTATGTAAACTCAAAAAAGACTCTAGTTGGTGAAAAACAACTTTATTTGATGAAATGAGGCTTATCTGAGGACTATTAGGTACGAGACCACAATTATCGCCCCTTATTTTTCGTTGTTGTTTAATATAGTCCCTTTAAAAAACACCATATATCTTCCAGAGGTATTTCTAGGTCAATTTTTGGTGCTGTTTTTAGTTGTTTGGGTTAATTGGTAGTTCTTAAGCCAAAGTTTGGTATATACAAAGACCAACACTTAAATCAGCATAAAAGGGGTGATTTGCCAGGCATACGCGGGGTCAAAATTTAGATCTAAATTTTTGTTGACATTAAAAATTTTTGGTCTCTTGACCATAAAATGCATCAAAAGTTTTAAAATCGGTAAAATCTTCTTAAATTTACATATTATTTATGTCTTGTGTTGTTATGCAGCTGTAAGAAATTTTAGGAAAATCAAATGGTTAATTTTTTTTTTATTCATCAAAACGCTATATTGAAAATGCATTAAAAAGGGGGCTAAAATAATACTAGTCTCGGGCCAGAGGCCCTCTACCCAAACATCTGAATACCAAACAAAACAATAAACCAAAAATGCCGAACTGGAAACCAAATTATGACTAAGACCAACCTATGTCTTGGGTAGGAAGAAGCCTTAGCATCAACCTATGTCTGGGGTAGGAATAAAGAAATAGAAAAGAAAATGCAGGATTACAAACAAAACAGGAAATCAGAAAGATAAGAGCACATTTGATATTCAGCTTTGAAATAGATTTGACGTTTTAACATCAAAGCGTTCAGAAAATGATGTTAGCTATCTTTTGAGGAAAGTGAGGGGCGACGTGTATGATTAGATCAGCAAAACAGTGGCTAACACAAATCACTTGGAAAGTTGTTGAGAATTGACGTAGCACCACAGTAAAAACTCAAAAAGCAAAGGAAAAACTCAAAAAGGATTATAGAACTTCTATTAAATGAACAAACAAGGCTAGCAAAAAAGGATAAAAGACCATTTTAAGGAGGATATTGCTTAGAAGCCTAAAAAGAAATAGTGCAAGACTAAATATAAATGACAACAAAGTTGTCTAAAGACAAAATAAGAGTAAAAATCAACCAAACTTGTAAGAGGCATTCCAATGGGCACAAATTGTGCTCCTCTCCTCGCCGATTTGTTTTTATACTCTTAGGAGACTGAATTTTTTCAAGAACTCGTTAAAAACAAGAAGATGAAAGACTTTAATCTCACTTTCAGATACAAATCGACGAAGTCCTCTCTGTCAACAACGCTTCGTTTGGTAGATGGATTTCTTTGATATATCCTCCAGAGTTAGGGATCGAGAAAACCACCGAATCATCATTCTTGGATTTGCATCTCGAATATAACCAGTACAAAAAATAAGATAAAAGAGACGACTTTAATTTTCAAATTATTAATTTCCCTTATTAACCTTGAAAGCAAAATACATACTTCACCTGCTTACGGTGTTTATATTTCACAACTTATTCAATATACCAGGACTTGTACACATTTTTCTGATTTTTGGGCAAGCGCAGCGAAGCCTTATGGTGTCTATAGAGTAGTGATGATTTTCGCGGTTTTTTCGTCTATACGGAGGGATCTTCCTGCATCCAGTCTGGAAAAATGCTTTATTTTATATATTACTTTTCAATATTTGTTAACATGATACACACTTTTATAAATCTCCATTTTTATTTGCATGTTATATGACCGGCACAAGTTTTATTTATTCCTTTGCATTTTACATGACGAACTATTTAGTTAAAGGCGATAGAATATACATTATGTTTTCATCTATTACTTGATTGGTTCGTATAGATATTTCTCTTATTTGATTGGTCCATGTAAGGGTTATATGATTATATGTACACAATACACATCTGGGACGAGTGCATTTTAATCGAATGGGTATTTCAATCGATACCGTTTGTATATGATACCTGTCTTGTGTGTGCAGTTGTGTTCATGAACTTTGAGAGCATCTGCATGACGATCCTTTCTTCTCTCACCAAAATAATTTTGCAATCATTTTGAACAATATACTTTAACAAAAATAAATTTAATATATTACTTATATATTTCGCTTGCCTTTAAACGCTTTAGTGCTTTGATTTGATAGGACACCATTGTCTGCATGACAGATTGTTAAACCAAGGTTACAAGAAAATATGTCTCATACGGTCCCTAAAAAATCTCCTTCGTTATCAGCCATTGGTGAAAAAAATCTAAATCATGTTGAATGTAATGGTTCGTGATTGTTTTGATTAGTGTCTGGCTGATTGTTGTACTGAGATGATCAATCTTATTCCCTATTATGTCTTCATAACCGTGTTATGTTTTGTGTTACGTTACCAGATCCTTAAACGCAATTGAAGAGGGAGGTTTGACAAACCATGCATGTCATTCGAAATGCCATGGCTTCCATGTTTTGTCTATGGGATTGATCCTCTAATTCGGTAATTTTGTTCGAACTTTTTTTACATTATGTCAAGGTGAGCTAAAATAGCAAAATTTCACTTTTTCAATTATCAAAACTAGGGTTTGAAACAAATGACTCTCATAGAAGTACAACGTGTTCAAAGAAACAGCAATATAAATTTTTCTTATACCGTTGTTCTGAACTTACCTTTTTTGTGTCGCTGAGACAGACATGCAAAGATAATTAGTTATGGCATGAACTCCATGTAGTGGTACAAGCATTAATTTTTTCACAACATTCTCGATGTTGTATAATTCCTAAAACCACCATTCACATCTCAACTAACAATTTTACCAGGACAATTTGAATATTTTTTATACCAAGACATGACTGTTATGAAAGTTCTACAATGGTTCATCGGGACAAAGTTGTAAGATGATTCCTTCTAGGAGTTATTACCCTTTAAGTTTTAATATAAAACATCACATTATTTCTCATGATTTTGTCTTATAAAATGTAAACTATTGAAGATAGAAAAAAACTGTTGCTTGTCCTCAGTAGGTATATTGTCCGATCTTATCCACCCCCTTTTCCAGCGGCAGTCAACTCTTTTCCCCGAATTATCATGAGTTCATGTCCATTATATCACACCTTTCATGTTCACCTCCCGGAAATTAGCGATGGTTCAAATAATAATAACATAGAAATCTAACCCAAAGATACTTCGTTCGCTTTCGTTTTAGTGAGGATTCGCGTTTCTGGTTGCAGTTTGTGATGTTTTATATATTGTGTTTATGACCTCCGAAATTCGGGTGCCGGTATAGGATTCATGTATGTACATGTATTTACTCGCAACCCTATAACTCCTGATGCAGTGAAACGTCGAATACTTGAGTTTAGGAATAAACAGCAAAAATTATTATGAAAACCAAACAGCTGCCTACGATTTAATACAAAAAATGTATAAACAAATCAATTCATTATTTCATACATTGTATGCTTATGTAAGTTAATAAAAAATTCGGCCACATAAAGCCTTTGTCCCGTATTAAATCATGTAGTACAAACGTAGTTGTAAACAATATGCTCAATCGTTAATACAGTCGGCCAAAATCTTCAGGGCTAATTCAATGTCTCTTCTTTTCGTGATCAGTACATGTCAAATCACATGATTGAAATTCATCATCGTGTATATTTGGTTTTTGTCTTCTTACAACCACAAATGGGGTCTTTGTATGGTGCAAAAGATACGAACTGACAGACCCAATTTCTGGTCTTTTTGAGCAACACCCAACAATGATACAGTCTATATCGTTGTTCTCAGCTACTTTTAAAAGTTGGTGTTTTGGGTTACCATTTCTTCGTATTACTTCGCCATTTACCTATATACATTAGACAAAAATAAAAAATAAATAAAGGCGATTTGTTTAAATTAAAAAAAAGAAAGTCAAACTGTTGTTAATAGAGTCTGTAGTTATAATAAACCATCTGACCACCGGAGTTCACTCTCATTCCGACTAGGGTTTGCTTTGTTAATTGATATTCAGTGGTTTTTGTGTTTCCGTGTTTCATATGATGTCTGCTTTTTCGTCCTGTCCTCGTTTGTGTTTCTGTCCTTCCGGATTTCGACATTCGGATGCTCCATTGGTACATCGATCTGCTTCTCTCAGAGGGAACACGTTAATATTTTGTGTCAGATTTAATTCCAAATGGGCAAACATGAAAATGAGACAAACTAAATATAGAATTCCTCAATATTGGATCCCAACACTGAATTATCAAACTTTCCTTATTTGTTGTCACTTTGTGCAATTCGACCAATAATTAAGCCAGAAAAATAAGCATCATTAACTGAACTACTGTAAATCGGCTCTAGGAATTGATTACGCAGACTCTCCGTAAGTTTTGTTCAAGCTACGCATGCAACCTTACAGCCTAGGATTTAACTTACAGATTTTCTAGCGGACAATGTTATTGGAATGGATATTTCAAATCATATATAGTTTTAAGTGGTTACAAATCGATCATATTGGAGGTTTTTATCTACACATTTTAATCTGACCATCAGTCTATAAAGAGCTGGAAACAAGCACCAACAATAGGGTGTAATTAATGTGTTCAAAATTTACATCAAAGGTTTTAAAAGAACATATGTATCGTACATGTCACATCAGTATTTCAGGCATATCCAGCATTTTAACTTCGATGCTTAAAAAGTAACAATGATAACAGTCTTCTAGAAATGCATCAAGTCAAGAAAATGAAAATGTACATGCGTGTATGACTTACGTGTCTTCGTTTTAAATGTTCCTTAAGGCGTGCTATTATTAATCTCGCCACATTGTCTTGTTCTGCTATTACTGCGTTTAGTTCTACGAGATTTTTTGTCAGGAATGCTTAAAAAGAAAAGGAAATATAATAGTTAATAATGCATTTTCATTTTTACACTGGTAACTGTTACATCAAAGCAAAGAAAGAATACCCCCTTTTACTTCAATTCCTGAAATTACTCTATAATATGAAGGTTGGAAAGAACTAACACGATTGTTTGATTTTGATCAAAAAGACTTTCGATCATTTTTAGTCGGGATAATCGCTGTAGCGATAAGCCAAAGCCATAGATACGATAGCCTTTCAGGAACTTGCCTATCAAAAGCCAGCTGAAGGTCATGTTGGCTCATCACATGTCAATTCACATATCAATACACGCTAACATATAGTTCCTTTTCTAATATCCAACTACTACTCTACTAATATCAAATTACTACTATAATTTCTTACTTAAAATTTACAATCTTTAAAATTTGTAGATTATCCCGGCTATCAGTACTCACAGTACTTTGATTTTCTGAATCGTGAAATGTTCTTAGTGACCCGGGAAGTTGCACAAGTACTCACCCCTGTAATTTATTACTTCTAACTCTGCACAATGAACAAGAAAGAGATAATCGTGTGAGTCCCTAAGATGGGTCATATACCCTGAAAAAAAAGATATAGTTATGTGAGTCCCTTAGATGGGTCATGTACATGTACAGGGAGCGCGGTGGCCGAGTGGTTAAGGCACTGGACTTTAAATCACAGGTCGACACCTCTGTGGGTTCGAGCCCCACACGTGTCAAGGGTTCCAGGAATTTACCGTTGCTCGTGGGTTTCACCGATTTTCCAGCTTGGAATATCGGGCTTTCCTCCCACACAAGCCTGGCGACCATGCAAGGGCCGCATATTAGCCAAACGGTTAATCTTGCCGTCGGTCAAAAAGCTCTTCAGAGCTTATGTTAATTGTTTGACTTGTGTACACATCAATGATGTGTACTCACCGACGTTAAATAAATCTTTAAAAAAAAAAAAAAAAAAAAATTATGTGAGTCCCTTAGACGGGTCATGTACCCTGAAAAAAGAGATAATCATGCGAGTCCCTTAGATGGGTCATGTACCCTGAAAATAAAAGATAATCATACACAGGCAATTTTGGTTAATGTTAATTTAACGTTAAAAAATAACGTTAAATTAGTGTTAATCGAGCTTCGATTGTTAATTTCATGTTAATTTTTAACATTTGACGTCACATAATTCAACAGGAAAATTAACGTTAAAACGTTTAACACTAAATTAGTGTTAATTTTTAACACTAAATTAACGTTAAAAATTTTAACATTAAGCTAACGTTAATTTAATGTTAAATTAGTGTTACATTAACGTTAAATTAATGTTAATTGAACTTAACGTTAATTTAACATTAAGACAAATTGCCTGTGTATGTGTCCCTTAGATGGGTCATGTACCCTGAAAATAAAAGATAATCATATGTGTCCCTTAGATGGGTCATGTACCCTGAAAAAAAGATATAATCATGCGAGTCCCTTAGATGGGTCATATATCCTGAAAAAAAGATATAGTTATGCGAGTCCCTAAGATGGGTCATGTACCCTGAAAAAAGATATAATCATGTGTGTTCCTTAGATGGGTCATGTACTCTGAAAAAAAAAGATATAATCATGCGAGTCCCTTAGATGGGTCATATACCCTGAAAATAAGATATAGTTATGCGAGTCCCTAAGATGGGTCATATACCGTGAAAAAAATATAATCACGTGATTTCCTTAGATGGGTCATGTACCCTGAAAATAAAAGATATAATCATGTGAGTTCCTTAGATGGGTCATGTACCCTGAAAATAAAAAATATAATCATGTGATTCCCTTAGATGGGTCATGATCATATATACCCTGAAAAAAAGAGATAATCACGTGCGTCTATTAGATGAGTCATATACCCTGAAAATATAGACAATTACTGAGTTTATATGAACATGGATTTAGTCCACTTTTTTTCTTTAAAAAAACTAGAATTGAATAACTTTAATAAACCATGTTAGTTAGTCTTTTTGGGCATGGGATGGAGTGTGTGTTTTGGGTTGGGGCGGTGGGAATGGTTTACATATGAAATGCTTTTCTTTTTTTAGTATCGTTAGACATGATAATAAGGGAGGCAGGTGGTCGGCTGTTTTATTTCTAAGCCTTGTTACCTTAAAATTAAAAAAAATGAGCATTTCAGAAAATCTATTTGACAGTTCATTAATAGTTTTGTCCTTGCTGATTGCATTTCGTTTCATGTGCTTATCATTGTGTCTTTTGGTTTCATTGTCTTTTGGTTTTAGTTTTGTCCAATGAATTTAAAGTTTAAAGTGATACCCATTTGAAATTGGTTTGTTTTTTGTATTCTTCAATCTTAACAAAATATAGTAGATAACAAATGCTATTACAAGTAGAGTTGATTGAAAAAAAACCTAACAACATCGATTTTGGAATAAGGGAGATTTATGAACTTCTATAAATGAATAAAATGTACTCACATTCGAACGCATAATCCGAATGTTTGCTACCATCCATTGCAATCATGACTTTTTTCTTAATTCCAGTCATTACTTCCTCCTTGGTTCTGCATATTCACGAGAAAAATACTACCAAAATAAATTAATATAATCAATCACTCCCATGTATCAAGCTACTGCTGCTTGTATACATGTCTTTGTTGCAAATAAATTAACCTTCTTAGAAACAATGCATGCATGCGCATTATACAGCAGTTGTAGCTATTGAGAGGTGCCAATGCAGTATACAGGTTATGCAAGAATCAGCCTATAATAGAACTCTCTATCTATCAGCATGATAACATTCTGCTTCTGGTATTTCGATTAACTTCTTTTAAATATCTATATAATATACAGATATCTGAAGAGCAATGTTCCGTGTGATTCGTTAGTTTAATAGTTGTTCGATCAAAAATCTTGCCAGATATTTCGATAACTTGTTAAGTGTCCTATATATTAATAGCCGTTGCTCTTATGGTCAAAAATTAATGTGGGTCATAATAACCTTATAAAAGCAATTTTAAAAGGAATTAAAGATGTAGATCATGAAAATGTTAATAGATCATAATTTTATAAAGTACACAAGTAAGTGTACATAATGGATAAGCAGAGAAAGTCTCAACGTACAACTAAAGCCGATTTTTCCCCAGATTTATAAATTGAATGACTTTACATGGCGGGTGGCTTATAGCAAACTGACAACAATTTTGGTGTTTTATGGATTTTAAAAACAAACAGAGAATAGAAATAACAATAACTACATGTAATGTATTTATTTCATTGTTTAATTGGTCTTTTTGTTTGTTTCTTTGCTGAGATACAGAACTAAATGTCATTCGGTAATTCGCTCTGTGCGAACAAAAAAACAAAACAAACAGGCATCCCTATATAGAAGTTAAATTGTTGGTCCCGATACTGATTAAAAATAAAAATATATGTATGTACTAATCAGTCTTTGGTGACAAGTAAATTCTGCCATAGGAAGCCATGTCTGTCAATTTGCGTCTTTTGTCCGACATTCGTAAACTTTGACAGTTTTCACGGTAGGTCCCGTGCCCGGCGACAGGATTGTTTTTTCGAGAGGGATTTACAATTGTCCTGGTTTTTTCAAGAGAATAATCAATAAAAATGCAAACTCTGGTGATATTTAGTGATTTTTAGCTGAAAGCGAAGAAAAAATGCTACCAACGGGTAGGCATATTTTAGTATTATCATATTGTATAACAACACCAATTCCTATAAAAAAAATTTGAATTTTTACCTTTTTGCATTTTTCGTCCCTTAAAAGACAACTATATTGAACGAGATTGCTAACCATTATAAGTGAACATCAATGTTATATTATGGCATCCTGAACATTGATGCCAAAAAGTTGCGTCTTACATATTTTTAAATTTAAATAAAATACATGTCCAGGCTTTTTCAAGAGGCGTCCAGGTTTTTGCAAGAGAGGTCCAGGTTTTTTCATACTTTAGATAGACAAGTTGTGCGTGTTGTTTACCTGTTAAATCATATTTTAAAAGACATTGTATGTTGTTAAACAAATAAGAATACGGTACTATCATTTCAAGGGTTTTGGACAAGAATACGTCAGTTAAAGTCAAGAATTCAACTTTATATAGCCTATATAAACAGGCAGGCACATATAATTGACGCCTACAACCAGAACCCATTAATCTATTGTCTAAGCATAAATACCAACTGTTATAAATTGAAAATAGCCTGCTAAAATAATTGACTGGAAACAAAATATTTGTGTTGCGACAAGCAGAAAATGCTTACAGTTTCTGAGCTACCTTCTTTTAACTTGACTTGTAGTTGTTTCTTGGATGTGTTTGTTTGTATCATGAGTCGTCTTCTTTCATGTCTGCTGTTTATCCAGGATTATATAAGACTCGATTGCCCTTTCAGTACGTCTTAATTTTTACACATATGTATTTATTCTTTATTGTATATATTATAGTTTCAACAAAAAACTTCATAAAAGTATGCTACCTTCCGGAACCCGGAAGGTGAATAGGCTAGCAGCAGCGCTAAGCTTGTCGGTAAAAGTCCACTAAAGAGCGCTCAGAAACCTGTCATCTTTCCAGGCCACTTAGCCCACAAACCGACTGGGATGTGTGCCACAGGTGGTTGAATGGGGCAGCCCTGTCATAATAAATGCCGGTTTATCTGGCTATACTAATGCGGAAACTTGACCGTAAACCATATTGGACCAACGTGCGTGGAGAGTTCCAAAGTTCATGCACGTAAAATATCCCATTGTGCACCGTCACAGGCTAAATTTTCCGCACCTACCCACCTCTTCCCTTTTCCAGGGATCTTCAAAATTTACAGATCCTTTGTTTCCCACTCCAACCCCGCTTCTCTCTCTCAGTGAGTTGAGGTTCAAACAGGATTCAGCATTGTATTTTCGCCAGATAAAGGATGGTTATGTGAAACTGGTTATGAGTTGGCTATATCCCACACAGGTAGATGTTCCATCTAGTATGACCTCATTTCGGGTAAGGATTCTCCATTGTCAGTCACCATATGGAAGGGTTCCAAATTGTGCAAAACTTTTGAGGGAGGATTTCGTCACTTTCTGGATGCATTGGCCTATGGTGCGTTAAGGGTACATTGGGCTATCTTGTGAGTTGGTTCGTTTTACTTCTGGTTTGTGGTCGTGCATTGGTCCTTCGAATGACATACATGGGTCTGTGTCCTGGGTGGGTCTACAGAATTCATTTTGGTATTTCAATTAGCTCTTGTCCTGCTGATTATGACTGAAATAGTGTCGACTGGACATAAAACAAACATAAGAGTATGAGATTCAAATGCTATTTAAGTTTCTGTATCTTAACATACATATGTATACGTTAAGGGGTTCCCTAATGTTTTTATCAAATATCCCGTATCCAAAATAGAGGTTTTTTCTTAATCTATATCCCTGTAAATAGAATAGATTTAAATATTCTATATCCCAGTTTGTTTTGCCTCAAATATCCCGTATTCCAGGAATAAATATGTAAATATCCCATATTCCAAAACACCCTTAAACTTTTGAAATAACAGAATGCACCAGTGGAATATGCTCTTTTTGTATTTATTTGTTTCTTACATACATGTAGATTTTATAGTTTCAAAGACTTGAAAAGGCACAAAAACAAGATTGCAGTTACCTTTCAAAATTTTGCCCACCGTAACAATCGCTCTTTTTGAAACCGGTAATTTATTAAAGCACGTGGTCAAGAGAGTCACAAATGTACCATTAAACTAATTTTGTCAAAATACTAATTTAGTCTTCAAAGATAAGTCAGATAATGCATTTGGGCAGTCTACTTATGCTTTAAAGTTAGTAACAAACTTGACATTTTGCATGTAATGTGTTTAAATGTATGTTTATTGAGTAGGAAGGATATTAGTTTCCATTTAAGTCGTATAGTTTCCACAAAACCCAGTTCCTCTCTCTAGTCAACATTTTCAAAAAACCAGGACACCTCTCGAAAAAACCGGACAAGTTGTTGTGCCTCTCGAAAAAACCTGGTCAATTTTAATAAATCATTAACTGATGCTTCTTTACGGACTTTTTTGGAAGAAAAGTAATAATTTGAACATTTTGAATACTTTTATTCCTCTTTTTTGTTTTGTTTCACTTACAATTGAGAATTTAAGCATTTTTTAGTAAACGGACAGGCGAAAAAACCTGGACCTCTCTCGAAAAAACTGGACAATTGCTCTCGAAAAAACAATCCTGTCGCCGGACACGGGACCTACCGTGGTTTTACACGTTAACTCCTCAGAAACCAAGGGTCCAGTTGCAAATACATTTAGTATAGTTGTTTATTGGCATTTCGAACTCCTCTACAGATTTTAATCGTCGCAAACAAGGCAAGACGTAAATAAAAATAACAGAAAGGAGTAAGTGTAGGTTTTTTGGCATCTTCGCTAGCCAAGGGTTACGATCCGCTACCTCTCATGACGATGAGAGATAGCGGATCGTAACCCTTGGCTAGCGAAGATGGTTTTTTGGTGAATAATTTAAAATCGGTTACAAAATGTTACGATTTCGACTTATTAAGGTAAAAGTGATCAGCATCATAGAATCTACATTACCTCAAATTTTTCATAACATCCTTCTTTATAGTTTTTTTCGCTTTTCAGCTTTTATCAGTGTCTACTGAATTACAGTAAGACTTACTTGGTCATCAATGAGTCTAAGAAAAAGAACAAATATACAGAAGGCCAAATATTCGACATGCTCAATTTTCTTATCGACAACATATTTGTTCATTTTGGTGGACATGTTTTTCAGCAAACAATAGGGATTCCAATTGGCACTTTTTTTGTTTCTACATTCATATGAAGCAGACTTCTTACAATCTCTTCAAGACAAAAAAGATTGTAGACTAGCTATCTCTATCACCCTCACGTTCCGTTATATTGATGATGTCCTATCACTAAACAATTCTCGATTTGGTAACTTTCTCCATCTAATATATCCCCAAGAGCTTGAGATAAAGAACACAGCGGATTTTAGGAAGTCTGCTTCCAATTTAGATCTACATCTCGAAATTGACTCACAAGGAAGTCGATGACTTCTACGTTCCAACCGTCAATCGTCAACTTCCCTTAATTTGTACATGTAGCAACATTCCGTCCGCTCCTGCTTATGGATTCTTCGTATCACAGTTGATTCGTTACTCCAGAGCTTGCGGGAATTACATCGATTTCCTTGGCAGATCGTCACGTTTGACACAGATATTGCTGACACAGGGTTATGTTGCTCCACTTGAATGCCCCATTGGTGTCTCTTTGCTTCTCTCAAATGCATTGGCGTAGTTTTAATTGCATGGTGCCACACACAAAAAGATCTACCAAAAATGTATATGTTCCAAAATGTAGGACCGTCCCTTAAAGAAGATATAATTCTCTCTTTAACGTAGATTCTCATTGGTCAATTATTTGGCGGGAATAGATCATGTGATTTACATGTAACTTCATTCTTTAGACATCTTAGCTCGGATAAGGACGTGCTTCACTTTTATTGGACTTAACGCACGTGTTCAGCCCTGAGGGTAAATTTGATGTTAAGACCTTTTTGGTCATATATTTTTTAATTATAATTATATTAGCCATGATGTGGCAAAGATGCTATGATGTAGCAAATGACATGATGTGTCAATTTTGAGCCATGATATGGCAAGAGCTATGATGTAGCAAAATTGATGACATGATGTGTCTAGGGTACCTTGTCTATTATATGGTATAGAATTAGATATAAAGTTTTTTACTACCATGAGCGGCATTTTATGTTTCGGTACATTGTCCACATTTCGCCCGGGACATTTCGCTCCCATGAAATATCTAGAAAGTGCATATTTTTGATTTTTGATATGAAAGTCTTGTATAGCTTTCACGGTTAAATATATTTTCTGTCACGTGATTACATTTTTTCAGTGGCTAAAAATGGTTATAGATCAATGTGGGCCTCGCTCAGCTGAAACTGGCGTGATTTAAATTATTGATTATTAGGGAGAACGTTTTAAAATACCAATTATGGTTAGTTTTAATTTTATGGCTATTGGACAGGAAATTTAAAAACAGCTTTTGCTTTAAAAACTACTTCAATTGATACCATTCTGATATATCTAGTGCAAGCTAGATGTATTTTGTTTAAAAAATGGATTAAAATAAGATTAAATTGGAAAATTCTTAGTCCAAGTTAGGGTGCGTTTGACTTTTGAGAAATTTTTCGAACAAAAATCAGTATTGTGTAAATTTGAATGAAATGTTTATCAAAATATCACTAGCTTGCACTAGATAATAAAGCTAAGACCTCGCTTTTGAAGTCAATATGTTTTATATTGTTTCTATTTTTCTGTATAATTCTTTTTAACTTTGCATGGGAGGTGCATGTCCTAGATTTTGACTTTAGTGGAACCTTAAGTAATTATTTATGGTAGTATAGGTAGTGTGACAAATGTTATTCTAAATTATCCCCTAAACTATGATATTGCCTTTGTGGTTTTAGGGGGCTAGCGGCAGGGGTATAAATCCCAACTATGTGCTACGAAATGTTTCAGAAATTTAGCAATACAGTACATGCCAAATGTTTAATAGGTATAGAGAGATGATGGCATTTCACCAGGGATTATATTGATTATTCCCTCGATTCAGATTAAAATACATTTACAATATTGTGGTGTTTATTTACTATTCTTAATTTATTTCATCGCTCCTAAGTTTTATATTTATGAGATATTTTAATATTAACTATAGGGTATTTGAATTTTTACGAAATTCAAGGTCATGGAACGTTGACGTGTATCTTGTTTAACTGATGGAAGTGTACTTTGTTTATTTTAGATGGTTTTGCCTGCCGTGTTAAAAAGGAGGCACTCGTTGAGAGACATAAACATTCTTCCTGTTATTAAGAGAATCAGATCAGGAAAGCCTGAGGCTCTGAAAGAATTTGCAAGAATTGATAAGGATACTAAGACAGAGAGTTTGAGTATGGAGGAAATAAATGACCACGCTATAACCCTTACCACGGAGAAAGTTGGGGAGATCCTGATGTTGGCCGGAAGAGACGAGAATATTGATGAAGCAAGATGGGCGCTCCACTGCATTATCTTATATGCCAATGAGTATGGTCAACCAAAGGGCCAAACTCTTGCTGCTACTGAGGTATCTAGTGAATCTGATGTTTGTGATTTGTAAAGAATTTACAATAGACATGATAGACATATCTTTATATTTGAATGTGATTGGTTGCATACAAATGAGATTGAATTTTTAAATGAATGAATTTTTAATGTTATGTATATTTTATTTGTATTATATCTAAAAGGATCATCATCTAGTAAAACTCTGCAATAAACTATACACATTTAAATACGATGTGGCATATGGGAGACATGTTGTTTGATTTTTTAATGTCGTGTTTGCTTGCGTATGCTATGTTTTTAAAGGATATGGGTTTATTCTTATGAAACTATTGTACAAATTTTATGAAACTCGTTGTTGGTACATTAATTAGTAGGTGTGCACGCAAGCAGAAGTGTATTACTTTTCAATAATATTATGCTCCATTCATATGTTTTAGGCACCTGGTACCAGTGGTAGTGGTATTGGAGCTAAAGCTAGTGCTACAGCTAGTAGTAATGGGTCAGACGATACAAGTACTAATGCTAGGAAAAGGCAAAGATCAGATCCTGATGACACGTCCTTGGAAGACAGGATTGCTAGTCTTGAGAAAGCAAAAAGGTCACCTGTGCAGGACTTAAAACAGAAGGTGAGGTCTCTGTGTCTCATGGAACGACCTAGTGATGCATTAATATTAATAACTCTAGATGAATTGGCAAAAACTGCCAAAAGAGAGGGAGATGATGAATCCGAAATTATTGAGGAGCTGTCAAGACAAGCGTTACGTCTCCAGACAAAGATAGATGTTCCGTCTTTAGTCTTATCGGTCATGGGCGGCAAAGCCGCAGATGTCATATCTAAGGCTATTTCAAAGTGTGTTAAAGTTGAGAAGGCTGTTGAACCAAAGAAGGAGGTGTCCGCACCGAAATTAGAAGATTCTCCTTTATTTAATTTGTATCAAAATCCGCCTCAATATTCTTTTCCACCTCAATTTCCTCCGCAGTTTCCTCCTCACTATAACTCATACCCTCGTGGAGGTTATAATTCAGGATTTAGGGGAAGGCAAAGATTCCGTCCAAGGGGCAGTTGTCTTTTTTGTGATTCTAACACACATTCTATTAAAGATTGTGATGAAATGAAAGATGCCAAGAAAATTAAATTGAAGAAATAAATCTAGTGAAGTTTTATATAAGATCATTATGTTCAATTGATGACTTGTATGGGAAAATGAAATAATATTAATAAATTTGGCTTTTGATTTTTGAGTTTTGCCAACAATTTGAAATAGATATGTTTCCCTTATTTTTTAATGTGAAGTTTTTTGGTTGATGCTGGATTTGGCTTCCCTGTTCGAACTTTTCGGTTTTGGGTATTTTTCATTTTATAAATAGTTTGGTTTTTTGACCTTCCAATGTTTTGATGTGAATGCTGCTGATGAGAGGTTACTCCTTGGAATGTTAACATACAGCATAAACAAATTAACCGTTTACACCCGTTTTGGTATTTGTATTATAAATACTATAAATGATAACTCAGATAAAAGATTTAAATAGATGATATTGAGATGTGGAATAAGTGTATGCGACACAACAAACATAAATAGCAATTCAAATAATCACAACAGAAAAGGTACATTGTACAAAACGAACATTGTACATTGGATTTACAATATGTATATATGATCTTGGTGGGTTACTGTTGGATCAATGGATGGTTTATTTAAAATAGTGGAAGTTACTCCAGTACATGTACATGTTTATATTCGGTTAAATGTAATGTAGTCCGAATCTTGACTAAACTGAAAACCTGCCTAAACGGTAAACTTGACTCAATTCCTAGTCCAGTTTATTAATAATTTATGCAAATTTATTCTGTAAAAAAAAAAAAAAAAAAAAAAAAAAAAGAAATCTCAATCCCAAAGGTGTTCGTTTTAGACAGGTTTTACTGTAGTTTTGAATGGAAATAAAAAAGATCCTGGGATAGAAGTTTCTTCGTTGACAATTCGGGGGACACTGATGCCCTAGTGGATTTCCACGTGGATTGTTAGCGAAGGAATTTCTTCCTTTGGTGTATCTTATGCTGGTTTATAAGGGAATAATATTTATTTTGCCCCTTTTTTGTTTCTATACAGGGAAACGATGATTTAAGTGAATGTTTCAACTCGTCATCATTTGTGAGGGTACCTAAATGGGAGATTGAATGTGGTTTTGAACCTGAAAAGGTTTTACTAAGGGAAAAACCAGCATGGGTAACACTGAAGGGAGAGATTCCTTCGTTCGCAAACCACGTACCATTAGCAGAAGAAGTTTTGGCAGGCAGAGAGTTTAATATAAATACTTTGCCACTTCGTGATCCAAATGTGTTTGTAAGTGGTCAGATACATGAACATTTTTCAGAATGGCAACAAATATTGCCGGGAAATGAGGCGAATGTAGATGTATTGAATTGGATTCAACATGGGATAAATGTTAATGACTTTTTAAAACATTTTAAGGGGAACTTTAAAGGTAGAGCTTATAATTCAAGTACTCCACCGAAGCAGTATTTTCCAAATTCTAATGCTTGTGAAAGGTTCTCAGAATTTATATGTTCTGAATTATGTGAAAGGATTGCTACGGGTGCTATCAAGCTTTTAGGTAGAGTGGGTGAATGTACTCCGCCCAAAGTTATTATGCCTCTTACGGTAGAGCCGAGTAAACCTCGCCTCTGCCACGATGAAAGGTTTTTGAACCTCTGGGTGAAAGACTCCCCTTTTCACCTTGAGACACTTAGAGATATTCCTCGTATTGTTGAGAAAGGTAGCTTTATGATAACTTGTGATGAAAAATCCGGTTATGACCATGTGAAGCTTACACAAGATTCGCAAACATATTTTGGTATACAATTTGGGGGATATTATATGGTTCATACGACTATTCCTTTTGGATTTAAAGCATCTCCTTACATTTACCAGTCTATTGGAATGTCTGTTACTTCGTACCTAAGGTCTCTAGGGGTATTGAATACACTCTATATAGACGATCGATTTGCAGTAACCAAACTAGGCGATGGTATAGCTGAGGGTTTGAAGCTGTCTTTTGTTTTTCTTCAGTTGTTAACGAGACTTGGTTATACGCTATCATTGAAGAAGTGTTCCTTAAATCCAACTACTTTCAAGAAGTTTTTGGGATTTTTCATAGATTCTGTTCTACAAGCCTTTTTACTTCCAGATGATAAAAAAGTACACTGTAAAAACTAAGTGTTTAATACATAAACACCTTTTTGCAACAGATAATAAACACTAAAATGTGTTTAAATATTAAACACTTATAAACACTAGTGTTTGGATTTTAAATACTTGACATGTTTATAAATTAAACACTTTTTAAACACACCTGTTTATCCTATAAACATGCATGTTTAACTCTTAAACATGTTATGGTGTTTATTTAAAAAACACCATAAAGTGTTTATAGCGATGCAACAGATAATAAACACTTAAATATGTTTATTATTTTAAATTTTAAACACTCAAACACGTTTATTATTTTAATAATAAACATGTGTGTTTAAACGTAAACCTTTTATTTGAACATACAATGTATTTGACTCGCTTTAAAAAATGAAATACATTTAAAAGGAATAATTTACATGTATGTGTAAATAAATGACTTTCTTGTGGTATTCCGATTTTTTTCACATTAAATGGATAATGAAGAAATAACAGAAGAAGATTTGGAAATTATATTTGTCTGTTTTTTTATTATGATATATTAAAACACAAATAACACAATTTCACATTAAGTCAATTTTTTTCCAGTTTAATATCCTCAGTGTACAGTAAGCACTAGTTCAAATGTCATATTGCAGCCATTAATTCAGTAGGTCCATCTTTTTATTACTTTCCAATTCTCATTCCACAAATAAAAGAAAGTTTTCCGGTTGTTTCCTTCACAAAGAAATACATGAAATGTTGTTTTTTTAAGTGTTCACAAAGTCTTTGTCTCGTTTTCAAATTCTGTCAAATCAGTTTCAGCATGGAAGTATTAAATTGACATACTGTCATGGTTTCAGTAACATTAAAATAAGATCAAGAGGTTCAGCCTAGATACAACATGTACATATAGATTCTGTATTTGTATTATGTGCTTTCCATCTCAGTTCTTCAATACAAAGAGCCTGAAAAGTAAACATAACATTTGCAATCAATTTTAACCTTTAGTGTTTAAAAGTTAAGCATTGGTGTTTAAATTTTACCCGAAACAAGCAACTATTTTTACTTAGAAAACATTAAACAGTCAATAATTAATATTATATACCAGGAGTAAATTTGTTCTATACAAAATGAAATGAATTGAAAACACATAATTGTGTCATTTATACTCACAAATGCAATGAAGTTTCATGGAAGTCTCTCGGAACGTTTTTACTGTAACAGAATAATGTTTTCACTCTATTTATGTTTGTTTGGTTTTTTTCACGAAAGGTTTCATATTTCTCGTTCTTACACTCAATATAAATTATATTCATGTACAGTTTCTCATTGTTAAATTAAGAACTTACCATATGTGATCATCTCATTGTTATATATCTCCCTGTCTGTTATTTCATAACAAATATTCAAAATTAAAGCGCGTGAAATCCAATATCCTCACGTGATGTGATGACGATTTCCGGTGGTAGGAATTAAACGCTAGTGTTTAATATAAGTGTTTATTTTTCATAGAATTTTCATAGCTTTATTAAACATTAGTGTTTAAAATGATTGGCGATCATCTAGAAAATGAACGTTCAATCGCTTTTTACTTCGTTTGTTTTAACATTTTCTATCTAAAAAGTCTATTAATTGTCTATTAAATTAATGCCACAAACAAAACACCAGATTTGAACAAAAATGCTAACATTAAAAATCATGTTTCAATATTTTTTTCTTAAAAGCCTTCTTTTCATTTCTGTTGATATTCGTTTACACAAAATTGTGTATTTTAAAATTAGAAATGAATTCAACGTATTTAAATCAAAATTTAATTACTTTTAACTTGATTTGGTTAAATCATGCCTTTTAAACATGGGTGTTTAAGCATTTCTGGCTAAACATGGGTGTTTAATTTTTTGTCGTTTTAAACATTTGATGTTTAGAATTTAAATGGAGATGTTTATTTTATAAACATTGGTGTTAAAATATCAAACGCACCTGTTTAAGAATTCAACACTCGTTAAACATGTTAAGCGTTGGCAGTTTTTACAGTGTAAAGTTTTCAGAGTTAAGGGAATACATGCTCTCTTGTGATAAGTTGGACTTGAGGACTCTTCAGAGATTTAGCGGGAAGTGTATTTCAATGTCATTGGCAGTACCAGGTTGTAGACTCTTTTGTTCGGAGGTAAATCTGGCTATATCATGGGTGGTTAAGAATTCTAAGTCTGTCAATATTTCCCATGAACTTCGCACAGAGCTTGAGCATTGGAGGTTTTTGGATACTTGGTTAGGCTGTTGTAAATGGAGGCCAGAGTTTCACAAGAGTATTTCTATGTCTACTGACTCCTCTGGGTATAAATATGGCGCGGTTGTAAGTTTAGGGGGTCAGAATATCGAGTTTGGGGATTATTGGTCTGCAGGTGATCAACGTCCAATACATGTGAAAGAAGCTGAGGCTATTTTTAACTCTTTGCAATCTCTTTCCGGTGAGTTGTTGAATTCTCGAGTTGATCTCAGAACGGATAACATGGCTGTGATTGGTGCTTGGAATGGTCAAGGGAGTAAATGCAATATGTTGAGTGGAGTTTTGAAAAAGATTTTTGGTTTTGTAGTTGAAAACAATGTCGACTTGCATTTACAGTTCGTTCCCACAGGAGAAAATATAGCTGATGCCCCTTCGAGGAAACTGGACCCTTCTGATGTTATGTTAAGTGATGAGTCCTGGTCTGCTGTTGAAGAGAATTTTGGTCCTCATTTTACAGATTTAATGGCCTTAGATTCAAATGTGATGAAATCGTCTGATGGTAGATTGTTGAGGCATTTTACTCCTTGTGTGACTCCATATTCCTCAGGAGTTAATGTTTTCTCCCAAGATTTACGGAAAGAGGGAAATATGTACGTGTATCCCCCTTTCGTGCTTATTTTTCCATTGTTGCGTTATTTGGAGGAACAGTGTGTGTCTTGTACTATAGTGGTGCCTAAGATGAGCCCAGTGCCTTTGTGGTGGCCTAAAATTGAGAGTTCGTCTATTGGGTCAGCTGTCATCGGAGAGAAGGGTCAAAAAGGAGTCGTTAAGGTTCCCTCTAAAAAGGGTTTTTTGTTGGATAAAGTTGGACTTAGGTGGCCCTTGATTGCATTTAGGGTTTCTTTTGTATAGACCACCGGTATTTATGATCTTAGTACATGTAATTATTAATAAATTAATGAAACTTAATTTTGTTATTTTAGAACCAGTTGAATATGCAAGAGATTGACTGGGATGTCATAGAAGGACGCATCCGGTACTTAGATAATACAGTATTGAAGTCTAAGGATTCGAAGAGGAAAGATAGTCTTAAAAATGTCTTTGAGCAATTTCTTAATCAAGCTAATTCGTCATTGTCGTCGTGTTCACCTGAGGATGTAAGGAGGTTTTTAGTTTGGAAAGATACTTTTGGCAAAACAATTGTACACAATATAAAGTGTAAATATTTAGGTTGCCAGGGTGCATTTGAATGTTCCTGTCCTAGGCGTCTTTCTAGTGCAACAGTTGAAAATATTATTTTCCAATTGGTTAATTTATTTGAACAAGCAGGTTTTTCTAGAACCTGGAATATTATATCGCGGTCAGGAAACCCGGCTTGTGCTACTTTAGTTAAAGAGTATTTGAAATTTGTGAAAGAGGAACAAGCGAAGGCACATGTATTGCCAAAGCAAGCGAAACCAATTTTTCTCACAAAGGTCAAAGCGATCGTTGCATTTATAAAACGAGAGTTTTCCAGTAGTAAGTCTTTGAAGGAGAAATTCATTCTTCAGAGAGACCAAGCCTGGTTCAAGCTACAGTTTTTTGCGGGGGACAGAGCAAGCGACTTGTCTCTGGTGGTAGCTCAAGAGGTGAAACTATTAAGTGATAATTCGGGTATTGTATTTCGTCATACATTTGGTAAGACATTGCGAGGTGATAAAGGGAAAAACAATACATTTGTAATAAAAAAGTGTCAGGACATTGAAATTTGTCCGGTGAAGGGATTGCTGGATTATGTACAATTCTGCAAATTGAATTCTGTTGATTTATCAACTGGTTACCTGTTTAGGAAACGAACAGAGAGTGGAAGAGTACTTGACGAGGCTGTTAATTATTCTGTAATGTATGAACGTCTTACTTATTATCTTTCATCGTTGGGTATATATGAGGGAGAAACGCCACATAGCTTCAGATCTGGATGTGCTGTAACGATAGCATTGTCTAATTCTGCGGACAATGTGGACCAGGTGATGAATCACGTTGGTTGGTTTGGTAGGACAAGTGCTGAGTACTATAGTCGGGTTAATACATTAGTTGATGCAGATGTGGTGGCATCTAACCTTGCGGAGTCTGTTGATCGGGCTGAGCATTATGAGAATGAGTTTAAAGAGAAGGCAGATTACTCAGGTCTTAAAAAATTGTTTTGATATGGCTGAGAGAATAAATAAAATATACTAGCTGGATTCAAGCACCGTGTAATTAGATTTAAAATTGTATGTGTAAAGGGAGGTAAATCAAAATAAAATTGTTGACTTTGAGTAACTACTATTTTTCGTACTTTAAGAGAGGTTAAGTTTGTTTTTTCTTCTTTTGATTTTTTGTGAGTTTTGGGAATAGGAATATTCGGTTCCTATTGATTGAGATTACTTCTATCTGTAATTTTTTGGTATTTTCTATCGACTTCACTGCCCGTAACTTAACATGAGCTGAATGCAAAAGTAGTTGAACACTGAGGATAGGGTATGATTCTCATTGGTCAATTATTTGGCGGGAATAGATCATGTGATTTACATGTAACTTCATTCTTTAGACATCTTAGAACAGGAGCCGATGTGACTCCGATATATTGAGGGTTATATCACTTCGGCTCGAACATGATGTGTTGGTTGGGCATTTGAAGATACCCCCCCTATGGTCCTCCCTTGTACCAAAATGCATGTTGAGGTGTAGCTCTACTAATAAGTGGATTTGATATTATTACTTTTTGTGGGGAACGATGGATAAGTTCTTTTAGGATATACGATGCATTTTGATACAACTTCATGTTCGATTTACTATTGCATTCGGTTCCTTTTCTATCGACTTCACTGCCCGTAACTTAACATGAGCTGAATGCAAAAGTAGTTGAACACTGAGGATAGGGTATAAACCCCTGTTTCTCTCTTAAAGCGTTCGCTGCGTTAATATTTGCACCTTTGAACCCTATATAAAGCTTCAATAAAGACTTATTGAATTAAAGACACTTATACACGAGTATTAATGTTAAAAGGGTTTTCCCTTATAGTTTTCTATGGGAGAAATCCATCTTCAGAATATTTTTATTCCCCCATCTCGGGGCCAAGTCAGACTTCAATACTTTCTGTTTGAAACCGGGCCTATATGAAAATTTACGCCAAGTTGTATTCTTAGAAATAGTGCAATAGAATGGGTTGGTTCAGTATGACAAATTAAATGTCCATAGCGATTTTCGAGCCTGTCAGCCTTCTACTTCCTGTTTTGGACCCTACCGTCCGGGCATCTTTGTCCTATGGACACATTCTTTATTTCCTGACTTTTGTGCCAAAAATCTCTTTAAATAGAAAATCAGATTCAAAATATTTGTAGGTAAAAGACCACGTTTGCCCCTTCAGGGATTAAAGTCAGTTTAGAGATCCTCGTGATTTCAGGACCACTTGGTTTTATCATGGAACTAAGATTAGAATATTATATACTTTCATGGTTTTATTGTGTGAAACAATTTTACAATTTTAGATGTTTAGATGCAGAACACAAAATATGCTTAAACATAATTTTAAAAAAATGGAGAACAAAAAAGACTTTATTATGAAAGAAAAAAAAACACAAATGTTTCGAAGAATAACACTAGCATTTAAAATATAGAAAAAAAACAATTTAAAATTAAGTTGGTAATCATATACCAAAAAATGAAATATCTGTGATTTCCACATAAATTAAGTTGGTAATCATATACCAAAAAATGAAAATATCTGTGATATCCGCATAAAAATATGTTGCATTTACATATACACGTTTGTGGCTTTTAAAGGTACTTAAACTAAAAAAAAAAGAATTAAAAGATTACTTTATCTATATTACCCGTATCATTCATCTAATATTTGTAAAATAAGTCGACTTTGTTTGGGTCAAGTGGACACAGAAAAAGTAAATTTCTTTTTAAACAAAGAACTTTGAAGACGGGTCTGATTTTCAATATTTCATCAAAATAAATTTCTTTTTCTAACAGTTATACAATACTACAAAAGTTGAAAAGAGAAGACTTGTAAAAGTTCTGAAGCAATTAATCCATTATCCCATTCATTAAGCAATTAGAAAATAATTTAATTGATAACATCCGTGCTAAGTGACCAAAGGCCCCTCCACAGCAGGAGAGCGGTCAGAGCGTTTGAAAATTTATGGCCTCTCAAACAATAGGGGTTTGTTACGTTATCTGTCGCATCTCGGCACTACCTCACACATTCTGCATCATATCTGTGTAAGATGTCCATGGATAAGGGTCATAGTCGCAACTCTGGTAAAATGGGAGATACTAGTTCAGAACCTATAGACTTGACAAAACCTGAAACAGATTCCAAGACGACGAAACCGAAACAAGTGATTTGTAGAAGAAAGCCAAAAAAGTTTGTTAATCTTTCAGAAGATGACATCGAAGAAAAAAGACACACCGCAAATGTCCAGGAACGTCATCGTATGAAGAAACTTTCAAAAGCGCTCGAGGAGCTTCGTAAATGCATCCCAGCCGAGTATCACTTATCCAACAGAAAGATGTCTAAAATTCGGACTTTGAAACTAGCAGTAAAATATATAGCAGGTTTATCTGAAATGTTAGAAAGGGACACTATTTTAAAGCAGCAAGCTTTTCACCTTGAATCGCAGATGATACAGTCAACATATTCGTACTTGTTGCCTTCTCCAGCGAACGTGCAGTCTCTGTTTCATTCAGGACAGCAGACGACATTTTCACCGTATCATACGCCGTATGGACCATTAGACCAAAGGTTACCTATGAGACATTTAAACTTTTCGCCATTCTGTTCTACACCGCTGCCTGTTTCTGTTCCTCGAGGGAAATCTTTGTTCCAGACTCCGATAAAACAAGAAATTTCACCATTTCGTACTCCGGAAATGATGATCAGACGCCGGACCTGCACGATAACCTCGCCGAACTTTGTTAGTGACATGAGAAACATTAATGAACTGAGTTCGAGTTTTGTTAGTCCATCTAGCGACGAGAGTGCTATGGCTTCCAAGCCTCCACAAGTTCCAGACCCTGTGATCTACACGTATACACTAGATGGTGTCAGTCCACTGCCGGAAGAGGAAGGATTCCGTGGAGGCACAGATTGTGTTTACGATCCACGAAGGCTGAGGAATTCCAAGGAATAAGGTAGGCATGCTTTATTTTATGCTAATAATTTACAAGTTAACTGATTTTTAAGCTACTCATTTTAAAGTACTACATGTACCTATTCTAAATTTAAAATGCGAAAGTTCATATAAAATCAGTTTTCCATTTTGTTGATAAAAATGCATAATATAGCTTAATAGAGTCGAGATATATGAACGCTTATATTTAAGGAAGCATAAATGCATACATGTGCATCGCTTAACAAAACTAGCAATAAACTTTTACTTTCATTTCATTTTGAATCCCAAGAAATGATAATAAGTGTGACAATGATAACTCTTTTTCGTAATTTCCAAAAATTCATCCACGAGTTTTTCAAACACGCCCTTTAATAGTATTCGTAATTCCACAAATAAACTAAAACTTATAAAATTGTAAAAAATCTTTCAAATTCGCTGATTTGAAAGATATGAAATGCCAATTCGCTCAAATGAAGTGTGCCGGATAATAATAAGCACAGACTTTTAACTTCGGTAGAGGATGTTTTTTATCAATAAAAGCTTTAAATAATTCTGAAATTAAATTATGTGTTATTTCCCCGAGAGGAGGTAACTTCCAATATAAAGGTGTACGTGTATGTGCCAAAAAATGGGTAGGTTTTTTTGGAAAATTTATATTAAAATGAGTAAAGTTCTAAGTCAATTTTATATAAAATGGGTATGCTTTTTGCTTTTTAATTTTTATTGAAAAAAAATCTGGTCTCATATAAAATTATATGGGTCATGTTTTGATGCCCCAAGAAACTGCATCAGCTATAAGCTGAGAGAAAAAATGTTCATCCCTTATTATATTTTGAAACAATTAAAAGCTAACACATACATGTATAAATATTTAATGAAATTCATAAAGATTACTTTACAGTTTACTGAATATAAATATGGGTCATAGAAATTGTCGATTTTATATAAATATGGGTCATGAAAATTTTATATAAATATAGGTATTGAATCAAAAAATGGCACATCCCCACCGAAAGAAATTTTCAAGTTACCCCCCCCCCCCCCCCCCCGGCCGGGACCCGGGGGTTATTTCTAAATATATCGACTTCTTCGCTTCTTCGAGATACATCTTACATTTCAAACAAACAAAATGTCTTTAAAAAGAGATTTTAATATGATTTCTCAAACAGGTCATTAAAAGTTAAGTTTGATCGAAAACTCCCGGTCGAAAACTGTAGAAAAAAAAACAAAAAGCAAAAAAACACTTGAAATAAACTGAGACAATAATTAAATTAATTCGATATGATTTTCTCAGAAATAAAGAAGACATTATTTAGTACTGAGGGACCGATCATTTTTAACTTGAAGGGGGAATTCGTTTTTTTATTTAAAAAAAAATGAAAATGATTATTGATAAAAAAAAAACCCAACCCATTTTGGCAGCATAGGGTAAGAAAAAAAAATCCCAAAGGAGGATTTCTGCTATTTAAGATATTGGTAATAAATGAAAAAAATATAGAAAAAAAGTCTGGCCAAAACAAAACACAAAGCCCCCGATTTCTTTCTTTATTTTATGAATCCCTGTTATACCAAGGAATTATATATCTAGGTAATTCCTTGGTTATATCGAGTCCAGTTTTCAGTTTTAATTTGTCAGCTTTTTCCTCTATAAAAATTAGCACCATTAATGACCACGTAATGAACGATGTCCGCAGAATTACGGTTGCCACTAGGGGATACTACAACATTTATCGTTTTACAACAGGCTATTATTCGGAGATTAATTTGGAGTTATTTTACACCTCTGTGTGTTGGGAACCCCTCTCTTTGATTCAAAGAGACTTCCGATAATTCTACAAGGTGGTGCTAACGACCGACACGCAAAATGATAGACAGATAAACGATTACGTACCCGTCTAATTACCAATGACGCGCTTAATACAGCAATAAAATAATTAACACCTACGGGATAGGCAGCGAGTTCCGTTACTATAGACAAGATTTATGTAAAATAATACTAATCTGTCAAGTGTCTTCTTTATCTTAAAACTTTTGATCGCCGTTAGCGGAAAAGACATCCGATAGATATGTCTTTTGATGTACATATAAAAACTAAAAAAAAATATATATATAATAAATATATAATATGCATGGTCTATTTATAGCTATATCTAACGTGTTTATGTTCATGCTCCATTGGATTCCACAGAAACTGCAGAATGCAAGATTATTCGAATTTGATAATATATATGAATGTCTAGAATATAATCAAACAATGTTACTGTAATTTCAACCCTGAAAATCATCTGACAAACAGATTTTGATTTTTGAGTGCCCTCAGCGAGGATCGAACTCACAACATTTGGGACATCTACGGCGTATGCGCCTAGCTAACAGAACAGAGGTTGTAACCACTACACCATCCTAGGCTCCTCAAAAGAAGAGCTTTCGTTTGGGTAGTGTTACTTTTCCCTGCGAAGTACAATTACAACTTATTCTGCTAACACAATGTATGAAGCGTCGCAAGGTGTTTTAATTACAGAGCTATTGAATTGAATATACACACGGATTCATCAGAGTTTTTGATAAATTCCATAGCCTTGTGATATTTATGCATGGTCTATTTATAGCTATATCTAACGTGTTTATGTTCATGCTCCATTGGATTCCACAGAAACTGCAGAATGCAAGATTATTCGAATTTGATAATATATATGAATGTCTAGAATATAATCAAACAATGTTACTGTAATTTCAACCCTGAAAATCATCTGACAAACAGATTTTGATTTTTGAGTGCCCTCAGCGAGGATCGAACTCACAACATTTGGGACATCTACGGCGTATGCGCCTAGCTAACAGAACAGAGGTTGTAACCACTACACCATCCTAGGCTCCTCAAAAGAAGAGCTTTCGTTTGGGTAGTGTTACTTTTCCCTGCGAAGTACAATTACAACTTATTCTGCTAACACAATGTATGAAGCGTCGCAAGGTGTTTTAATTACAGAGCTATTGAATTGAATATACACACGGATTCATCAGAGTTTTTGATAAATTCCATAGCCTTGTGATATTTATGCATGATCTATTTATAGCTATATCTAACGTGTTTATGTTCATGCTCCATTGGATTCCACAGAAACTGCAGAATGCAAGATTATTCGAATTTGATAATATATATGAATGTCTAGAATATAATCAAACAATGTTACTGTAATTTCAACCCTGAAAATCATCTGACAAACAGATTTTGATTTTTGAGTGCCCTCAGCGAGGATCGAACTCACAACATTTGGGACATCTACGGCGTATGCGCCTAGCTAACAGAACAGAGGTTGTAACCACTACACCATCCTAGGCTCCTCAAAAGAAGAGCTTTCGTTTGGGTAGTGTTACTTTTCCCTGCGAAGTACAATTACAACTTATTCTGCTAACACAATGTATGAAGCGTCGCAAGGTGTTTTAATTACAGAGCTATTGAATTGAATATACACACGGATTCATCAGAGTTTTTGATAAATTCCATAGCCTTGTGATATTTATGCATGGTCTATTTATAGCTATATCTAACGTGTTTATGTTCATGCTCCATTGGATTCCACAGAAACTGCAGAATGCAAGATTATTCGAATTTGATAATATATATGAATGTCTAGAATATAATCAAACAATGTTACTGTAATTTCAACCCTGAAAATCATCTGACAAACAGATTTTGATTTTTGAGTGCCCTCAGCGAGGATCGAACTCACAACATTTGGGACATCTACGGCGTATGCGCCTAGATATAGCTATAAATAGACCATGCATAAATATCACAAGGCTATGGAATTTATCAAAAACTCTGATGAATCCGTGTGTATATTCAATTCAATAGCTCTGTAATTAAAACACCTTGCGACGCTTCATACATTGTGTTAGCAGAATAAGTTGTAATTGTACTTCGCAGGGAAAAGTAACACTACCCAAACGAAAGCTCTTCTTTTGAGGAGCCTAGGATGGTGTAGTGGTTACAACCTCTGTTCTGTTAGCTAGGCGCATACGCCGTAGATGTCCCAAATGTTGTGAGTTCGATCCTCGCTGAGGGCACTCAAAAATCAAAATCTGTTTGTCAGATGATTTTCAGGGTTGAAATTACAGTAACATTGTTTGATTATATTCTAGACATTCATATATATTATCAAATTCGAATAATCTTGCATTCTGCAGTTTCTGTGGAATCCAATGGAGCATGAACATAAACACGTTAGATATAGCTATAAATAGACCATGCATAAATATCACAAGGCTATGGAATTTATCAAAAACTCTGATGAATCCGTGTGTATATTCAATTCAATAGCTCTGTAATTAAAACACCTTGCGACGCTTCATACATTGTGTTAGCAGAATAAGTTGTAATTGTACTTCGCAGGGAAAAGTAACACTACCCAAACGAAAGCTCTTCTTTTGAGGAGCCTAGGATGGTGTAGTGGTTACAACCTCTGTTCTGTTAGCTAGGCGCATACGCCGTAGATGTCCCAAATGTTGTGAGTTCGATCCTCGCTGAGGGCACTCAAAAATCAAAATCTGTTTGTCAGATGATTTTCAGGGTTGAAATTACAGTAACATTGTTTGATTATATTCTAGACATTCATATATATTATCAAATTCGAATAATCTTGCATTCTGCAGTTTCTGTGGAATCCAATGGAGCATGAACATAAACACGTTAGATATAGCTATAAATAGACCATGCATAAATATCACAAGGCTATGGAATTTATCAAAAACTCTGATGAATCCGTGTGTATATTCAATTCAATAGCTCTGTAATTAAAACACCTTGCGACGCTTCATACATTGTGTTAGCAGAATAAGTTGTAATTGTACTTCGCAGGGAAAAGTAACACTACCCAAACGAAAGCTCTTCTTTTGAGGAGCCTAGGATGGTGTAGTGGTTACAACCTCTGTTCTGTTAGCTAGGCGCATACGCCGTAGATGTCCCAAATGTTGTGAGTTCGATCCTCGCTGAGGGCACTCAAAAATCAAAATCTGTTTGTCAGATGATTTTCAGGGTTGAAATTACAGTAACATTGTTTGATTATATTCTAGACATTCATATATATTATCAAATTCGAATAATCTTGCATTCTGCAGTTTCTGTGGAATCCAATGGAGCATGAACATAAACACGTTAGATATAGCTATAAATAGACCATGCATAAATATCACAAGGCTATGGAATTTATCAAAAACTCTGATGAATCCGTGTGTATATTCAATTCAATAGCTCTGTAATTAAAACACCTTGCGACGCTTCATACATTGTGTTAGCAGAATAAGTTGTAATTGTACTTCGCAGGGAAAAGTAACACTACCCAAACGAAAGCTCTTCTTTTGAGGAGCCTAGGATGGTGTAGTGGTTACAACCTCTGTTCTGTTAGCTAGGCGCATACGCCGTAGATGTCCCAAATGTTGTGAGTTCGATCCTCGCTGAGGGCACTCAAAAATCAAAATCTGTTTGTCAGATGATTTTCAGGGTTGAAATTACAGTAACATTGTTTGATTATATTCTAGACATTCATAATAAATATATAATAAATATATATAATAAACTTTAAATTCTTATGAATGACCATGATGTCTTTGGTAAATTAAAATAAACCAATAAATACAAAATAAATTAGATAACAAATAAAATGAAATAAATTTAAATAAATAGATAAATAGATAAATGAATGAATAAATTAATGAATAGATGAATACATAAATAATAAAAAAATAGAATGTGATTTTGTAAATTAAATATGCCGCTATATATTTATTGTATGTTTGTGCATCTTGTCCTTCCACTCATGTCATCGGCCATAGCGATCTTAGTAGTAAATTAATTTACTCGATTATCTTAAAGTTTGTTCATTTGGTTTGCAGTAAACTATTTTTATTAAAGAAAAAAAATGAATTGATTGACTATTTTCTTAATTTTTCAGATGATGAAACATCGATGGACAGTGATTATGACGCCACTATCTAGTCAAAGAACTGCACGTGCATCCTTTAAATCAGAAATAGACTGATATGTAGAACTGTAATGACAGTATTTACTTAAAGGTGAATAAAATCATATATCATGCTTTATTATTATAAATATTGTACATTAAAAAAAGTTGCTACATGTATTTTAAACGGAGAATAATTACATATCAATAAAAGCTGATAACAATCAATAAAATTTCATTAAATTCAAGTCATTCTGATTTGACAGTTTTAATTTTCGATGGATCTGGTTGAGTATTTGTTCTCTGGTAGTGTATTTGCATTTTTTTCATCTGAAAATTTGTCCGTACATGGGTCTGAAGTGGTGGAAACCCTTGGAGACGGGAGTGCTGGTGGTTCTGGTCGGGGTATAAAATAATCAGCTTCCTCTTCGCTAAGTTGTCGAACTGGACCAACACAAGGCACTAAGCTGTCCAATTGAGCACTGCTTCTCAATTTCCCAAAATCTGGCACCGACTCAGGTTGCGTAATGTAGTCTTTTTCGTCCATGTTTATCTCTTCTGAATTCTCTGGGCATCTTTCGTGTGACAAAGTTGTGTATTGTCTTTCTAGTCTGTACCTTTGAAACTCAGACTTGAGACCGCTGTAGTCAGATTTAGGTGGAGTTGAGCCGAGGGTAAACATACTACCGTTACTGTCCTGTTCGTCGATGCTTCTCTTCTGGTTTAAATCTAGTTTGACGTATCGTACCTATGACAAAGTTTTGAACATTAAAAATTACAGGCGAAAAAAAAAACAACAACAACAAACAACAGGTATGACTATTTGTTCATTTATAGAAAGTCTTGTTAACAAGAAATAAAATGCATGTACATTTTTACAACGTTGTAACATATACATGGTTGTATATTTTTTTTTATTTTGGTAATCACAATGAAAATTTTAACATTTTAACTTGTGAAAGATTGATAAAATCATAACATAACAGATATACGTACACAGAAGTTACAACAACTATCTAATTCATTAAAAAACGAGTCTTCAAAAACAGAAAACTATCGTAAAAAAAACATTAAAAAAGTCCAAAACAAAGCTTACATATTTGAAATTTACCAAAAGACTACCATACAGTGCTGATATATTGTGGTATACCTCATTTTCTGCATTTATGACGTCATATTCAGCTGAAGGTCTGTGCTCCATGTGGTAAGCTGCATTTTCGTGTGCTGTCTCGCTGCTATAAAAGATTGTAATAATATGAGGACTTATGTTGCAAATTATAAGGAAAAATTAGATTTTTGTTCATAAACCTAATTATAATGTAGAAGTACCAATGAGCAATACATTCTGTGGTTTACTTTCAATTAGAAGATAATGAGATGTGGAATAAGTGTACGCAACACAACATACAATATCAAAGATAATTTGAAAAACCCAACTTTTTTTAACAGAACAGCCAGCAACCTTCCATGTAACCAACGATCGCTGCTCCCTGTTTTGCAATTGCACCTGGATTGAAAATAAACTACATATGATTCAAGTCCAATCCTAAAGTGTCAATGAAAGACCTTCTTATTCTTTTTGACAAAAAAAGAAAAAAAACCAAAACAAAACAAAACAAAACAAAACCAAAGGACATAAATTCGACGTATACAAACATCAGCTTTGAAGATTCCTGGCTTAGGACAGGCACACTTAAAATGTGGCAGGGTTAAACTAGTTTTTAGGCTTAACCTTAATTCTCCCTATTGATAATCAATAACAAAGGACAAACTAACACACAGTAAAATCAAATCGATAAAAGTTCAGTTCAACAAAAGAGAACCTGAGACAAAAGGACAATAAGAAAATAACGGGACGTATAGATATTCTCTTGAGCAACTTGAAGTTACTGGCAGCTAGCTAAGAAGCATCTATTGACTAATGTAAAAAATCAAGTATGTCGATTTTAAATCCAAAACGACACATCATAAAATCAATGATTTGGTAACGTATCATCACTCAAAACCGACAGTACAATTAAGTATCAAACTATCAATATTTATACCAAAATAGACGAAATTCAAAGATTTCTCAAAATTACTCATTTCATAACCTTCATTCAATAAAGTTTTAAGCCAGTTTTCATTTCCAAAGGATTGCAAACTAAACATTTTGATATACACGAATTTATATCAAAGTAACGGCAAGCGCTTAAAATTGATGCTTTTCAGTCCCTTTACCACAATGATCAACCCCCCTCCCCGATTAAAAAACATCAGTAAAATTGTAGCAAAATTAATTAAAAAACAAAGGCAGGAATTTACACTAGGCTGGTACCCGCTGTTATCTGAACAGTAGGGAGCCGGTTACCAGCTTAGAATTTACACAATAATCCAAATTTTAAGATTTTAAAGTACATGTATGGCCACAAATGAAATAGTTGATTTGAGTTGGGCGACCCCTGCATGTTGCAAAGAGAAATTGCAAGAACAACTTGAGCGGAGATTAAAAAAATAAAAAAATAATTTGAACATAAAACAAAATTATGACGGTGCAAGACACATCAAAACCAAAGACAGAATTGAACGTGGAATTCAAAATCCGACGTAAGGTAGACATTCTATGGAAGTCATTTTAGCCAAAACTTTTGGCTTTATTCTTAAACGGTATAGGGACAACAAACTCCAAATGCAATACATTCAATGTACCTTTCTTTACATATCAGAATTCTATAACAACAGGTCAACTTATGATGTATGTAATAACTCCATGGTCAGTTACCAAAGTGTCTACAGACAATTAACGACGACGTCGACATCGCCATAACATAATACGATTGCAAAAACTTTGCGGTCGTCTAAAAGCGAATCAGAACTCAGATTATGAATAAGTTAGAATCGACTTATATGGGATAGGAAGATTCAGGGTTTAAACAATTTTGAATTTTGCACGGACTGTTTCCATATAGCTTTGATGTATTCTTCACCACAAAAGCGTTGATACCGGAGCGAATTGAATGTCGGATGTCCAAAAGGCCATGACAAAATCAGATGACTCAGACAGAAAACAATACGAAGAAACAGACATCACACAATCCACACAAAACAACCAAACAGCAAAAAGCAACGCGAAAATAGAACAAAATGAAATAACATTTAAACAACTTTATATACCTCTTGTCACTGTCTTTGCATCTTGTTTTCCAGATATAAATTGTCACTAAAACTATCAGGAAGAATACTGCAGTTCCTGATATCGCACCCACTATTACACCAATATTACTTTCGGCACTATCATTGGCGACCTCAAACGGTGAAACTGTTGGGCTCCAATTGCTCCACAAAGTTTCTTCATAATCGTAATCATAGTTAGTATCTGAAACCAGAGGCTCACATGAGTCTGAATCGCTCACCTGGTATTCAATGATACTTATACGCTGGAAATACAAAGGACTGAAAGTCTGTGAAATGGTCAATTTTACCGTTCTAAGGGTAACAACTCCCAGAAAGAAAGGTCTTATAACCTTAATCCCATTGTATAATTTGTAGATCGTTATGTGCTTAACCATATGCAATTTGAATTTTCCAATTATCTTGTATAGTGTTTAAGATCTGTGGCTATATGAGTGCAAATAAATAAAATAAAAAAGGGACAATAACTCCATATATATCGGTTGTTGGATCTTCTCTAAAATTTCATGGCTGGTAGATCTTAAGGTGCTGAACACTTTTGCTCCCACTAGAATTTTATTATCAGTTACCATTTTGAGTTATTTGCAAATAAAAAGCTTCACCAACAGGGGCTTGTGTATATATTCCCCTCTATACCTTTTAACAAGAGCCTCCCAGGAGCCTGAATCGCTCACCTGACATATGTGCCTGAAGTGAAGGTTATTAGGCAAAATCTATTTGATGTTGAAAGAGTCATAAGATTAATTAGGGGGTCATCTGACAATATGGTGGATCTTAAGGTGCTGATCACTTTTGTTCTCAATCAAAATCTAAAAATATGTCACCCTTATAGAGTTATTAGCAAATAAATGCAGTTTAACCTAGTTTTCTATTTTTAGCCACAGCAGCCATGTTTTACAACCAATCAAAAATCCCCACATCAGTTCTATACACCTAATGCTAATAAACAACAATACCAAGTTTGGTACCACTTGGACTTAAAGTGTCAGAGGAGTTAACGTTTTCAATGTAATGAGGAAATGCTGTTAAAATTCTCAATTTTGACGTTCTAAGGGCAATAACTCCTCAAAGGAAATGTCCTACACCGTTGATCCAATTACATATTTTGTAGATCTTGTTGTGCTTAACAATATGCAATTTAAATTTCTCAAATATCTTGTATAGTTTTCAAGATATTGAGCTTAACAGGTGCAAAATTTGCAAAAAATCCACAAAAAGGGCAATAACTCCAACATGGGTTGTTGGATTTTCTTCAAAATTTCAGAGCTGGTAGATCTTGAAGTGCTGATCACTTTTGTCCGCAGTCAAAATTTTGAAATCTGTCACCGTTTTTGAGTTATTTGCAAAAAACTGCCATTTACCCCTATGTTCTATTTTAAGCCACAGTGGCCGTGTTTTACGATCAATCAAAAATCCCCACATCAGTTCTATACACCTAATGCTAATAAACAACAATACAAAGTTTGGTTCCAATTGGACTTAAAGTGTCAGAGGAGTTAACGTTTTCTGCAATGTAATGAGGAAATGCTGTTAAAATGCTCAATTTTGACGTTCTAAGGGCAATAACTCCTAAAAGGAAAGGTCCTACACCGTTGACCTAATTACATATTTTGTAGATCTTGTTGTGCTTAACAATATGCAATTTAAATTTCTCAAATATCTTGTATAGTTTTCAAGATATTGAGCTTAATAGGTGCAACATTTGCAAAAAATCCACAAAAGGGCAATAACTCCTACATGGGTTGTTGGATTTTCTTCAAAATTTCAGAGCTGGTAGATCTTGAGGTGCTGATCACTTTTGTTTGCAATCAAAATTTTGAAATCTGTCACCGTTTTTGAGTTATTTGCAAAAAACTGCCATTTACCCCTAAGTTCTATTTTAAGCCACAGTGGCCGTGTTTTTCGACCAATCAAAAATCCCCACATAAGTTCTATACACTTAATGCTAATAAACAACAATACAAAGTTTGGTTCCAATTGGACTTAAAGTGTCAGAGGAGTTAACGTTTTCAATGTAATGAGGAAATGCTGTTAAAATGCTCAATTTTGACGTTCTAAGGGCAATAACTCCTAAAAGGAAAAGTCCTACACCGTTGACCCTATTACATATTTTGTAGATCTTGATGTGCTTAACAATATGCAATTTAAATTTCTCAAATATCTTGTATAGTTTTCAAGATATTGAGCTAAACAGGTGCAAAATTTGCAAAAAATCCACAAAAAGGGCAATTACTTCTTCATGGGTTGTTGGATTTTCTTCAAAATTTCAGGGTAGGTAGATCTTAAAGTGCTGATCACTTTTACCCTATGCCAGAATTTTTATATTTGTAGCCGTTTTTGAGTTATTTGCAAAAAACTGCATTTTACCCCTATGTTCTATTTTTAGCCATGGCGGCCATGTTTTACGACGAATCAAAAATCCCCACATCAGTTCTAAGCACCGAATGTTAATGAACAACCATACCAAGTTTGGTTGCAATTGGACTTATGGTGTCAGAGGAGTTAAAGTTTTAAAAAGTTTACGGACGACGTACGACGGACGACGGACGTCAAGTGATGACAATAGCTCACCTGACCCTTCGGGTCAGGTGAGCTAAAAAGGGAGGATGTCAATTTAATACTTCCATGGGATAGGTTCTCGTTTCAAAGGAAATTTTAATCGGTTCAAATGTTTAATGACGATCAACCGACGTCATTATATTGTTAATTAATCATGTTTCTTTCAGTAAACACTTACTTTTATGTTTTATCCCGTCGAAAACCCCACAATTGATGTCAATTTAATACTTCCATGGGATAGGTTCTCGTTTCAAAGGAAATTTTAATCGGTTCAAATGTTTAATGACGATCAACCGACGTCATTATATTGTTAATTAATCATGTTTCTTTCAGTAAACACTTACTTTTATGTTTTATCCCGTCGAAAACCCCACAATTGAATCAATATTCCGACAGATTCATCCAATGGACAACCTGTTGGCTTCCATAATCACGTGACTTTTGTTGCCGTTCGACTGCTCTCGGGCTCTTACCAATGCAAACACTTGAGGCTGAGGGGGACAGAAGCACAGTATTCAGAAATGTCAAAGAGGTTCGAAAAACCATTTGTCTTGTTTTGACCACTTCTGTCCCCTCTACCTCAGTGTTTGCATTGTTAAAGCCCGAGAGCAATCTAATGGCATTATGGAAGTCAAGGAGTTTACCCCTACATGTACGTTTTTTAGCCATGTTTAACATCAAACCAAAATTCCAAACGATCGTTTTGTAAAGGATTATCTATATACTATAGAACAATCCTACCATGTTTGGCTATATATTGCCAAGTGGTTTTGTAGAAGAACATTTTATTGAGAATGGTAAATCTTTACGTTCTAAGGGTAAACTTCTTAAAGGAACAGTTCTACATTGTAACAACTTTGACTCAATTATAAATTTTGTAGATCTTGATGTGTTTAACCATATGCAATTTAATTTTTTCAAATATCTTGTTTAGTAGATATTAAGCTTAAAAAAGTGCAAAATTTGGAAATAAAAATCAAGAAAAAGGGCCTTAACTCTTACAATGGTTGTCCGATCTTCTTCAAAATGGCAAGGCAGGTAGATTTTGATGTGCTGATCATTTTTATCCTGTCAGATATCTGTTACCTTTTTTTCGAAAAAAACTGGATTTTACCCTTATGTTCTATTTTAAACAATGGCAGCCATGTTTTTTTGTCGAATCAAAAATTCGAACGATGTTTAGAACAGGACATACTATAGAACAACCCTACCAAATTTATTTACATTTGGCCAGGTGGTTTCAGAGAAGTAGATTTTTGAAAAGTTAAACGACGGACGGGCGACGGGCTGACGATGGACGCCAAGTGGTGGCAATAGCTCACATGGCCTTCGGCCAGATGAGCTAAAAAGAACAAAAACATTAAATTGGAATGAGTTCTGGCATATAATTTTTATAATTATAATTATAATTATATAATTATAATCTGTTTTTATATTGTTACGAATCACAGTTTATGGCCAAGCTACAAAAAGACCCAAACAAAAACCACCTTATCGAAACTTTTAACAATACATATAGGTACTTAGATGACATACTTGCTCTAAACAACCCCACATTCTCAAATTTTATAATGATATATATCCTAAAGAATTAACCCTAAATAAAGCAAACTCAACCGACAGTAGATGTCCATTTCTAGATTTGGACTTAAGCATTATCAATGGTAGATTACACACTAAAGTATATGATAAACGGGATGACTTTTCATTCCCAATAGTTAATTTTCCGTTTCTTGAAGGAGACGTAGCATTAGCTCCAGCTTACGGGGCATACATTTCACAATTAGTCAGGTATGCTCGCATTTGCAGTGATGTGTCTGATTTTAATGATAAAAACCGTTTTATTACAGAAAAATTGCTAAAACAAGGTTACCGTTACCACAAATTAGTCAAATCTTTTACAAAATTTGCACATAAATATGGACATCTCATCGAAAATTTTGATTGTACACGTAGATTTCTGATTGTTAAAGGAATATCTCATCCTGACTTTTTTAGCAATGTAGTTTATAAAGCACAAAAATTCAAAAACAACCTTATGGAAATAAAAAACTGGCTTAAAAACCTTTTGAAAAAAGGATACGAATTCAATGTTTTAGTAAAATCTTTGCATTTGGTATGTTTTGGCAGAAATATTGATAGCTTGATAGTAACTTTAAAACGTTTAATTTTCACTTTGTATCCACTGTATTATTTATAAGCACCACAGCGATCAAGTATGTCGGTTCTGTATGGTGATACAACTCTTAATCATTCATTGTTTTGACGTGGGGTGTCGGATTTAGAACTGATGTATTTGATTCTTTTACATCAATCGATAAATGTTTCTTAGCTAGTTGTCAGTAACTTCGAGTGTTCTCAAGAGAGTTCCTCCTTGTCTTGTTGTTTTCGTACAGTATTTTGTCTTAGGTTCTCTCTTGTTGAATTGAACTTTTGTCGATTGAGTTTTACAGTGTGTTTTATATGTAGCTTTGTGCAACCTTATCAATAGGGGGAAGGTTGGATCCAAAAAACTAGTTTAACCCCGCCACATTTTATATGTGCCTGTCCTAAGCCAGGAAACTTTGCCAAAGCCTTTGTTTGTCCTTGTCATTCTATGTTTACTGTTTTATGTTAAGAATTGAGTCTTTCGTTGATGATTTAGGGATTGGTTTTGATACTTTTGTATTGTATTATAAGTCTTGGGCCAATGCAAGACGGTAAGCAGTGACCTATGGTCATGTTGAAGACTGCTTGCTGTTTTCCGTTGTGATTTTTTGAATTGCTGTTTGTTTATGTTTGTTGTGTCGCGTACACTTATTCCACATCTCAATATCGTATATATAATATTTTCTATTATCTCCTTTCTTTCGTTGGGTTAGCATTATATTCATACAAACATGCATACATCAGTATGAATTTCTCTCGTTTATTAGTTTTTAGAATATCTATAATGGTTTAAAGAGCTCTACAGAGTTCACGTTGATATGATATACTGTACATATATATTATTACTTACTTGACTGACTTTATCATATTGAAAATAACCGGATAATGGAATATGTGTCATGTGCAATTCTTAGGTGGCTTGATATACTTAAACATTATTTGTTTACGTTGTAATTATATAATGTGCATGTAAAATATTGTAAATCTCAGAGTGCATGGTCTATGTGATATTCATTACACCCCCCCCCCCCACCACCACCACCACCACCAACAACAACAGCAACAACAACAACAACAACACAACAACAACAACAACAACAACAACAACAACAACAACAACAACAACAATATAACAAAAGTCTTAAATTCTTCTAGCTAGTATATATATATCTAACCTACCATTATAAAGTGGGCACGTCCCATTGTATGTATATTTGTCTATTAAAACATCTATTGCTGGCTGAAAGTTTTTACGCAGGGGTTCTTTGTATGTATAACATCCGGGCCAGTCCATACATTCAGGCATATATGAAACGAAGCTGTAAAAGAAAAAGGATCAAATTTACACAAAAACTTTCAAAGAACAATTTGAACCGACTATTTCTTCTAATACATTTGTACAAACGCTTGAACCGAGTCAAACATAAGGGTATAAACGGTTAATTTGGATATGCTATATATCGATATTTCAAGGGGTACCCTCTCATCAGTAACATTTAAATCAAAACATTGGAAGGTAAAATTCCAAAACTGTTGAAAACGAAAAGTTCTCAAAACCCTCAGAACCATTATTGGTTTTTCATTTTCTATTGAACTTTAGATTTCACTTTATACTTTTTTTTATTTACGATTTCCGTCTGTCTAGTTGTATACATCATGACTTCATTGTACAAAGGGGCATTCGAGTGTCAAAAGTCCAAATGGGCAACGACGAAACCGGCAAACACAAACAAGAACAGCACGAAGAAACACAAAACACGAATTGAGTTCGCCTTGTTGATTTCCGTTCGGTTAAATCAACCGAACGGAAATCAACAAGGCGAACTCAATTCGTAACAAGAGTGAACTCAGGTGGTTCGGAAGAGTAAGCGGTTCCTGTCTGCTATGGCACACCCGCCGTGTTGTTAATTTCCAATTCAGTTTGTCAAATCCGGTAAAGGGAGACAAATAAAATTTCTACGACAAACCAACATCTACACTCATTTGAGAGATAGAAACCCTATTTGTCAGTTGAATTCAGAAGTTAAATAACTAAAGCAATTAACTGTATACATTCAAAACATAGTCGTGACGTCATGCCATTGTTATTGCAGTGCTTTATTTTACTGATAAATACTGCTTAGTCTTACCATAGACATGGTCTTACAAACCTAATTTTGTAATGTATTCTACTTAATATTGGATTGTTTTTATTTAATATTGGACGGCCAGTTACAGTATTTTTGTGGCTTTAACTTTTTCTAAGTTTATGATTGAAGGGAAAATGCAGCAAGTATAAAATTCGACACATTTTTGACAATGTATGCAATGCACTCCGCAGCCAATGTCATCAAGCGTTCGGCTACCGAGTGCTCGATGGCTTGAATCGAACCCGTAGTCTCTCCCACCATAGTGCACAAAGCAAACCATTCAGCTATGGTATACTTTACCGTAGAGTGTTCACGTAGAGTATTTAAATCATCTGATTGTAGTTAACCTATATAACATTACGGATAAAAGTATATTTTTCATCATTCTATGCTTGAACATAAAAGTTTGTATGCATTAACTGTGTTTTAAGTAAGAAATAAGCCTTAAACATTACTGATGTTAGTTATATGAATTAAAATGATGATCATACTCGCAGAACGAGTCATTCTTGCTGTACACATCTACATCTTCTAATAGTTCCGGGTAAATGGACAAGTCCAGACATTGGTAAACATCCATACAACAGAAGGCTGATAGTATCGATACATCTGAAACAAAAATGTTTTTTTTTCATATCTTATCTATAATGTTAGGGGTAACATGTTTTAAATTCAATATATTTTTTATGTGTTTTTTTTTTGTTTTTATGTTGTTTTTTATTTGTTTTGTATTTGTCTTGAATGTCTACTGATAGTGTCTTGGCCTTTCATACTTAAAATATGCCAATGCCCCACCCCATTTGTTTTCCATTTAATTACTCAATGATTTTAGGAAGAACACTGGCAAATGAAAACTTTAATAGCGTACATCCAAAGCGGAATTACAGCCAATAAGTTATTCGTTAACAAAAACTGGACATGGACTCATCAATGAACTTTGGAGCACCGTTACACAGGCAAAATGTTGACTGCGTTTAAGGTGCGTCTGGCGTACGTTAAACGCATGTCATCTGACGCATATTAAATTGGCGTTTCTAACTGCGTACGTCTGACGCACGTTAAAAATTTATCTTGGCAATATTTTTATTTCATAATAAAACACACTAAATAAATAACTTACTAACTTCATACATTTTAGGAAACTATATGTCTGACGTATGGTAAACATACGTTTACTGCACGTTTAAAAAGCGTACGTCTGACATATGTTTTTACAATAATTTGACGTACGTTTACCGTACAGCGGTTAGAAATGTATGTTTAACGTACATTTATGCACTACGTCAGACGCACGTTTATATTAACGTACGTCAGACGTATGTCTAAATTTTGCCTGTGTATGTTGGATCTTCTTATTGAATGCGTTAAGGAATGACTTTCATTTTTTTTTTCATTGGGGTAAAGTGTATCATTTTTTTTGGCACATTGTATAATCCGGAATTTACTAAATGTGCAAAACAAATTTTTTTCATACCCCAATGAAAGAAAAAAAATATTACAGTCATTCCTTATAAATAAATTTGTATTTTGCATAAAAAGAAATAAGTACAAATGTATACTCCTGACCAGATAGACTCATTTCAAAGCAAGTTTAAAACAATCATTTACAAAAGTATTTTCATACCTGTTTGGTCAAAAAACTTTCCACAACTGATCGAAGCATCCATTAAAAACATTAAAGCATTGAAAACCGTTTGGTTTCCATTGGTAACTGTAGAATTCATATCCATCTTCATACAAGAACTTGAAATTTTAAAGATTTGAAAAAAAAATTGAAGATTGAACAAACTACATCCAAGTCATATCATGTACTTAGTACTTAGATGGAAAAAAAACCTGACCAAGACTAATAACCAATAAAAGTAGAAATAATAACTTTGGCCTCAAGGGATAAAGGAGTTAACATGGTTAAAAAGACTTTATTTATTTAATAGATTTTTATCAAAAATCAGTCATATTTTGACTATCCACGCCTTATTAACTGTGGATTCGACCAGAAAATTTCAATTAAAGTACATGTATTTGGTCTTCTTCGAAAGGGCGTCCTTTGATAGGCGTTAGTTGGACTCTTATAACATGCGACATTCTTTTATATTAAATGTTTATAAAATAAATAGCATGGAGAATTTATTTGGATAAATTCATGTCCATGACGAAGATTTGTTGCATGGTATTTTGACATCCTTTATATTTACAAAGTATATCATAATGCCATTTTTCGTTTTTTTTACCTTTGTTACAATGCAATGGAACATGTTCGAAGCAGAGTTAAAACCAACAAGAAAAGAAATTTCAATGCTCTTCTATCTGCATGTATTTAGGTTTGTAGGCATTTATTCATAACAAGTTCACAAAAGAGACGAAACAGATCATCGTTGTACAATAAAGGGAAGTCAGGAACTATATATATATTATTGCATCACAAACTGAACTTAAGATTTTTTTAATTTAAAATTAAAGAAACAATAATGACTGTACACTTGGCCCGGGAGATATTTTATGGTGAACTTTTTGTTTCTTCCTCATCTTTCTCCAGAACAAAGTACGTATGGTATTCTTCTTTCGACGGTTTATCTTTAGGGGGCGTGGTTGCTATTTCTCCTGATGTTATATAAGTATCTGAGTCGGTTTTCAGTTTGGCGTATGACTGTCCGTTTTCATCGGTGTGTAGTTCAAGGTACCCGAAATTAGTTATCCCTTTTTCCTTTTCAGTGTCAACATCCGGGTTTGTTGGTTTGTCGTCTGAAATGCTCGGAATGGGAGATAGATAATAATGGTTTTCTGGTCTGACTCTCTCGTCAGGTGGGGCACTTGGAAGTCTTGACGGAGTTCTTATGAGCTCAGTTTCTGACAACGTTTTCTTTTGTCTCGAGGATCCAAGAATCTGTAAACAGAAAAAAAACATAGCCATTAATTTCATTCACAAGATTGGGATGAGCTTAAGTTTCTCGGTCTTTTGGTAAAATTTAAAAGGAAAAAAACCGAAATATTTGACCCGTTACCAATTAGGTCAATGAAATAGAGTAATGTTATGTTTAAGCTTGTATCAAAACCAAAGCAAACACTTATATTCCCCAAGAGATAATTCCAACCAAACTTCACAAAAGAAGCAAAGAGGTAGAAATTGGGTTATTTTATTTCATTTTACGTTCAAATGTAATGCCAAGTCATATATGTAATAGGACTTGGGCATTCAAATGTCAAAAGTCCAAATATCCAAAGACAAATCAGTCAAACACCAACGAGAACCCAACAGGAAAAAACAGAGAACATAACACAAAACAACCGATGAACAATCAGCATATCAGAGAACACGGTATATTTTGTCCAGATGGAATCAACTCACTTAGTGAACTTTTAGAATGACATAATCAGGGTCTACAGCAAATTCAATGGTTTGTAATTTCTATTGAAAATTATACATTGAGTTAAAATATAATTTCAAATTTTGAACCTTTTGGTTGTTTTAAACACTTGTATGTTCATAGTTAAATGTTCTTAAAAGGGGAATTGTAAACGTGCACAAAAGTAAAATACTGAGAACTGCAATGCGGTATGAACAAGCATTCTTAGATGAATTTCAGAAAATGAATAGATGAATGTGTGACATGGTATTCGTCATTACCAAGAAGTGTCCTTCAAACTAAAACAAATGGGGAGCAAGTTTCTTTTGTTACCTGTCCATCGTCAATTTCTTCATACACACTTGACTTCCGTCTGTGACTACTATTTTCACTCCTGTATCTCAAAGAATGGTCAGATTCATAACCTTTATCATAACTACCAGATCCTCTTCGTCTGCTAAAAAAAAAATAAATAAACGTGACAAATTTCGACTGAAAATATGTATCACATTCCAAACGGAGATGACAATTTGAAAATAATCAGAGTTAGTGTTTTATCGTTAAAAAGTAACTGTTTCTGTAGGATTTACCCAACCAGAATTAAACGTTAAAACAACAACCAGAAATTGTTATGATTCGTGCTTACGATTTGAGCATCTTACTTACAATAACCTGGACAAGGACAACCATTTTGGTAAAGTTGGAGTGTAAATGCAGTAAATTGTTTCAGTTTTAAATGTAACTTATTCAATTTAATACTTCCATAATTTAATGAAACGCTTTGCTTTACGGTGAATAAGTATATATATTTAATTTCGCTGAAATGTGAATGCAAGTATAATCTTGTGCATAGTGTTAGTGTTTAGGTATTACTTTAGTTTAGTTTAGTTTAGTTTAGTTAGAGTGAAAGTGAATTAGTTGTTACCTTTTCCTTAGTTGTCGTCTACAGCAGAGAAAAATTATTATGCCGATGATTAAAAGAGCTAAACCAGCAAAGGCACCGACTAAAAACGGCATTATTGGTCCCGGGATTGGTCCCCATCCATAACTGCCAAGACCGGCTTGGTCTCCTTTACTGGTTGTTGTAAGATATGGAGGAGTTGTGTGGATTTCTGAATCTTAAAAAAAAAGAAAACAAAACGACCTTGGCTATATGTTAATTTGAAATGAAATACTTACTTTAAAGCATCGTAGTCTTTTTTTTTAGTTTTGTTGTATTGTTAATTTGGTCAACTTTTGTACATGTAACTATCAAGGAATTATATGGGACGCAGTCCCACATATATGTAGAAACTTCCCAAAACTAATGGTTTGTTTTTTCTTCCAAACCGGATATGCCGAGTGCGCACAAGCGCACTAGGCACGAATTTCTATGGGGCCAGAAATTCGATGCTTTTCTTGGAATAAATTTTAAAATTGACAGATTTAATAACCACAGTTAAATTTCTTTTTAAAATAGACAGGAGCATACGGATGGAAAGTCAAAACTAACACTCTAACATGTCTAAATATATTTTTCAAGGAAACTCTCGTTGTCAAAGAGATGAAATGATCTCGCCAAGTTCTCGCGAGAATGGTCATTGTGAACAGGTGCGTTGTTAGGAACAATCTGTTTACCAATTTATGGCGATGTTTAAACAATAACAATAAAAGATATATAAAGCTTTACAACACTGAATAGTAAAAAAGAAGGTCTTACCTTAGGTTTAGCTGATCATGGAGATTTTTTCATCAATCCTGTGCATGTTTTTTTTCCAAAATCCTGATTGAAACAAGTCGTCGTTTTCTGCCAGGTTTTTATATCGATCTTCTCCACCCAATACTTCTAAAATTATATATTGGTATACAGAAAATCACCCAAAACCTGACAGAAAAAAAGGTTGCTGGGGCGCGAAATACTCTGACCTGGAAATGACGTCATGGATAACGTAACACCAAAAGAAGGCTATTTCGCCCCGTCAACGTCATCCTATTATATTTTGATACTATTTTAGAATGTTACAAATATTTGTAATTTGCACAAATAATTCGATATTTGTAATTATCAGTTATTGATCAAATGACATTTTTGGCAACTATTTTCTAAAGCTGCGTCCCATTTTAGGTTGCACCTATTATCATATTATGGGACGCAGTCCCACATATGTAGAAATTTCCAAAAGTTAATGGTTTGTATTTTTTTCGAAACGGATGTGCCGAGTGCGCGCAAGCGCACTAGGCACGAATTTCTATGGGGCCAAAAAATCGATGCTTTTTTTAAAATAAATTTTAAAATTGGCAGATTTAATACCCACAGTTTAAATTCTTTTAAAAATATACAGGAGAATACGGATGGAAAGTCAAAACTAAACTCTCTAAACATATTTTCTAAGAAACTCTCGTTGTCAAAAGAGATGAAATGATCTCGCCAAGTTCTCGCGAGAATGGTCATTGTAAACAGGTGCGTTCAATATCGTGATTAGTGTTTGTTTACTAGATAGATGTTTAAGTATTAAAAGCTTTACAACACTGAATAGTAAAAAGATGGTCTTACCTTAGGCTTAGCTGATCATGGAGATTCTTTAATAAATCCTGTCTGTGCATGTGTAGTTCCAGTGTTTTTTTCTCCAAAATCCTGATTGAAACAAGTCGTCATTTTCTGCCAGGTTTTTATATCGATCTTCTCCACCCAATACTTCTAAAAAGATATATTGGAATACAGAAAATCACCCAAAACCTGGCAGAAAAAAAGTTGGTTACTTCTGCTGGAGCGCGAAATACTCTGACCGGGAAATGACGTCATTAATTACGTAACACCAAAAGAAGACTATTTCGTCCCGTCAACGTCATCCTATTACATTTTGACACTATTAAATATTTGTAATTTGCACAAATAATTCGATATTTGTAAAATTTATGAGTTATTGATCAATGACATTTTTTACAATGTTTTTCCAAAGCTGCGTCCCATTTTAGGTTGCACCTATTATCATATTATAAATGTATATAAGAGAAGGTGTGTTTGAAAGTTTCCAGTCTAATTATATATGCCCTAACGGGTCGATGGTTGCTTCAGTAAAATAACTTTTACTTTACTTTTTTGTCATAATTAAGAAATCCGCCTTGTTATTTATAAGGTCTTTTTAACCATTAGAAATTTACCTGTTGGACAAGTGTTTTGGTAGAAGGAGCGAACTTTCGTCATCTGGGGCCGAACTTTATTTTCCAGGATTGAGGACACCACCTGGCAGTTCGGTCGGCCCAAGATCCTGCGTGTACATGTTGATATCACTGAAAAGATCATTTAGTACATTATAAAAAACATGTAGCAATATGAGCAACAGAATAAAAAAAAGGTTTGTCACACTAAGAATGCGAATAACTAAGACGGTATTTTCTAGATGGAATCTCAATGAAACAAACTACCGATATTCAAAATATGCTAAGTCTATAAATAAAATAAAATAAATAATTAGCAAAATGCTAGTAAACCATTAAATTTTCGGTTTTTCTAAAATCCTTTTAAAATTTTAAGCCTTGGAATCAAACGATCTTCATACATGTATTTAGTTAATGCATATACTCACTAGCACAGTTGCCTTTGTTCTTCCATGTTGTATTGGTGGCGGCCATGATGGAATATCGTCTCATCTAAATGTGTAGGGAGGCTGTCAAAACAGTTCAGAGTTCTGACACAACAGGTCAACCCAATCTTTCGGTTACCAAAATCTACAAAAACGTTTAAATAAAGATTTTATTCTCGTTTGAAAAGTACATGTAAATGTTATAAAAACGAACAATTTTGCAATTAGCTGATTAAAAGTCTTATAAATAGCAGCAATGTAATTTTGTAAGGGTATAGATATGCTTTACTATTTTTGAATACAAAGCATAAAAAGATACACGTTTCTTTATGTATATCAACTTTACAACTATGTGCCAAAGCAATGTGTTGTCTATTTGGGAAAGAAACGATCTTATAAAATCATTTATTTGGCCAATCGAAATTAATTTTTTCCTATGAGGGGGGACTACCAATTAGAAAAAGGGGCATAAAGCTTTTGATAAAAGTTTGAAATAAATATATAAATAAATACACGAATAAATAGAATTAGTCGGGAAAATCCTCTAAGTATATATAAATATTGCAGATTTAGTTTTAAGATTAACTTACTGGTGCTAAATGTGCTACAGAATTGAATTCTTCCCTTTCTTCTATTCATTGCATTTTCTCTTTGTGATGGGAACTTAACAATATCTAGGTTGCTATTTGGTTCCCAAACAGAGGCGCTCGGACTTAAAGTGTGGTCTGTGTTTATCATCTGAAGTTCATCTTGTGTAAAATGCAAGTCTTCTTCGTCATCAAATATTTGGTTTTCAGAAAAGCCATTGTCGTCTGCTGATGTTGGTGTTACAAAATCTGTTGGCATGACAACAGTTTCTTCTGAACTAAAAATAGCTGCTGTTGTTATGCTTGTTGCTGATGTTGTTGTTTCTGTGCTTTTTGTTGATGCGCTATTAGTTGAATTAGGCATTATCGTTGGTAATTTAGCTGCTGGTGGAGAAGAAGCCAATGTTGTCTGATTAGTAATGTCCACGGTCATATCTTGAAAATCAGTCATAGAACCTTCTGGTGTTGATGTATCATTATACTCCATTTTAGGTGTGTTAGTACTATCCGCCATTGTCCGATCACGTTTTGGAAGCTCCAAACGACGTGTCGTCATTATTGCTTGAAGTTGTTTTCTCCTAATTTCTGGAAAGTTCACAAGAGATCCCAATTGAAAATGAGAATCATCAATTTCATTAAATGGTGGAGTAAAATCAATTTTCGGAAACACTAGAAGCGGTCCATTCCTGATGGAGCCATGTAAATGTCTAAACAAGGGTTCGAGAAAATTCCTTTCGGATTCTCTCTCTCCGTTGAACCATGGATTGGTACTTCCCAGATTTAACACATTAGAAATAGTTTCTGCGTGAATATCTGTATAACCCGTACCCGATCGCCTATCAATCGGTGTATTACGAAAGGTTGTCAATCTTAATTTGTCCGACATGTTTTGCTGACTTCCTTAATAGTCGCCGAAGTTCTAACTACCTTGTTCAATTACTGGACGGTAAACATCAAACTAACTACCAGAAGAATATTTCTCAGTTCACAAAAGTACATTTGAAGACAAATTCCATTCAAAAACAAAGAATATTTTAAGAAAGAAGAAAAGGATATTTCAGCGAAAATACGAAAATGTACATAACCTGTTAGTGATCCATCATTTTTTCTGGTTGATTGGTTATGACATTAATAAAATGATCTAGTTAGTACTAAATTATACTTTTGTCGTGTTTATTGGTATACACGATAGGTGACAAAATCTAAAGCAATAAATATACACATCTTTAATATGAATGTATATAATATATTCTAATTTCCCCCTTTTTAGCTATCTTGAATTAAAAAACGACTGAAATTAGGTTCAAAAGTATGCAATCATGGAGAAAAGCAGAGATCCCAATGGGGCATCCGAATGTCAAAAGTCCGAAAGGGCAAAGACAAATCCAGAAAACACCAACGAGACTCACAGGATGAAAAAAATACCATATTAAAAACAAAAATTCTCCTGTTACACACAATACAATAAATGTTACAGGTAATTACTGTGATTAAGGATAAGGTGCAATCCCTTAAAAATGGTAGAAATAACTGGTTATTTAAAAGGTATATACACGAATTTCTTAAAATGTGTCAGACAATACATTATACCTGATTTTTTTCCTGTAAAACAATTTCTTTTGTTGTTCTGGACGTTTGGCTGATTAAACCTACTGGAATCAATTATTTGAACAAACCTAATCACAATTATACCAATTAATCTGTCATTCTAGAGTCAATCTTTTAGTAAAAAATATAGTATTATTTTGAACATAAATCAAAAGAGGCTAACAGTAATATGCTTGGCCATATAAATGTGCTCTCTGCCCACTTATAACTATTTCTATTGACTTTACAGCATTCTTACTTTTTAACTCATACCTTTCCGGTATAACATTGTGATTGATTAAAGAGACTGTATGTGTGCCCCAGGTGGTTGAATGGGGCAGCCCTATCATTCGTCAGGCTATAATGCGGGAAACCTGACCGCTTACCATAATTGTGCACCGTTTTTGGAAAAATGTCTCGTTCATCGAACGTAAAAGAACCCTGCTGCAGAAGGACCCGTTAGATCCCCATGCAGGAGGCTAAATTATCCGTCCCTACCCATCACTCATTATTATAGTGACAGTCTTAAACTCTGCTCCCCGATTGGCCTTGCACGTGTCCCGATTCCTTCCACTTCATAATCATTGCATGTTCATTTTGTCATCCCTTTCATGTTCATCTTCCGGAAATAGTCGAAATCTTGCTTCTTGGGAGTAAAGCAAAAATAAACAAACAAACTAAATAACTAACTTACTAACTACACTAACTAATTAACCAACCTAATGTTAACAAAAAAAAGATACCTGGACAATGGATTATCGAACATGGCTTGCTGTTGATTAATTTATTTTGATAGATTTTTAATAGTCAATATTTTAAGTAGTTCACCAAAATCTTTTATTCATATTTTTATTCTATGTTACCGACAAAAATTACCGTCTTACAAGAAAAAAATCAATAAACCCGTAACTAGTTATGCTTGACTACATAAACTCACCTTACCAGGGTTGTCGTCGTCGTCTCATTTAACAGGTTGTCCATTTTGTTGCCCGCTAAGCAAACAATTTGAGTACTCAGAACATGACTGTGTTCAGTAAAAGTCGTGTGTATAACGTGGCCATTTTTATGTGGATAGCACAAAATGAGGATGAAAATTTTTATGATGAGTCTTTTTATATAAGGCTGTGAAAAACTGTTTTTTAAGTTAATAAAGTGATGGTATCTTTTGCATATATGTGTATATTTTTCATTCTTTTTGTAAGAATTACGAAACTGACATGTTCTGTGTTTTTTACCAAATACTTTAAATTTTATGAATAATTGATTTAAATACAAAATTTCCGCCACTGTGTGACAGATTTCCAGACAAGCCTCTGTGCATCCATTTTATATAGTACATTCGAGTATTTTAAAGCGATTTTGAGCTCATATCTTACATCCTGTTTATCGAATATTAAAAGCGCAGGAGACATTCTTGTTCCATGGAAGACTTAAAACGTTTATTATCTATAGGAGAATTTGACAGCGTGGCATATTTTTTTTTGTAACAGATTGTTCGAGCTGTAACACAGTCTCTTACTGCTTGCCATGTACTTTAACTTGATACATTAGACTTTTATTGCCCATTTATGATTAAAACAACAAATGAAATGTAGCCTTGTAAATATTAAACAATATTTTATTTAGAATAATTATAAATGAGTTCTTCAGAAATCGCACCTTTACAAGCAAAATCAAATAATAAACATGAATTAAACAGTTACAGTGACTAACTGAGGCATTTTGATAAAACATAATTTATCTACGAAACATGTAAAACAATATAACATTTCAGTTTTTTTTATAGTAAAATCGACATAAAAGCTTAGTTAACAAATAAATCACAAAAGCTATCACAAAAACAACGATTTATTCATCTGTCTTTTCTAGAATGAAATATGTGTTTCTTTGTCCCTCTATTTTCTTCAGTTTATTTGGTGAAGTTTCGATTTGATCCGGATGTACGTATATATCTTCCGGTTCCGCCTCTAACTTAGCATACGACTGTGCACTATCACCCGATTCAGATAAAGTGATATACCCATCTTTAGTTAGGTTTGTCTCGTTCGGAATGACATCTGGTTTTGATGGGTCCTCTTCACTGAAAATTGACTGTGGCGAAAGATATCCATGGTTATCTAGTTCGACTTGACGAATAGAGGGGGCACTCGGGTATTTCCGGGAACTGATACTGCCTTGAGACAAGTTGACTATATCTGTAGAGCAAGACTGTCCATCTAGTGCCAAACTTACGCAAGATACCATCTGAAAAATAATTTGCAAATTATTTAACTGTCATGCCAAAAGATAAAAAAGATCCAACATTTCACAAATAAACAACAGCTTACTAGTTATATCTTAAACTTTTTGTTTTGTTTGTATTTGCTTTCAAAATTTTTCACATGAGCTCATTGTAGAACTGTATTTGCCATTTATCATTCATGGAAAGGAACCACAGTAATAGCAAACCTACACTTTTCTCATCGATTTCTGCATAAATTTCTGACTTTCTCCTGTTATAGGTGACGGCCTTGTAACGGGACGACTCTGATGACTCCCTGCCCGAGTCACATCGTTGTTCTTTACTTCTTTTACTACAAAGAGACAAAAAGAATATATGTATAATAAGAATGTATAATGAACAAAAAATAAATCGAAAATGAAAATAAAAAATGTTACACTCTGGTAATATACTCAATGTTTTATTTTTTTTTATGTCCATGTAATATATTTTTAATAATTATACTAATTCAGCTTGAAGGCTCAATTTACCGATGTCAAATTAAAACGTGTGGCTCTCCTGATGCTATATATTATGGTAGTTGTATTGGTAAACACTAATTTAAAATAAACAAATGATATCAATATTTGAGATGTTTTTTTTTGTATTTCTTTTACTTTAACAAGGTCTATGTCAATGTCATGATGTTAGATGTATAAAGAATCTTACTTTTTCTTTGTACGCTTCCTACAATAAACGGCTATCAAAACGATAAGCGCTAAAACGAATACTCCCATTATTGCCCCTCCAATGAAGGGAGCGTAGGAGCCCGCCTGGGTATGGAGATGTTCTGATCCTTTTCCTCCCGATGGTGGGTTTGATTGGGATGTTCCTGGGTCCGGTGGCAGTACTGAAGGACCTATTGGCGTTCCTGTAATATAAAAAATACAGCACTAAGTATAAGTTAGAAAATCAATGGTTAAAAAAAGTAAGAACTTGAAAAAAAAAGATCTATCATATAATTCATGTAATGACATAGTTTAATTAAATGTTAAACAGTCTCAAAAGCTAGAAACTATTTAAACTATAATGAGGATACATACCACGGTTACAATGGTTGTAGTAGAAGAGTTTGACTTTGTCCATCTGTGGTTTGATTGTCTGGTCCATGATGGACCCAGATTTCCTACAGACTGGTCTGTTTTCCAATGCCTCCTTACAACGAATCGCATCATCAATGTGGCTGAAATAGATATGATATATAATGTAACATGGGTTGTAATTCCATATTCCTACAATATTTTCTTTTTATTTTATGTTTAAAGTTGCAACGGTTACTTAGTTTTGTCTCTGGCTTCGTTAAATATTTTTTCGTGTTTTCGTATGTTGTAATTATATATTTTTGCTGCCTTTGATAAGCTTTGTTTCTCTGAAAAGAAAATTAAGAATAATTTTTAACGTTGTCTTTCAATGGTTAGAAACCGACCTTTGTCAACCTCTTTCAAGAAATTATAACGGGTATGTCCAATTAAGAATCAGGTGCTTGATATTTTGTTTACCTGCAGACATGTAGTCTTTCGTGTTCGTTGTACTCGTGTGTACCTTCGTGGAAGACAGTTTCGTCAAGGTTTTCAGGAAGGTCATCGAAACAGTTTAAGGTCCTCTTGCAGCACTGAAACCCCTTCTTAATATCCCCAAAATCTGAAATATCGAACAAAAATATAATGTCTTGAGTGAGTGAGTGAGTAAGTGAGTGAGTTGATGTTGTACGCCCGTGGAACGCTATAATGTTTTGAGACTTTATTTGTACATTAACATATAGTAAAAATACTTAAATTACAAAATGCATGTACTGGTTTAGTTTTTAAAACCCAGTGCATTCCATTTCCATTTTCTAATAATTCATAATTGGTATTTTTGTTGATTTTTTAATTCGAAAGAGAGCGAATAATAAAGGAAGATCACGGAAGAAATTAAAACCAGCAATCATACACGGAATGACCACTCTATCATTTTTTTTTCAACAGGTAATCAGCAACTTCAAGAGACAACTAGAGAACAACAGTGGCATTTAAATAACGTTGTTTTGTTGTTGAATCTACAGCATGTTAGCTGAGGTCTATGCCACAAATTTATTATTTAAAAAACATCATTCCCAGTCTATCCAAACATATACATGTACATGTTTGTAGTGGAAAAAAAATAAACAACATGGCTATAAACTGTGAAAAACGACATAATCTGTCGAAATGTGCCTTCAGGCTCGAGAGTTCTTGTCATCATTATACCATTTATCATTATATCATGATGTTTAATGCTTATAATATCCGATTAGATCAAAAGATAAAAATATATTAATTACTGTACAAAATAAAAAAAAAAAAACAGGTAAACTATTAAAATCAAATTCTTATAAAAAAAAAAAAAAAATAGAAATAGGTATAAAGAAGACAGCAGAAATATACGACCAATTCACGAGCCAACTCACCACTATGACTACAAAATGAGTTTATCCGTGATTTAATAGTGGATCTATCAGTGCCAACTGGTGGGAAAATAATGCTATTTAAATCAATGTGAGATTTAATTGGTCCATTTGAATCTGTTGTTTTGGCATCAACCGTTTCCGCGGGACTTGTTGGGCTTCCGGTTATAATTGAAGCGGTACTTTTACTTGAAGTTGCAAGTGTTGATGTTTTCAAAGAATCTGTAATTTTGCTTGATGTTACACCAAATTGTTCTTTAGATGATGTTGAACTGGTTTTAAACAATGTTATTGGCGTTGTATTAGCAGGTTTTAGATTCTGTTTAGTAGTTGGCACACTTTGTGCTGTCGTTTTGTCACGAACCGTTGTCACTTGGCTTTTATTAACGTTTGTGGTAGATTGCTGAGTGGTTGCCTCAGGAGTATTGTTCTCTCTTTTGGTGGTGACAGGATCCCCAGTTATGTTACTAAGAGTGGTGGCACTGACAGTTTGACTATCAGATCCCTTTGATTCCTTGGATGGGGACAGCTTATTACCAAGATCTCTTATTTTGTTTAGTTCTTCGAGCATTCTCTCCTGCATCTTCCTTATAGCTTCCGGTGAAACAATCGGGGGATTCATTTTAGAAAGCATTGATAGTCGTTGAATGGAATGGAGCTAAAAGTTATCCTTCAGAATGTCTTTGCAGATCGAATAGAGACAAACTGGTCAAAATCTTATTTATCAATCAACTATTCCACAATAAACAAAAATACACAAAATGAAATTTAAAGAAGAAAGTTCACTAGCGAATCATATTTGAGAGTCGATCATTATTTAAGGTCATGCAAGTGATTCTTTTCCAATGATTGTATCCATAATCAAACACATCTGTAAACTGTTTTACTCTATTTGTGAACTATTGTTAAATAATGTAACAAAACACATTTTTCCCAAAATAGTGTATTCAAAAACCTCATTTGTCGAAATAGTACTGATTCAATGCATTACGTATTTTCTGTGAGGAAATACTTGTGTGACACATAACTTGTAATGCCATCAATCAAGGTAGAGAAATGCGTTAATAAACATGGCGGATGACGTAGTAAAGGGAACTTTTACTTCAGAACAGATCGCCACAAACCACACCAAATAAGGTCCATCGAATATGTACCTGAAGAAAATATATGATGGTGCAAAAATTCAAAAAAAGTAATAAAAAAGCCACCAATAAAGCCTCAAACGGCTCCTCAGACCAACCTTTGATATCATTTTTTAAACAGAACCCCTTTGTTTTATCATGGACAGTGGTCAAGTGGCTGGAAATGAAGACGTCATATATACATGATCATACATGTATCAATTATTCATTTTTTAAACATGTTTGACTTTTTAATCTATATTCATACTTAAAATAATATTACACAAAATCTTACCTATTCTATAGCAGAATCTTTTTCGTTCTTGTCGTCTCTTTTTGATATCAGCTCTAAACGAAGGGAAGATAACCGTATCAACATCATGTACATCGGTAGAGTTTCCTACATCTTCTGGCATTATTCCTCCATCTAAATCCTCATCATACACGTCTATTTCTGTTGTTTTGTCTATCACACTCGTTGTAATGTTATTAATTGCATGATGTGTTGGTGTAGTGTTATCGTCCTGTACAGTTGGAGTAGGATTTACTCTAGTTGTAACGACGACTTGTGACTGTGTTGTTTTGATTAATGGCGTCTGTGTTGTTAGGCCAGCTGGTGTCTGCTTTTCTGTGGTAGTTGGTGCTTGAGTTGTTAATGCTGTTAGTTGTTTAGTTGTCTTAATTGCTGGTGTTGGTATTGCCTTGGTTGGTGATTCTGGTAGAGTGGTCAAATTAAAGGATGCTGACCTTTCTGTTGTCAAAGGTTTAGTGGTTGGTCCTTTTGTAGCTACAGTGCTAGTTGCTTTATTTGTTTCAACGGTGGTCTTTTGGATAGCGGCATCAGGTGTAACTATATTCTTCGTTATCGCTGAAGCTGACGTTTCGGAAGACTTAAGTGTCGTTTTCTCAGTAAAATCAGTCTGTAGATTCGGTACACTGTTTGTACTGAGAATATTTTGATCTTCAGTCTTCAAGGAGGGACTTGTTGATGGCTGGATTACTGTTGTTACAGATTCCGATGTGCTTGTAAGAATGTCAGAAGTATAAGTCTCAAAAGTCGTTGCTTGTTCCTTTCTTGTAGATAAAGACGTTTTAATTTCATTAGATGTTGTTGCAATTGGTGCCTTAGGAGTCGTTTTAAAATTATCACCATCTGTAGTCACATTTTGGATGGCTTGCATTTGATTTTGTATAAAGTTTTTCACGAAATCATGAGGAACAATTTGTACACCGTTCGTTTGAAACATTTTTCCTTTCACAGACTTGTCTGAATCGGATATAACAACGTCAGAGAATGTAATTTTTCCAAACTCGACTGAATTTCTAAACTGGTTATCTTCTTCCGGTGAACTTGATTTCAAACTATTTTCACTTTTAGTTATATCCGACTGTTTACTATCCCATTTTGTATTGCCTTTTTTATTTGATTTTCCATTTTTCTTATTCTTATTTTTTCTGTTTTGTTTCGATTTTTTATTCCTTCCTTGTTTCTTTTGTACTGAATCAAAATTTAATGGGTCTCCATTAGGAGTGATACCATTCGGATTCTTAAACTCAACGGCTATGTCCATACTTCATTTCAGATTTTTTTTTGAACTCATACACATAGATCCAATTAATAACCTCAACTCCATATGTTACAACTAATGCAAATATAATCTATTTCAGTTTCAAAATATGACTTGAATTTTCTTATTCACAAGTCTTGTGCAAGAAATTACTGACTGTCACATACGTGTGTTCTAATCCATCATGCGTCACGCCTGACTAGCCATAAACGAATTTGAACGAAAGATTACAAATAAATTTATAACTGTGTACATACTCCTACATGACAGCACTTGTAATTAATCAACCTGATATAATACTTAAACACCTTTAGATCTATGGTTGAAATTTACTTTACTGAAATGTTGCTGGTGTACGACAAAGATATCCATTGAATCCTTTTTTATTTCAAATTATGTTCAAATTTCTTCACTTACACTATTAATTTGTTTTTATTTATCAGTAATTTAGTACCTTTTGAGACTAATTTGCTAAGAATAATTCAATGGAAGTAATAGTTGTATATTTTGATAATTTTATATTTTCTTCCAGTCAGGTTTAAGTTTAATACCAGATGTAGAAGTTTTGTTCCTTTTTAAAATATGAACATTTCATTTTCTACGACAAGTTGCTTGCTTAAGGCAAAAATTTCAAATTAAACATAATAGAAAAATTCGAAAAAAATAACCAGAATACTATCAACAGTTATCTTCTAATTGTTTTAAAAGATGTATGTTTTTATCCAGTATGTAATTTCTTCAGTGTACCGTATAATTAATTTATTAAATAAATGACTCAACAGGTGAACGACATCAAAGTTAAATACATTGAAATACTTTTTTGTAAAAAGTTGGATCAATTTATTGTGGTGTGGTATGTTAGATGCATTCTATAATAGTTAGTGTAATTTGATTTAGTTGTTATAAAGGGGACGGTTTAACATACATTGTCTCCTTTTTGTTCTTTTTTTTTGTATACTAATGGATTGAAGAATCTGTGCATCACTTTGTCTGGAACTTTGTTGTCATTTGTATTTTGTAAAATTTTATTTGATATTTTACACATTTTACCAAACAAGTATTTCAAAATCATTTTCCTAAAGATCTTGACACTAGTTTCATTTTCATGCCACTAAGAGATGTTTTGTGTGCAGTTTGAAATCAGGTGGTGTCAATCTGGAATTCACAAAAACACATTTCAAAAGCAACATATTTTTTTAAATTTGGATTTTGAAAATTTTAAGATTTTTACCATGAAATGATCTACATCATTCACTTGGCATTCAGTGAAAATTTCAAGCCGATAACTGTATTTTTTTCACGAATTTCGCGATCGCGGAAGAAGAAATTTGGGTACAATTGATTTTCCATGATTATATTTCTATAGCTTTTTGCACATATTTTTGCATACTCAGTTTTTGGTCTTATGACAAGTGTCCTTTCCCAAAGAATGATTTGATCAATATAATGAATAAAGTTATTGAAGTTGTCAGAAGCAAAAGAAATAAACAAAGTCTTAAGAACAAAAACAAACAAAAAATGTTTTTGAAAGAATTTCTTTGGTGAAACACGACAACAACCTGAGGCCTACATGTATATAATGATGTGTTATTAGTTTTTAGGTTTTCAACCAAAAGGTGGATTCGAGTATTTCGATCTGTGGGCTACAAATATTTTTGGCTGAGATTTTTTTTTATATTTAAACGTAGTATAGTGAGTGAGCTTACAGAAAGACAATTACATACCTCTGATGGGATTATGGACTCATTATTTTAATTTATAATGTATTAGTTTCTTATTTATTGCTTTGTTTTAAATTCACTTTATTCAGGTTAAAATATTTTGGAAGTAAAAGAAATGATCAATTTGTAGCTATAATGTTACCATTTGAATTGAAATTTATCTATTTGCATTAATTTACCAAAAAAAAGCCACAATTAGGTAGCAGCGGTGGGATCCTTAGCCGAAACTTTTATTCCATCATAGGACAATGGTAACATCATGAGGCGAAACAAAAAATTAATACCAAAGCGGGTATAAAAGCGATTAAAGACAAAGAACCTATCAATTTGCAATTTTTTAAAAACAAATGAAATACACATACATGTATATGAAAAATATTTGGGTAAACCGTTATTCAAATGCCCTTTACTAAACACATTTTAGTAATGCTTTACGTACTCTAATTCGGCAAAAAATTGACCGGTAAGATGAGTTTTTGTAATTAGGCAAAACCTGTTTGGTCTTCAATTAACGTTTTTTATATAGTAAAACAGTTTTACAATGTCATTACAAAAAAAAATAAAAATGAAAAAAGAAGCTTTTTTGGTGCTCTAAATATAAACAATCAATAAAATTTTATGACAGAAACCCAATTTTACGATGACACGATATCCGGGTATTCATTGAGAGATTAAATGGTCAAGTACAAAATACCTGATCCAGGTAACATCGTGACAGGTACCAGGGTTTACATTTGTTGATTAGATTGTCATCTTTTTTGACAATGCATTATTTCTGCAGTTTTCTCTCAAAAAGAATACTTTGAAAACTTTTAAAACTGTTTTCTTCAGAGCTTTTACACAATATTGCTCTTATAGTGTGAAACTCTGTCTTTTATTATGTTTTAAAATACGAAAATGATAGGTTCTATGTTGTCTTTAATATGGTTGTGCTGTATATCGATATTTCAAGGAGTTACCTCTCATCAGCAGCATTTGAATCAAAACATCATTCATTTTTTTTACTTTGGAAGGTCAGAATCAAATGAAAAGTACTCAAAGCCAAAAGGTTCGAGCAAATATGAAATCGACCCTGTGCAGTGCAAGGAACCTGGTGCTTGAAATAATTATGAATTGAACAATTGGAAATTTCAATGATAAACTTCTAGTCCTTCATGGGATATTGGTGGGATCCTGAGGCGAAACTTCTATTCCTTCACAGGACAATGATTTCAGTTAATTTTACTAACTTACTTATCAACTTCGTCCCACAAAGGACATAAGACTTCAACAAGTTGCCACCACCTACTTCTGTCTTTTGCAATGTACTATGACTGTCCGCAGGAATAACCAATGTTTTGCAGCTTTAATTTGTTATAAGACGGCGTTAAGATTTTCTTTTTTTTTCTTGTAGGTGGTTAGCGTTCCCAGATATCTCTGCTACACGGCTGGTCATCTCCTCACTCATAATATTTTCTTATGAAAACAATTCCGTGAGAAAATCTTCCGGTTATGAGAGAGAAGAGGAAATGCGCCCACTTCAAACTGTACGTGTGTCACATTTGGAATGTTTTATTACATAGTTGTAGTGTAAATCGGAAAAAGGGGAATGTCATGCAGTGTAAAAATGATTTTTACAATAACTTTAAGTCATCGGAATGTCAGTGGTAGCACTATCCGTTCTGATTTCATTTTCCCGTGACTGAAAGAGTCGAAAATTTTGGACAAAAACTATTTCACGAGTACTGTTTCGATGCTTTCCGGCAATTTGTAGTTGTTATTATTGGTGCATTAACACCAGATGCTGCCCTAAACTGTTTGAAAAGAAGTAAAGTGTCTAGATATGCCGTTTGGGGATAATATGACGAAAAAATGTGAATATTATGAGAGAGAGGAATGGTTGTGCGGGAGAAAATGCGCTATGAGTGAGAAAAATACTTGTAAATGAATGAATGGTACTATGATGTGTTCTTTTTTCATTGTTTCTCAACTATGGTATCTAGAACACACTTCAGACATTTTTGTGATGGTTAAATGGAATTCTGTCGCCTGTCACATGACCTTGACCTTACTTTTTTCTGAAGGACCAGCTAGACCTTCATTGAGTTCTGTGAAGGAGCCGACAGACGAGACATACTTTAGTGTCAACTCTTGTATAGATTTTATCAAGTAACATTCGGGACAAAAGGTTGCAAAAAACAGTCACTTAGATATTTAGGGCAAATTCTATTGTGCATTCTATAAAAAGCAGCTTTTTTACTATTGTCATTTAAGCATTATAGCGATCAAGTTTAACCCCGCCACATATTATATGTACCTGTCCTAGGCAAGGAATCTTTGACAAAGCTTTTCGTTTGTACTTGTCTTTGTGATGTTTTCTGTTCCTTGTTTAAGAAGGGGGTTGGTTTGTGACTATTTTAGGACTGGATTTGAATTAAATGCATTTTATTTAGACCATGGACCATTTGCAAAACCGCGAGCAGCGCCTTCTGGCCTCGTTGAAGGCTGCTGGCGGGTGTCCATTGTGGTTTTTCTAAATTGCCGCTTGATTGTTGGCTGTGTCGAGTACACTTATTCCTCATCTCATTATTTTCTACACATTGTTTTTTTTCGCTTGTCAGTCAAAGTATCCCAACCAGTTTCAAAGTTAAGAGCCTTTTTACTGGCAAATTTAGTCAGATCAGTTAAAATTTTGACAGCTTAAAGTTGGACTTTTTCTCCAGTTTCTTTATTTCAAGTTCGAGGCAACCATCCCAGACCTCTCTAGTATATTCTAGAAAAAGTCGAATAAATGTCAAATAAAAAGTCGATAGACTCTATACGTCAAAAAATATATTTTAATTTTCTTAGAGCTTTAAGCTGCTTCATGCAAGGAAAATTTAACAATATTGTTTATATGAGCTATTGTCTAATTTTCATCAGACATAAATGTTACACTTAAATGTTTGCGATGGTCTACAATTTCTACCACCTCATCATTAGAAAGAATGTTTGTTTCAACATAAGCACTATTGAAAAAATAAATTCTTTTGTTTTCTTATGATTAAATTCAACAAGCCAATCTTGTGACCAGTCGTGTAATATCTTCAAATTATCATTTATCATTTTTTCTAATGACAAGAAATCATTTTCAGCAAATTGGAGGGAGGTGTCGTCTGCGAAAATTCGTGCGATTATCCCCAAATTGTCAAATTATATCATTAATATATAATAGAAATAATAAGTTACCAAGGACGGAACCCACTGTTACTGTACCAAAGGAAGAAGAAGTCTGATTTAGGGCAACAAACTGTTTCCTATTTGTTATAAAATATTTTATCCAGTCCAATATGATTAGTTTACTATTAAACCCCGATGCCTTACTCTATCAATGCCTTAGAAAAAGTCACAGAAAATTAAAATATCTGATAGTTTGTTATCAAAAACATAGCAGAGTGACGCTGGAGAAATCCTGATTGGTATGGATAGAGCAGAGAGTTTTTTATAATATGATTTTATTATAATATATGTATGTATAATAAAGGTAACAACTAAATTACAGGGATGATCAATCTCATATACCCAAGAAGAAAAGGCAAAGACATACCAGGGAATTGAAGAGCGCAATAGTCCAGACTTGGTACAGACATTTCAAAAGAAACGGTGGGTTGAACCAAGTTCTATGGCGCAAAACCTCCCTCTTCCATTGCGATCTAATGGTCTGGTAACACAAATAACAAAGTTGTGAGACACAATAGGGATAAAGAGGTTTCAATATTAAAACCTTTTTCTTCACAGCTTAACAAAGAAATAGGGTGGTTGTTTGAAGGATTTGGTTTGTCATCCTTTTTGACAATTGGCACTACTCTGTCTATAGTTTCTGTACTGAGGTGGATATTTACGTTTTTCTTGTGAAAAATTGAGAACGTCTCGTTTGATAATAAGAGGTTGTTCCTTGAAATGCACCCACCTCATTTGGTATTATATTCAAGCATTTCTTTTTACTTTATCACATTCATTCATTTATAGTATTTCATATAAGTAGTTTTCTCACTCATAGTGCATTTTCTCCCGCACAACCATTCCTCTCTCTCATCATATTTACGTTTTTTCGTCATATTATCCCCAAACGGCAAATTTAGACACTTTACTTTTTTCAAACAGTTTAAGGCAACGATCTAGTGTAAGTGCATCAATAATAACAACTATAAATTGACGGAAAGCACCGAAACAAGACTTGTGAAAAAGTTTTTGTCCAAAATTTTCCACTCCTTCAGTCACGGGAAAATGAAATTAGAACGGATAGTGCTACCACTGACATTCCGATGACTTAAAGTTATTGTAAAAATCATTTTTACACTGCATGACATTCCCCTTTTTTCGATTTACGCTACAACTATGTAATAAAACATTCCAAATGTGACACACGTACAGTTTGAAGTGGACGCATTTCCATTTCTCTCTCATAACCGGAAGATTTTCTCACGGAATTGTTTTCATAAGAAAATATTATGAGTGAGGAGATGACCAGCCGTGTGCTAGGTCGTCTGAAAATTCCAAGTCCTCCAAGTGGCTGAACAAAGTCCTTTGGATACCTCTCTTTTGTCACATGTGGTCTTTCTTTGCATCCAATCAATGACAATCAAGAACAGGATAGGTGATACGACGCATTATTGTCTTACTCCGGATTTGGCACTTAAAGAGTCTGTGATTGTTTTTTTCAAGGATGACGCTGTATTCAAAGGTAACATAGAATGCTTTCAATCGGTTGCAAATCTTTAGCGGTATTCTATACGATCTTACAATTTTCCAGAATGTTTCCCTATGTACCCTGTCAAATGCCTTCTTAAAGTCAATGAAGGTGATGTATAGCATTTGCAAATTGATACATTTTGAAAAGAGAAGATCTGGTCTATACACCCTTCTCCTCTTCTAAATTAGGCTTGCTCCTCTCACAGTTTCTTATCAATCACTTCATCTGTTCTACTGAATAAGATTTTATAGAAGACCTTACTAGGGACAGAAAGTAGTGTCATGCCTCTTCAATTATCACATATGTGGAGGTCCCCATTATTAGGAAGTTTAACAATAAGGATTTTTTTCCAGTCAAGTGGGAGGATCTCATTTCCCATATGTATGAAAATAGCTTCCACAGAGTGTTTGCTGATGTTGGCATGTCAGACTTTAGCATTTCTGCATGGATGGAATCTATGCCTGGAGATTTCTTATTTTTTTCTTAAGAGTTTTGATGGCATTCTGGACTTCTTCAAATATTGGTGATTTAAAATTTATATCTAAATCTTTCTCATCAGGTTCCGGTACAGCTGGGTCATTAGGTTCAGGGCAGTTTAATAACTCCTTGAAATGCTGGACCAATCTTCCTGCCTGTTCATTGCCTGTTGATAATTGGTGTCCAAGAGAGGGCTGGGTCGTACTTTTACCACACAGTTGCTTTGTTATTTTGTATACTGTGCTCATTTCTCCATTAGACGCTGCATGTTCTGTCTCATTTGCATGCATATCAACATACATTCTCCTGTCTTTCCTAGCGCTCCTCTTGGCCTCTTTTTCCTCTTTCTTTTTGTATGTTAGTTGTAGTTGTTCTTGTAATTTTACTGACTTGGTGCTGATAATTTTGTTCTTCAGAACTTTTCTTTCAGCTATTTTCTTTCGTGTTCCAGATGTAAGCCACTCCTTGTTCTTTTTCGTCCTATAACCTACGGTTTTCTCAGCTGTTTCGACGTATGTTCCCCTGATGTTTTCCCACTTTTCATGGATGTTTCCATTGTCATCAGTGCTATCTCCAAGCACTTTGAACCTGTGCTTTAGTTTAAGATTCAATACTTTCTTTACATCTGGTATCTATAGTTATTCTATATCAAGCCTCCTTTTTTACCTTTTTTGAGGATTTCTGCGAAGCTTTAGTTTTATTGTTGCTTCCAACAGGTAGTGGTCACTATTGACATCAGCACCTCTTGATACTTTAACATCATGTTAGGATCTACGCCATTTGTTTATTTTTTCATGATGTGATCTGAATGGTTTGTTGTTATACTATTTGGTGATTTCCAGGTTAGCTTGTGTACAAATGTATGTCTTTGTGTAGGAAGATGTAGACACCTATTATTTGGTTGTTGTTAAGGCAGAAGTCAAAAGACCTCTCCATTATAATTTCTTATTCCACAATCACGTCTGGCCATAGATTTTTCAGTCATTGCCAGCTTCCGCTTTTGCATTTAAATCACCCATTACCAGCATCATGTCATGCTGAGGAACTTTAGAGACAATCATCTTAGTAATAATTTGGTTCCCCAGTTTGGAATTTTTGGTTTTATTGTTGTTCTTTGCTCTTCATAATCATATACTGTTTGGCATTTTCAATATTTTTGGTAGAGCGCCTCTGATGACTCTTGAATAGACGAAACGCGCGTCAGGCGTAGCAAAATTTATTGTCTGGGTCATTTTTTTCTTGAAGTTGTTCATAGACATGATAGAACCAATCTTTCACCTCTTCTAGCATTATTGGTTGGTGCTTAACACTGTTGTTACGTAAGTTGAGAGTACTTTTAGTGAATCATGCTCTCAATAATTTGTGATTGGTTGGTTCCCATTCAAGCAATGTTTTGGATTACTGATTATGACAGCAACTCCACTCAGCTGTTTATGATTATAGCCTGGGAACAAGATGGTATGACCCGGCACTATTTATTCTGATTTTTCCTTCAATTTTATTTTGAATTTATTATTTTTATAAAGTGATAATATAAATCACTGAAGATTTTGTCAGATTTCATATACGAACACTGATTTTACTTATACAATTGTCAATTGTTATATCAATGTACATTATGGTGAAATGCTTTAAATTGAATAATGTTTTTAGTTCTGATTAATAGAAATTAAATTTCACACAAATGTATGTATTGAATATATTTTGAATATCTAGAAGAAGGAAAATTACGGTTTTATTATGATTATACTGTCAATAGAACACTGCAATAATATTTTAATAGAGAGAGATGTGATAATCGACAGGAGGTACATAATGTATTATCCTTTAGACCCATAGAGAGGGCTGTTATTTTTCATCATATTATTTCAAGCTTTTTGCTTCATTATTATACATGTAGTTTATGTTGATATGATCTTGAATGCGGACATAATTTGTCTGGCACAATTACATTGAGGGATTAGAATATAGCAAATGTCAATGTTATTGCTTGTAGTTTGTTTAAAAATACTGGTCGTATTGAGGTGTGAATATCTCATAGACTCATACAGAAATACACACACTTTTAGCAGTTTCATATATAATAGCTTCTCTGTACTTTGGCTGACGATTGAGGTGTTATGATTAACTTATTCTTTTGTACAATTTTTTTTTTCCAGATTTTCTTTCAGTCCGGTGATGTAGCATAGTGAGTCGAGTGGTATTTGAAATCGCGTGATCATCATTTCTTTGGAAGGAACAAATCAAGAATATTTGGTGAAAACGGATGATCGAGTGTGGTATACAATAAAAAAACATTTAGTATATGGACTCTTCCCACATTTTTTGTTGTTGTAAAACTTCATACTTCAGTTTTTAAGGAGGGAGGAATGTGGTGAATGAGCCGTAACGGTTACAGTGTAAAAGTCAATTACGTCACTTTGATGTTATTATTGACTCTTTAGTTTAATTCAAAATGTATTTGTTACTTAATCATTATTATTTTGTTTTAAATGACACAATGCAATTATTTTCCTTTCATTTTTTTCAAGTTAAAGTATTGTGGAAGTAAAGTGATAAATTTGAAGTTTGAATGTTAATAACTCACTGTTTAAATTTGATAAACTAAGTAAATAAAAAGAAGAAATCATTCGAATTAATGAATTATTTACTATAAAACCTACCAAAATCATTTACATATTTCCGAAGAAAGCTCCAGATATGTGAATAAAAGAATTTCTTTTTCTAACAAAAATCTCTAAATACTTGTATTTTAAAGTTAATATTATTTTCATGACAAATTGTGCACTCTAAAAGTATTCGTAGAATAAAAGCAAATAAACAAGGATATCCCTCTTGTTGCTCAAGTATTCCATACATTTAAGAAAAATCTGTGACAAGTCTAGTTATAAGCAAGATATATACAATGATGTACAACAACTTTTATGATTACTGGCTTGTATAAAGGTATCGAGCATTATGAATCAAGCATGTTTTACAGTTTGGTTGACATTGTGTCGGGCAGAACTTGCATATAGGAATGAGTATCTCCTGTAACAGGTTCTATATAGTCTGTAGGATCAGGGGTATTAGCGTTTTTGTCAATAATGTAGTAATCGTTTTTGTGACCAGCCCCTTCACCAATACCACTGTCAATTTCTTCCTCGATAGAAATCGGTGCAGGTTCTTTAATTTCCTTTGAATTGTTCTCTATTCTCACACCTGGTAATAGTTTTTGTTTTTCTGGGTCCATAGTGTCGTCGTCTTCCTTTGCGAGTGTCATATACTCCCCGGATGTTGGACTCGGTAACTGATCAATTTCGTCTTCCTCCTTCTGCAGCAGGAAGTACTCTCCTTCCGGTAACCCTTCAAGGGGCGCTGTCAGATCGCCTTGCTCAGGGTAATCGGCCAACGATTCATACGTTCCGTGGCTATCTCGGACATGCCCAAACCTGTTCATATCTAACGGGTTATACACGTTACTCCTCCTCTGCACCTCCACTCCTGCCTCGGTATATTCATCGATAGATTTGGATAGCTTTTGACTGGCCATAGGTTTCATTGGTTTACTATAGTTAGGAAGTGTTCTTGTTTTGTTTGGGTCGGGTATAGGAGGGAGCGGTTTGTTGGAGGCTGTTGGTTGGTTCCCGTCCACACTCACCCATCGCTTGAAAGTGTCTGTTACGGTGTTAGATACACCAGGGAGGCGTTTTCGATCTTTTTTATACGGAAGCTGAACATCAGTATGTTTGTTATAATGAGGATTGTCCTAAAACAAATAAAAAAGTAAAAGTTTTATAGGAGCTTGGAATGGTACTACTTGGAGTGAGCTAAATTGTGCAAACGTATTGATTTGATTGTTGATTACATTTGATTAAATATATTATATATGAATGACGGCAAGTACTATGGACAGAGAGAGCCTGGGTGCTCGAATGAAAAACCATACTTTAAGCTGAAACCGACAAATTCTATCGGTATATACAGATGAATAAACATAAGGTCTATAAATGCATGTTAATGTCATTTATATATTCAAATCACATACTTTTCCCCTAATATTTCAGAACAAATAGTTGCTTAACACTTTATTTTTTTCCTGAATCGTTCTTTGAGTTATGAACGATCAGTGGATATCGTTTTTACTCAATAATTAGTTCTGCCCAACCCAGTAATGCTTGATCAAGGATGTCAAGGGAGTTATACTATTGCAGCTATTAATTAATAATAGACATACTATACAGAGTTCTTCATATGTTGTGCCGTCTGAATCATTCACATTCGTCAAAGTAGTAGCCACGACTCGATAGTCCGCTTCTATCAGTTGTCTGTGAAAAACATAAAACAGTGATTATCTTGTTAAGTCGTCGAAACAGGGGATTATAAAGTCCTTTACATCCTTACCAATTAACTTATTGAATATGTATCTTACAGAATATATCATAGACCTTCATTTGACCTTTGAGATATCTTAGCCGAATAATGACATCAATGCAATGGATTCTGAATGGAGCTTCAATTGGATTATAAACGGGGAAAAGAGCATAATAATAAGTTTGTCTTAATTTGGCTAATATTTATGTTTTGTTTAACTTTTGTAAACTTGAATATACTTGACGAGGTGGCCAAACTTGTTGTGTACATAAATATACATGTATGTATGTACTTTTACCAAAGATACTAATTTAAAGACTTAAGTACCACACTTAAAAATCTATTTACATGCATCGAGGAAATAAAATATGTCTGACAAAGTAAATGTTTTATAAATTTGAATTGTTAAAGAAAGAGCATTTCTAAGTATTGTCACCTTCACAATGCGAACAAAATAGATACGAAAGGTTCTAATATATATAAAAGAATGCTATTACTTTTTACCAGACTAACAATTAAATGTTATCGAAATCATCGGAAAAGGGAAGGAATTCCACATCTTTAAGACGAATATTTTAAATCTAAATGTTTTCAACTATGCTAATTTCAATTTACCGTTTTCTCTTTTCAGCATTCCTACATCGACAAACACATAGAATTAAAATGAGAAAAAATACAACCAAACCACCGCTTCCGGCGCCTACATACGCCGCCAAATTACCACCCAACAGTCCAGGAGAATGGTCTTCTCTTATTGGTGGAAAAGTATCTAAAATATGCAAATATCAAACATATAGTCCATATTGGTCCAACCTGTTGAAAATTATGCGAAAAGCATGTTTCGTGCTGTTTTTTTATCCACAATAGTGATTGATATTATATATTTAACCAACTCTATTTAAAATTTGTCTTAAGTTTCTGTAACTTTTTTTTAAAACTATAAAAGGACAATTTATCCAACCAATACTGAAAGGAAACTCCGTACAACTATATTAAAAATATATGATAATGTTGATATATAGCGTTACAATAATTAGATTTTGTTTTTGTGTTTTCGGGCGTCCGACATTTGAATGCCCCATTGGATCCTCTGCATTTTGAACGTAAAGCCCAGCCCTGTTTTCTATACCTTTTGTTGTTGGAGCTGGACTCGTTGTAGTTATGGTGGTCGGATTTCCATATTCATCCTGAAACTTAGCCAAACACTCACTAAAGGCTGGACAGTTATTTTGGCTTTCACAACCTATATCAAATAAAAAAATAAAAGATATTTAGAATTGTTCTATTTATTTGAAAAAAAAAATGATATATTTTAAATTAAAAAAAAAAAGAATTGTTCTATTTATTCATTTATTGATAAAATCATTCATGCGGGGACTAATTCTACCTCATTATACAATTATACAACTACTGATATTTGGTATAAAGGCACGTAACGTAACATGTACCCTTTATTTTACAACCTAAAAACAATTAAGTATGGAAGCCCATTATAGTGCAAAAAAAAGACTGAAACATTTATATTTAATAGGAGATCGCCACTTATTAACTGGCGACTGCCACATAATTTATCTGGCGGTAGCCATATATTTTATTTTGCGGCCGCCATTTAATTATCCAGCAGGCGCAGCTTATTCCATAGCGACCGCCACTTAATTATCTAGCAGCCGCCACTTATTTTATGGCGACTGCCAGATAAATTAAGTTATGTCCACTAGATAAATAATGTAGCGACCGCCAAATAAAAAGTGGCGGCCGCCATATAATTTAATTTGCGGTCGCCATATCATATGTGGCGCCTACTAGATAATTAATTGGCGATCGCCAGATAAATTATACGGCTGTCGCCAGATAAATCATGTGGCGACCGTCAAAAACCGCCGAAATTTACATGTAGCCAATATTTTGTTTTTGTTTCAACTTTGGATATCATAATAAGGTCATTCACCTTAGAACTTGGTTCAAATTTAATTCATTATTTTAACATTAACATAAAAATACTTTTATCGAAACACAAAGATCAACTCAAAACATCGACCAGAACCCGATTTGGAAATTTAATCTTTGTGGTCTAAAAGAAAGTGAGTGACTTGGTGTTTTACACCCTTGTATCTATGCCTGTACCATACCTTAAGTCAGGACCATTTCGATCTCCAATTCCTCTGGTATGTATCTCTTGCTTGCTTGTCTTTTCTCTTGGCTATTTTAGATTGATCCTCCAAGCTCGGTAATTTTGTTATTACCTTTATAAGGGCGATGAACATGAAATGATGATAAAATGAACGTGGACTTATGATGAGAAATATAGGAGTAACGGTTTGGTGGAAAGAAAGGTACAGTAAATGTCGAAGACCACTGGAAAAGGAGAGTGGTGGGTAGGGGCAAAAAATTTTGCTTATGAGGTGCATTATCTCTCGATTCACAAAGAGATCTTTTGGGCGCATGAAACGTAGCACTTTCTACTGAAAAGAATGGAAATGGGGTGTGAATGCACGGCACATAAAAAAAATCACATTTTGAATATTGAATAAAAAAAAAAAAAAAACAGCAGTGGACGCTGTCGCCAACAAGATCATGGTAACTGAAGTTGTCACGATTAGTAATTTACAATATGGCTTCTAGTCAAATTCAGGTTTCCTTATTTACAAGTTTAGCAAGCAGCTTTTAACCTGTTGTAGTTTTTTTTCTTAACTGGTTTAAAAAACAATATTAGCATTTCATTGTTCTAATGAAGAGAAATAGGTGTCAAAATTCGTGATATGTCACTGGGACCCCTTGAGCATGGAGCCTGTATGTAATCCATGTCATTTTCTACAATTTTGGCTGATTAAAAATAAATTTTCTGTGCTTCATAAATTACTATGTGTTCTTTTAAGTTAGTTAATATCACTTAAGTTAAATTTTAACAGCAGTTTAATGGATTTGGATGAAAATGTAGAAAGTACATAATATGCAAATTTCTCCTGGGTATCATTCAGGGGAGCTAATCCATTTGAAAATAATTTTACAAAATAGATAAAGTAAATGTCCACGTAAATTAAGTAACTACTTGTAGGTTTTAATGATCATTATTATTTAATAAAAAAAACATAAAGTTTTGCAATAATTTATCGTCACTTTTTATTTTGAAAAAGTACAATTCATTAATGATTTTAATGGTCTTTAATCTGCATCATTTTCCGACCATATTTAGGCAGATCTAGCGATAAATATTCTGGCATAACCACATAATTAGTTGACGAAGGGGAAGTAAGTTTATTTTTTCCTTATATTGCTAAAGGGTACTTATAATGTTCAAGATGACGCTATTTTATGCGATTATGTCGAGTGGTATTTTTCTAAAACAAAAACATGGAGCTATTTACATTTGATTGTCTTTTAAGGGTTGAATTTACATGTTTTCGACGGCATTTCAGTCATTTTCAGGTCAAATGAACTATTGAAGAAGAACATTTAACCAAGAAAATTGAAATTAAAGCCTTCCATGAGACATGTCCAAGGATCCATCTTTTTAAATCTAAAGGCAAAGTGTTCTAAGTTGTTGAATAAAAATTGATTGTATATATACGTTAGTTCTCAAGTCTTCTTGCACTTAACTGCCACTGCTAATTTCCGAGCATCAGACTTTTCCACATCCACAACTCAGAGACGTCCATACTAGACAACAATGTTTTGCTATACTCCTTGATAATCATAATATAGTACATAATCTATACAGGACATGTTCAAAAGCACTTGAGGAGATTTTTAAATAGTGTCCTTTTATAAAGGTCAACTATACACAACATCCTTTGGTGTCGGTCCGGGTCATATAAATACAAACACGATCATCTTCTTGACTTAATGACTCAAGTAATTAGTCATCTGGTTTACACAAGATATATTGTCTACTGATTTGATTCATAAATGTGAAACAATCAAAAACGTGGCCCTTCGCCCAAACGTGTCGAATATTCTGAAAAGTGCCCAATAAGAGCTTTTCAGTTTCCACCCAAAAGTATATCATAATAGAACCATTTGGTTGAGTTACATGCATGTATTTTTTTGCGCCTTTAGTCAGACATTATGATCTGATCGACTGCTTTTGGTTATTTTTTAACCTAAAAACTCCCGTTAGAGTGCCAAGTGGCAAATGGCCTACAGCAGAATCTAGTTTGTCGTAAGAAGTGACTAAGATTTTGAGATTCCAACGCTGTGTCGGAGCGAACCACACAAAGGTTGGGCCTTGTTTGTAGGATTATAAGGTACATATACAGAAAGTCTGACCGCTGACCATAATTGGAAAACGTGTGTAGAGAGCACGTAAAAAAACCCTTTGTGGACAGCCATACGCGCACCACATAAACAGTCTTCCGCCTCTATCCGCTTCTCCATCATTTTTCATCATCTTTTTATGTTCATTTTATCATATTTTTCAAGTTCATTACTCTTTTAAAACCTTAAGTTTACACATAAAAAAATGACATACACCCGGACATACATATATTTAAATATAACATATTAAACCAGAGGATTCAGAAACAAGCATAGAGTGCTTATATAAATCTGTCTCCTGATAGTTATTACAACTTATATCAATATAACATGTTCTAAATGTTGCATATCAAATATATCAAATATATATATTATGGAAGAAATCAACACTAACACAAATTGTAAATCACCTTATGAAGAAGACAATAATTATTAATTTTCCTAATCTACAGAGCAATATACCTACTTCTCCTGCATACGGTGTTTATATTTCTCAACTTATTCGATATGCCAGAGCTTGCACACATTTCACAGATTTTTTGATCAGACACCGGTTTCTTCGTGACCGACTTTTGAAGCAGGGCTATAAGAAAATACGACTCATACGATCACTAAAAAAATTCTTTCTTCGTTATCAGCCACTAGTAGAAAAGTTCAAAATTGAGTTAAAAGATATGATAGTTAATTGTTTTAATTAGTGTTTGACTGGTGTGCTGTACTGAGATGATCACCTCAATATCCCTATTGTGTCTCACAACTATGTTGTGTTCTATGGTCATTACCGGATCCTAAGATCGCAATGGAAGAGGGAGGTTTGGCGCCATAAAACCTGGTTTAACCCACCATTTCGTTTGAAATGCCTGTACCAAGTCAGGACCATTGCGATCCACCAGTTCTCCGGTATGACTGATTCGTTTTTGTCATTTTCTCTGGACTATGAGATTGATCATTCAAGTTCGGTAGTTTTGTTATTACCTTTATATATTATACCCTTATAGTGTAGCTAGGGCGTAAAGCACTTACTTACTCAGCCATTCACTTAAAATGAAAACATTGGAATGTGATACATCACATGCATACAATTCTTTTAAGTATAAACTTATACTAGTACCCATAATACAATGATGAACTTGATGACGTAAAATGTATAAGAAGCAAAAATAGTTCAAGAACTGCACGTGATAGGTCCAGATTTTTCTTAATGACGTCAGTATTATCAAAGGCAACATTGTCGAAATTGTTGAAAAATGCTTTCTATATCTTAGGCCTAGAACTTTGGGTTAAGCTACCACAAAATGTTAGTTTTCGGCGAGTTGGGATATTGTTTAAAAACTACCAGGAGTTATCGGATTACAAAATTAGCATGTATATTTCCTTTTTTTTTGTATAATTAAAACAATGAATCTGTCAATTATGACTTTCGAACAATATATGTAAAAATATTTGTTCTACGAATAGCTTGCTTGGCAATGGAATTCGGAAGGAAATATTCATATTTGATTTTCCTGTTGCAGTTTAATTTTATTTTAACGTATCGTTTATTTTTTAATTTATGATATATTATTTCAAAATGCGCTATTTTACAATTCTACATACACCATCAATTTCTTTTTAAATATTTGAATCTTTAAAATATTACTGATTAACATATCATGCATAATCATTTCAAGCAAACTGGTTTCAGATTGTCTTGTTCTTTTTCTCATACCAGAATACATAAACAAACCTGTTAGAAAGATTTAAAAGAACATGCTAAAAGTTTAAAGAAGTGGAAAAAATCTTACCCATTTACTAAAATATCCTAATCATGATATGGAGTTAGTATTAAACCTTACTACCCCTCCACTAACTTCAATCCCATTAGACCAGTTTCCGTCCGGATGTACACTCTATAACGTTCAATTGCTAAAGTGTTCATGCATCCTACATACATTGTATATGTGATGATTTAAGGGCTAGTTTTTATATATAAACATGTAGACTGAAAGTTTAAAAAATATTAAGAAAAAGCATGCCAGAGCAAGACGGATTGTGACATCACACAATGACAACAAAGTCCGAATGATTTTTCAGTTTAGGTTTGTAAACCGTAAACATATGAAAAATATGTATAGTTTATACGTATCAGGAAACTAGATGGTAAAGTTGTTATCCTGCCTCGATATCAAAGCTTTTATGATGAACATGCATCAAAATTTGAATAATATTTAAGTTAAAATGTCTGTATTTTCTCGACCAGAGAGACCCACGCTAAAATTTGTACACGAATTTAGTTAAAACTCGCATTTAGAGAATTTGAAAAGTTCGGAAACAGCTTGAAAATCTAAAAAAAAAAAACAACTTAAAAAAGGGACAAAATTGGATCAAAGTCCCACCTCATGGTAACAGTTGCGTAGACTATGTATACCAAATACCAGATGCCTGGCTATTATACTTTTCAAGAAATTCATTTTCCACCAAACTTTTGCAGCCTAAAAAAAGACCTAAGTTCACAAAGTCACTGAAGCGTAAAAAATGGGTAAAAGTCCCACGTTATGGTGACAGTTGCGTAGATCATAACATCAACTGTCTGTATACCAAATATCAGATGCCTAGATATTATACTTCAAGCAATCTATTGTCCACAAAAGTCTTACAAAAGAAGATTATGGCCTGGATGAAAATGGGGTCAGGGTCACAAAGCATGGTGACAGTTGTGTAGACCATAACATTAACTGTCTGTATATCAAATATCAGATACCTAGTTAATATACTTTTCAAGCAATACATTGTCCTAAAAAGTCTTACAAAAAAGTTTACGCCACCGCTGTCGCCGCCGCCGCCGAAAAGTAATACATTTGTACCATGTTTCGCATTCCGCGACTATTCGTTGCAGGCGAGACAAAATTCCAGAAGTCTTATCTCCACAGACGAGCAGACAAAAAGCAGATACATGTAGTTACATATCAAAGAGTCTAGACAAATAAACCCCTAAACCCTGAACTTGAGCATTTCAAAAGAAATGGTCAATTAATTCAGGTAACATAAATACGAAACTAGCACATTTGCAATCAATTGTACCAATGGACCGATACATGTAGTAATATAACACATACTTTTGTGAAATCTTTTTCTTGCAAAGGGGCAGTCAAATGTTGAGAAGACTTATTCCACATCTCATGTTCGTCAATTGTTAATCTAAAAAGGCTCACCCAACATAAGTAGACACAAAAGTAGGTGAGTTATTGTGTTGGTGTTTTACACCCTAGCAAAACTACATAGGCTATAAAGGGCAATGAACATGGAAGAAGATGATAAGACGAAAATGAAATGATGATGAAAAGTATGGGAGTGGGATGGGAGATAAAGGAACATTTAATCTTTAAGACAACGAAAAAGGGTAAGGTGGGTAGGGGCAAAAAAAAAATAGCCTTCCTGGTGCACTACTTGGCGTTCCACAAAAGAGTTCCTTTCGTGCATGAAGCGTTGCACTTTCCATACATGTTGGCCCACTCTGTTCTTGACCTACCAACCTCCGAGGACGACAACCACTTTATTAAGCCACTTATGGTACACACCTTGATTGCTCCGTGGGTTGTCAAATCCGATGTCAAAATCCAAGGACCCATAGTCGTCTCTAACGACAAGCTAGGCTCTGCTTCGGGCATTTTTGCCACCAGTGCCCGCACGGGACGTAACACACAAAAAAGGAAAACCCGCAAAATTAAAAAAAAATCAAAACAACTACACTTAAATTAGTAATTATTAACTGACATTACATGTATGATGATATTTAAACACAATGTATGTTTCGGATAATTCTGGTTGTGACCTACATTAATTTCATTAAATACTTACAATGAAAGAAGCAAAGGTGTACCAATGGGGTAATTAGTATCATAGAACCGTAAAGACAAAGACAAAATCGGCAGACAAAAACAACGATCTCGTGTTTCTCAGAACCCCCAGTTTGAACTAAAAAAAGATAAAGCAGCTACGAGACGGCTAACTGAATGTACCGTCAACGATTTAAGTATGCCTTTTTTATCTTTTGATCTATTCTTGTGAGGTAGTGGCTTCCAGCCTGCACAATTTAAAAGTACAAAGCACCATAGTAGGTGTCAACTAAATCGGAAATAATGAAAAAAAGTCGAAAAACCAAACCCAGGCACCGAGGATATCGACCATTTAAAAAAAAAGAGTAAATAAGAACCAAGTTGTAACAGTCCCGAATTATGAGGCACCCGTAAACACCCCTTGTAAGGTGAATTTACGACGATCAGGAAAGTCCAGTGAAGGATTCACGTAATGTTGTATTTGGTGGGTTGAATTCGTCCCTTGTTCGATCGATATTGTTTACAAAACGCACATAAAATGCACACCTGAGCTTTGTAAATAAACATACACCTATGTATTATTTATATTTCTTTATAATTTACATTTTTGTATTGATTTCAATAAAATGTGAAAGTTTGGTTAATTTATGATTAATGGTTTAAAAGTTATGACTAAAAAGGTTATAAATTTTATAACTCTAAAAGTAAACAACACATTTCAAACTTATGATAAAGCATGCAATGTGTACCCACGTTCTTTTTAAATCATTTTAAATTAAAACATGCAAGGAGATTAAGAAAATCAAATTAGTTGACACATCAAACCGGTAATTTGTTTCACCATTTTAGAGGATTCAGTTTTGTTCAGTTATAGACTTCTGTTTTGGTAAATTGTGGATACTGTTTTGTCGGGTTATATCATACATTTTTATGGTTATTTACAAAAGATTGCGTAATTATAAGTTGCATATATGACCTATTCTACTCAAACTCATTTTGTGTTATCCAGGAACTAACATAATTCGTTGATTCGGATATCATGCATGCTTACATTCCAAATTTTAGATATTTTGTACTTGTTATATGCTTACAACCTTTTGGGTAAAATTCGCATTAATAAAGCTATAATAGATTAATGTCTTCATTCATATGAAGCAGACTTCTAACAATCAGTTCTAGACGAAAAACTTTTAACTTCACTTTCCGTTATATTGATGATGTCCTTTCACTGAACGATTCTCAATACTCATTTATTGTCAGAAACTTGAGATAAAGGACACAACAGATTTTCAAAAGTCTGCTTCATATTTAAATCTAAATCTCTCGAAATAAATTCCAAAGGAAAACTTTTAACAAATCTCAATGAGAAACGTGATGACTTCAATAAATATTCAAATCGTCAACTTTTATACTCCTTGTGTAGCAAAATTCCGTTTACTCCAGCTAATGGAGTTCAAGTTCCACAACTGATTCATTACTCCAGAGCTTGCAGTAATATTACATCGATTTCCTTGGCAGAGCGTCACACATATGACACAAAAAGTGCTAACACAGGGTTATGTTGCTCCTAGATTGCTGTCTTGACATAAACATTTTTAAGGAAGACATCATGAGCTCATAGACAAATATGGGATTTCTATCTTTCAGATGAGTGCAGATGTTGGTTTGTCATAGAGTTTTGTTTTATCTTCCTTTACTGGAATTGACACACTGAATTTGAAATTGGCAGCGCGACGGGTGTTAAATAGCATGCATACAGGAACTGCTTACTTTTCCGGAGCACACGAGTTCACTTTCTGCGTCGTTGATAACTGTTTTGTTGATTTTGTGTTTCTTTTATGTTTTGTGGTTCTTCGTGCTGTTCACGTTCATGTTAACTAGTTTTGTCGTTGCCCTTTTTGACTTTTTACACTCGAATGCCCCACTTGATTTTTGTCACAATACTTGGAGTTTTTGCAAATACTTATAAGTAGGAATTAAATCAATATGACCCTAAAATATCTTAAAATGCTCCTAAAACGTATCATAATTACATGTTTGCATCAATTGGAATTAAATGCCTCATCTCACATTTTTCTAGATCTGGAATGTGGTGCATCTACATGCAGTCTAATTTTTGAAATGAACTGCATTAGCAATGACTGTGAATTGGTTGCCTTTATATTTCTGCAAACAGGCACATTTCATTTCGTTATAGTATTTACTATTTTCTATTTTCAAATTGCAAAACCTCCGTGCAGATCCCGGATGGCAAATAGGCCCGCAGCAGCGCTTTAGCTTATCGGTAAACGTCCACTTAAAATAGGTCAGAGACCTTTCGTCGCGTCAGGCCGCTTTGCCCAAATAGCTACAGGGATGTGTGCTCCAAGTAGTTGAATGGCACAGACCTGTCATACTGAATGCCGGGGTCGTCAGGCTCTAATGCAAAAAACCTGACCACAAACCATAGTGGTGCACCGTGTTTGAACAAAAAAGAACCCAGCTGCAGAAGGATCCCCATGTAGGAGGCTTAACTGTCCGTCAAAGCTACCCTTTTCCAATGGCAGTCAAAAACTATCTTCACTGATTGGCCCGATGTCCCTATTTTCTCCACTTCATCATCATTTCATGTTTATTGTATCACCCTTTTTATGTACATCTCCCGAATATATCCGAAATCGTGCTGCTTGGAGTAAAGGCAGAACTAAATAACTAACTACATTTTGTAACTAACGAATTAAAAAAAATGAGATTGGGATTTATTCAAAGATGAATGGGTTGGTGCTTCCGTAATTTGAGATCCATGCTAAATATCTGAGGTGCACTTTATCGGGGGGAGGGGTTTGGCCTGCGTGGCAGGGCGGGCAATAACTGTTACTTTGCCAGCGGCGGCGATTAATACTATCAATGTTTCAGTGTTGGAGTTATATGAGCACTTTATGTTGACGAAACTTGGTATGCATATGCTCCAGTAAAGTAGCTTTGGTTTTGTTTTAAAATTTAATAGAAGTTCTTGCACAATATCGGGTTTACTTGAAACACAGAAGTTTATCCTCAAAACAAAGAGAGATTCTTTCTGTCCCTTCGACTAGTTGACAGCAGTGACATTTAGGGCCGTCCATAAACTACAAAAGCGCTCATGAAACAATTTTAAAAAACTTACAAAACCTTAAGGTTTCCAGAAATTTGTATTTCATTTTTCATCAGGCGTAGCAAAATTTATTTTCTGGAACTCTGCTGTAAATTTTATTTCAGATGGATATGAGTAAGAGAAAACTCAACCAGGAGATGAGAATGTATCAAAATCATTTTGCGTTCGCTTGTAAGACAATAAATTTTAAGATGAAATGGTAGAATTTTTTTTAAATTTTCTATAACCGTTGGTATAGGGATAATAAACTCTAAATGATCTTCTTCGCTTTCGAGTATGTCTAGAAATTCAACCAAATATGCAAAGCCTTGATTGATGTATATTGATTGTATTATTTTTGCTAATAATAAGCATCCTATATTTAACAATAATTTAGTTTCTTAATGTGGATATTTAACTTAACATTTTAAGTATGACTATGATTATCTTTAGTTATACAGCATTTGCCCACAGATATTAATACGCTCCCGAAGGGAGCGATAATGGTAGAAATGTCAATATTCTAGTTGTACTATGGGCTCAATTTTCCTTCAACGTCCGGTAAATCACGCGCGGTTTCACGGACTTTCTGCGTCTTTTTAACGCTTTTTTCTATGAAAATTCCTGACGTCATTAAGCGCACAAAGGACCCACAAGAAAAGCTACTTTGTTTTTATTTTCGAATACGAATTTGTTTCAATTAATTGCCCAATAAACATTTGAAAACTTATTTTAGCTTGTAAAATATTTAAGGATACGTTCAAACTTCGGGAGCGTCACAGGTTTAACCTGCATCATATTACATATAAATTTAAATGTTTTTCAAACCGATACTGAACCGAACTCAGTGCATTACCAAAACAGAATCCTCTTATTACCAGAACATTATCCGCCAATTTTTACATCTATTTTTTTTTAAGGTATACTCATTTTTTTCAATACAAATTTTCAACTTGTCTCTAGTACGTATAATAGTCTTGCTTTGATGAAAAATATAGACACCTTAAGCAAACAAAAACACAACTATTTGATGTTATAGTTTTCGTCATGAACATAACTCAACCTTGAAGTTTAACTTTATTTTAAAACAGATTCGTATATGCTTTTACGACTTTTTAGTTTTTTGTGGTACAAATAAAGAGACGGGATTAAATTGATCATTTACCTTTCGAAAATTAATTTTGCAACAAAACAAAGTTGTTTACTTTTTTATTTAGCCCGACAAAGCTGAATCGTCTTACCAAATACAACTTTACGTGAATCCTTCACTGGACTTTTCTGATCGTCGTGAATCCTCCTTACTAGGGGTGGTAAAGGAAGGAAAATTGCGAAGATCTCAACAGGAATCGGTAAAATAGCCATATCTCGAATTGTCGGACATTTCGTCCAATAAAAAATAAAACAATCCAAATTTCAACTGTTTTCTACAATTCTTACAGTTCTTTAGTTTTTTTATTAAAAAAAAAACAGATAACACCATGGTCAAGGATATTAGTAATATGCTCAAGGATATTAATAATACGCTCCCGAAGGGAGCGATAATGGTAGAAATGTCAATATTTTAGTTGTACTATGAGCTGAATTTTCCTTCAACGTCCGGTATAGCACGCGCTTGTTTTCCCGAACTTTCGGCGTCTTTTTAACATTTTTATCTTTGAAAATTTTAGACGTCATTAAACGCTCACGTAACCCACAAGAAAAGCTAGTTTGTTTTTATTTTCGAACCATAAAAAAATTAAATTAATTGAAACCTCGGGAGCGTAACAGGATTTACCTGCCTCATATTACGCTCCCGAAGGGAGCGATAATGGTAGAAATGTCAATATTTTAGTTGTACTATGAGCTGAATATTCTTTCAACGTCCGGTTTAGCACGCGCTTGTTTTCCCGAACTTTCGGCGTCTTTTTAACGTTTTTATCTTTGAAAATTTTAGACGTCATTAAACGCTCACGTAACCCACAAGAAAAGCTAGTTAGTTTTTATTTTCGAACCAAAAAAAAAAATTAATTAATTGCAACTTCGGGAGCGTAACAGGTTTTACCTGCCTCATATTATGCGAGCGTAGTGAGCTCTTTAATGTAGAAAGTATGCCAAATTGCACGAGACTCAAAATACTATGGAAGAAAAATCGTTCTGTCACCGGAAACATTCGATTTTCGGAAGTTTTCGAAAATGTCTGCGCGTGCTGAAAAATTGCGGGAAATAGTAATACATCGTCCCAAATTATCTCATCCCAGGCATTATTCGAAATTATCAATGGAATTTTGTATCTACGCGAGCTTTTAAGGCAATGTCTTTCTCATAATAGACTTGATATTAGTAGGTTCATGATTAGCAATGTAAAGATACCAGCTCATGTACTTAAAGAAACAGTTTCCGAAACGTTCAAATATATCAGAACAGTTCATACAGTCGCTGAATATACATAAAACAATAAATATGTATTTCAAAAATGTACAAAGTGAATTACATCTCGGTTTTTGGTCTTTCATCTAACCATTTCTTAATTTTTGGAGAATTTGCCACACGCTCTCTGTGAGCTTTAAGTTTATCAGCGCCATCTAGAGCTGACGGTAATATCCGGTCAAGGACGATGTCCAGCAGATCAACGACAGCAAGGTCACCTATTGTTATCTGAAATTAAAGTAATTAAGTTCATTTAAAAACAAGATTTGTAAATTCAGAATTGACACGTATAGTTATAAATAGAATCAATCTCAACTTCACAAAATTACGCTGTTATATTGTTTTTTTTTCATTACCAAAATTTGTTTAATAAAACTTCAAGAAGTATAGAGCTGTGAGTATTGTAAAGCTAAGGTTTTTTGGTAAACGTTGACGTACCACAATTACTTTAATTCTTCAAATAGTTTCATGTAAGGTAGTTTTTTTAAGAAATGACAAATCCAACACAATTGTTTTGCACCAGGCACCAGTACACGGCTAAGGCATGGCCATACACCACAGCTGCCTTTCCTCTGATGTCTTAGCCGCATAAAAAGATTTCCGAAGATTGTGTAGATATACACACACTACTTTTATTAAAATACTTGTTTCATTCTGTTAATATATTCTCACAGTTTACGTTGTGGCAGTAGATTGATACCAGTGAACAAGATGGTATAATTACATAATCATACAAATTGCTTTTTTTTTTAGAAAAACTTACAGAAGATCCTACAAAAAATCCACTTCCTTCATTATTTTCACATAGCAGTTTATCCATGTTTTTGACAAAGTTAGGCAGTGTTTGTTCTTTGATGTTCTTAAATAATTCTGCCTGCAAAATAAGAGAAAGGTTGCTTACAATTACCTTGTTTCTTCATAAACCCTTGTTTTAAAATTACCTAATGTGCAGGTATCGTATGGTCTAGTGCAGTTTTCAAAGCATTTTTGTGTATGTCCTTTAAACAAATTTCTGTGATTAATATTCATTCGGCATATCTTTATTGCCAATAGATATGATTCAACTATGTGCTTAACGGACATATTAATAACACGATAAAGAATGCCAATCAATGGAGCAATCGAATGGTAAAGGTCCGAAAGGGAAAGAACAAAATTCGCCATCACCTGGAAGGTTTAACGCCATTAACACTATATTCACACACCATTTATTTTCAAATCAATCAATCTACAATCTTTTCCTTGTTTAACGTTTCTTTTTTGATATTTGAGACTGGTTATATTAGTTTGGTAATTTTATTTTTACCTTTATAATCCGACAGAAAATAAAAAAATGAAACTTTCTTTGCATGGATAAATGACCAAATAGCAGGATGAATTTTAATATGAAAAATGCTTTCATTAAAGAATGAGTGCAAAGTAATTAAATTTATTGGAGCACATATATAAGACAATATATTTCCCGTTTGCTTTTCCCAAATAGTGACGTCAAACAATCAATCAAGCATTACCAAAGTTGGGCTATTACAAAAGTTTGTGGAATAAACGTATTTGCACATGCACTCAACAATTCTAAAACTGCGTTCTTAATCTGCAATAAATAATAGTCCAGTAGTCGCTGCTTTCTTTAATTTTTAATTTTATTTAAAATAACTTCCGTTATTCAACACATAATGTATAGTTTACAAGAAATACCATCTAATCTTCTAAACATAAAATGAAACAAAAACTTTTTGCTTTTTCACATTAAAATTGACTTATAGTATCGTTTTCAGTGTTAAAATACCTTTTTAGTTTCATCTTGTTCAAAATGTGATTTAACAAGTGCATTTCTACAGTCATTTACAGTTTCTATGATAATATCATTTGTTGTCATATCTTCGTTGGTCTGGCCATACAAATCTGCAAAAAAAACTTAGTCTGTTGCTAAATGCACATAAATTACGAAAACATGTACACTGGAACACAATGTATGATATGTTGTGGGATCCATCTAATCACAAGGACTGGCTCCCCTCTATCAAAAATTTCTTAAAGTCAACAACTTTAAAAAAAGGGAGAGGACCTCAGTTATGTTGTCATAACCTATGTCCAATCCCTTTAAAGTAACAAAAAATAAAAATAAAGAGGAGCAAGTCCAAATTTAACATAATCCGTTTTGGGGATTATTCAATATGCACCATGAAAAATTTAGTTTATGGTTCAATAAAACTAAAAAATATTACAGATAATTCTTATAATATTCCTCTGTGTTCTGGTGTATATTAGCGTCTGATTTCTTGGGTTGTGATAAAGCCTTATTTTGTCACAGCTAAAGACGAAAATATTTTCTTTTTTCAAAGTCCTAACATACATCCTAATAAACAATTACATGTATAAACTCATAAAAGTTTACCGTAAATAAACATTACAAGTGTTGACACTAAAGTATGTCTCGCCTGCTGGCACCATCGGAATGTCTTGTTTCATTAATTCTTGACATTTTCCTGTCAACCAACTACATGTAAGTAACAGACTTAACATAAAAGACTGAACACACACACAAAAAACAATATTAACAGTCATTCAGTGATAAAATAAGGTCAATTTCAGATGACATTGTCACGACACAAAAACCATAATTTAATTCATCAATATGCTAAAGATCAGATGTCTAGCTATTATACTTTCAAAAATTCATTTTCCACAAATTAAATTGTCTTTCAAAGAAGTTTACAGCTCAAAAAAACAAAAGTTCACAGAGTCACTGAAGCGTGAAAATGGAGATAAGGTCACACAGCATGACGACAGTTGTGTAGACCATAACCTCAACTGTCTATATACCAAATATCAGATGCCTACAGTGGCGGATCCAGAAATTCTGAAAGAGGGGGCCCACTGACTGGCCAAAGAGGGGGCCTCTTTGGTCACGCTTCAATGATTTCCTAATATATTCAACCAATTTTTTCCACCAAAAGGGGGAGGGGCAGGCCCCCCTGGATCCGCCTATGGCGTAGCTATTATACTTTTCAAGAAATTCACTTTCCAATAGTCATAAAAAGAAGGTTTCAGCCTGAAAAAAGATCTAAGTTCACAGAGTCACTAGAGCATAAAAATGGAGTCTGGGTCAAAAGGCATGTTGACAGTTGTATAGACCATAATCTGGACTGACTGTCTGTATACCAAATATCAGATACCTAGCTATTATTCTTTTCAAGTAATTCATTTTCAACAAAAGTCTTACAAAAAAGTTTATGACGCCGCCGCCGCCACCGGAAAGTAATACCTATGTCTCGCTTCCGCGACTATTCGTCACAGGCGAGACAATAAAACGATACAAGTTTGAAAATGGGGTTGTTCATGGACCTGTTATCTAGATTTAGAGAAATTATACAATAGCCAATCTTATTTATTGCTTTTCACTCGGAAACAGTTTGACAATTCTGTTGAAGGTTCCGCTTTCATTATACGTCACTTCAAACGACAGGTTTGAATTTGAAATATATGCTTATCATGCATGTCAAACATGTATAGTCTTAAAAAATAAATTCGTTTACAGTTATTCATTTCAAGCATCATTTTAACTTGCTCACTCTGTAATATAGAATAGACTTATTTACTATTATAGACTTTATTATCTTAAAAGTGCAAACAATCAGTTCTTTATAAAGGAGACATTTTACGACATATTGTAATTTAATTTTGACTTTAAAATTGTGGACTGAAATGAGGCCTTTTCCGCAACCCGTCCTTTGATTTTAAAAGTACGCTGAAAATGTAGCACTTTTTTTTATCTCTGCATATCTTGAACATTTAACCGATATAAACTTGGAGTACTTGTATCAAGGATATGTACATACATACTATTCTTTAAAAAATTAACGTACACGTATTAAATAATATGTTTTACATGAACACTTTGATTTTATATATTCATTGTATTATACACACTTAGAGTCCTGGCTAAATGTCTGTTCATCGCACCACTCTGGGGGTATTTCTCACTAATACTCACTTAGAGTCCTGGCTAAATGCCTTCACTAATACTCACTTAGAGTCCTGGCTAAATGCCTGTTCATCGCACCACTCTTGGGATATTTCTCACCAATACTCACTTAGAGTCCTGCCTAAATGCCTGTTCATCGCACCACTCTGGGGATATTTCTCACCAATACTCACTTAGAGTCCTGGCTAAATGCCTGTTCATCGCACCACTCTGGGGATATTTCTCACCAATACTCACTTAGAGTCCTGGCTAAATGCCTGTTCATCGCACCATTCTGGGGGTATTTCTCACTTATACTCACTTAGAGTCCTGGCTAAATGCCTGTTCATCGCACCACTCTGGGGATATTTCTCACCAATACTCACTTAGAGTCCTGGCTAAATGCCTGTTCATCGCACCACCCTGGGGGTATTTCTCACTTATACTCACTTAGAGTCCTGGCTAAATGCCTGTTCATCGCACCACCCTGGGGGTATTTCTCACTTATACTCACTTAGAGTCCTGGCTAAATGCCTGTTCATCGCACCACTCTGGGGGTATTTCTCACTTATACTCACTTAGAGTCCTGGCTAAATGCCTGTTCATCGCACCACTCTGGGGGTATTTCTCACTAATACTCACTTAGAGTCCTGGCTAAATGCCTGTTCATCGCACCACTCTGGGGGTATTTCTCACTAATACTCACTTAGAGTCCTGGCTAAATGCCTGTTCATCGCACCACTCTGGGGATATTTCTCACTAATACTCACTTAGAGTCCTGGCTAAATGCCTGTTCATCGTACCACTCTGGGGATATTTCTCACCAATACTCACTTAGAGTCCTTGCTAAATGCCTGTTCATCGCACCATTCTGGGGGTATTTCTCACATATACTCACTTAGAGTCCTGGCTAAATGCCTGTTCATCGCACCACCCTGGGGGTATTTCTCACTTATACTCACTTAGAGTCCTGGCTAAATGCCTGTTCATCGCACCACCCTGGGGGTATTTCTCACTTATACTCACTTAGAGTCCTGGCTAAATGCCTGTTCATCGCACCACTCTGGGGATATTTCTCACTAATACTCACTTAGAGTCCTGGCTAAATGCCTTTTCATCGCACCACTCTGGGGATATTTCTCACTAATACTCACTTAGAGTCCTGGCTAAATGCCTGTTCATCGCACCATTCTGGGGGTATTTCTCACTTATACTCACTTAGAGTCCTGGCTAAATGCCTGTTCATCGCACCACTCTGGGGGTATTTCTCACTAATACTCACTTAGAGTCCTGGCTAAATGCCTGTTCATCGCACCACTCTGGGGGTATTTCTCACTAATACTCACTTAGAGTCCTGGCTAAATGCCTGTTCATTGCACCACTCTGGGGATATTTCTCACTAATACTCACTTAGAGTCCTGGCTAAATGCCTGTTCATCGCACCACTCTGGGGATATTTCTTTCCATCTACAGTAAGAACTGGTAGCTGGCCTTGTGGCATGCCTGAAACATAAAACATAGTATCAAAGTATAGATGATGATGATGATGATGAACAGGTCTTGTAGGGACGTCTGGAAACAATGTATAGAAAAATAAAAGGATAAAACCCCTAAAACTATCAAAAGAAAATATGGGTGTGATACAAATCTTCGAGGATGACACCATGCACCTAGAATCCAACTTTTTTGATAGCATGAATAGTTTTTGTACGGATGTAATGATGATAGTTAGGGGAATTATGTGTAGAACTTGTTTAATGTCGGTAGTGAATGAAATTAAATACCTTCCAAATATCAAACTAAAACGACCCTTTTGCATGTTAACAACGAAGAAGTCAAACTTTTATCTACAACAAAAGTTTTAATAGATACGTTCATTGTATTGATTCCAATATGCCACATGTCTACAGAACAATGCATTTAAAACATAACAAGGAACTTTACGGATATAAGAAAGAAAGTATGAATGTGCAAAAATGAAAATTACCCATTAAACGTTATCATATATCCGGGGTGGTAAAATGTAATCTGATAACTCCCTATACCCTGATTATATCGTATACAAAACTCATGTAAAGAGTATAATGCTTCAAATCATTATATATTCATACCCGTCGTTTGTGATAAAGACGGGTCTATTGGTATGCGTGTCACATTTCTGTTCAGTATTCGTTGTTAAAATACTTACTTAAAAATTAATATTAACATGCTATATTATAAAGATAAAGTTAATAATAAAACTTACTTGGCTTCATATTGACCCATTCTTCCCTGGTCACCCTTTCGTCTTCAAAGTCCTGACCTGCAGCAACAAGCAGCAACCGAGTTAGCTCCCCTCTCCCACGGCCATTAAAATATGTAACTTTATATGACGGCATTTTCTAATCTGACTCCGGACTGTCAGTGACCTATGTGCTTGTTAAGTCAAGAATTCGGACTGAAGTTAGTATGTATCCACGTATTTTTCGTCGATATAACCAATATTAGTTATCAAACATTCAAACTTTGTTAAGCAAACAAGATAAAGCGTGGACAGTCCATCCCCTGTATAACAACGATATTATGTGGTATACAGTTACGTTCCCAGCTAAATGTCATACAACATTTAAAAGCTGTATCCGATGTACTATTGTTAAATAGTTTATAAATACGGAAACTGTTTGTTTTTCTCTACTAAGTTTAACTTATATATATCCGTTACAATTTTCTTCTCGTGTGTAAAGTGCATTTAAAAATGATTCTTTATCTGTATTTCCATATGTTCACACTTTGATATTAGATGTTACTGTGATATCATTATGACAGTATATGATATTAGTTTTATCCTTACATCTACAAAGTAAGGAAGTTAGCTTCTAAATAGTCCTCCTAAAGTTCTACAATATAACGGTCGTCGGACCATGCAGTTCCTACATTTTTTTTCCAAACTCATGCACCAAGAAATTTCTATGTCATAATTAAGCTTTTATCGTGCCATGAGTGAAACTCAAGTCAAGACATGTTGGGCTTTATAGAATTATCATACCGTCTAATCTGGTTTGTCCGGGGGTTTGTCCCTCTAGCTTACCAATTGGTATTTGAATAAAGAATAAACAAAACAGATAATTAATGACGTCTCAATAATTACAAAGAATATAAAAGATGAACTATTTCGTATAATAAACAGTAACATATGCTTTTCTCACTATATAGACCAATATTATATTGCAATTATTGTCTTTCTACCTATTTAATATACTCTTGAGTTCGCGTTGTTGATTTCCGTTCGGTTGATTTTGTGCTTCTTCGTGCTGTTTTTGTTCGTGTTTACCGGTTTGGACGTTGCCCTTTAGGACTTTTGACACTTGAATGCCCCATTGGTGCCTAATACACGTAAGTCATTGATATAGCACCTGGCTTCAAATTGTAGTTTCTATTCATTTATCAGATTTGAAATCATAGTGACCCTATAGAAACCCTACAGAAGGGTGTACAGAAATACAGGATGCAGCTACAAATTTAACATTTATGTTGTGTAAAACATGTACAATGCTTAACCATCATCTAAAATATTTCCATGTACAATGAGACAATCTGAAAATGTTAAGATGGTCTTTGTTTAAAAATCAAGGACGTGCGATTGTTTCGGAAAAAAATCCAAAACAACACCACCGCTAGTAAAGTGAGCACTTAAAAATGTTTTTTTTTTTTGTAAATTATATATGTGTTTCAATATGATAATTTGAACCACATAAATAGAAAATCGGCGCGAAACGTGTCCTTAACTTGATTGCTTTTTTTTTCTTTACCAAAGAAACATTTTTTTATTTAAATTGCTTACTATAACCAACTTTTCGTGAATCTTGGTAAGTTTTGTTCATCTCTCCTAAACACCCCCACTTTAGGCTTACCAGGTGTGAATACATCGTTCCTTTGTTCTAATGTACTTTTTACAATATATACATGATGCAAACTAAGTTTAAACTGAAATGGAAAGGCTAGAACTTTGTTTGAACATAAAAATCAATATAAAATTATTTTTTTCATCCCTTATCATCCTTTATCTTCAAGTCCATCAAGAAGACAGCACTGTAAGGAATCAAATCAGTTATATTTAATAACAGGAGTGTTATTTTATATTTTCCATGGAGGAAAAAATATCAATCTGAATTACGTCCCTTGCACCATAAACTATACATTGTATGTGTCAAATTTGATTATATATGCCCTAGCGGGCCCATGATTGGCTTAATTAATAAAGTTCTTTATACTTTATACTTATATTATATTCACCGAGCTTAGCCAAAAATATTTCGCTAAAACTATAGAGGACGTCACCATGGTATTGTAAACAATGTTTGGTCCAAACGAACTTACCGCTTGTTATGTGAGCTATGTCGCGTACTCTTATATCACATTTCATTATTTTCTAAATAGTATCCTGTATTCTGAGGACGTTTGAATAAGGATGGCCTGTCACTTGGCTAGCGATCCATCTTTTTTTTCTGGTGGACCAAACAAACTAAATGAAGGACCGATGTTTGCATAAGGTGGATAAGATACTTTGTCTGCTGAAACATTTGGCGATGTAAAAACTGTTACTGTCTGCCAAGACAATTAAACTAAATTCAGTTTTAATTTTCTCAGCTGTCTGTAAAGAGTACTATGGAGAACGGATTTTTTTTCTTTTCATCACTGTTGGGACCTTTGAAATGTTTACCATTTTTATTAAATACTTCGGATCACTGAAATAGCTTACCTCTTATAAAAATGAGGCAAAATCACTTAGCCCCCCTATTTCTCCTATTTTGAGTGTGCCAAATTATAGAATATCAATTTATTGTAGAATTTGGGTATATCCTTCGACCACAGAGGTATTTTGTAATCAACCTGTTTTTGATTACATTTGGAATCGCATTTTGACATCGTATGACAGTAGTAGCAGGTGTGTCAATAATAATAAAAAAAATGAAATAAGAATAAAACCTCAACAACCCGCCCCCAAATGATAATATTTTTCCAAGTCTTTTATGTAAAATATGTACATATGTACCTATGACATCTCCCAGTGCAGTGGCAGCAAAAACAATATTAGTAATCTGAAATGATCTGAAATGTACAATGAGTTTTTTGGCTTTTGTCATGAATTGAACGAACCATATGAATGCTATGCAAAATGAGTGCATTGTTAAAACAATATTGATGCGCTGTGTCATTTATTTGTCTAGATAAAATCAATGTGGGACAAAAATGCAAAATAACGAATAAAGAATGAACATCGAGGAAAGTAAACAAAACCCCCAAAAAATCGAACCTAAAGTCCAAAATAAAAAAAGACAAAATTTGTAAACACTGAAGAAACAAATAGAAGACCAACAGCTCATCTGAACATTACGAGTAACACCACGACGTAAGGAGCAAAGAGGCACCAAATGGGGCATTTGCGTGTCAAAAGGCCAAAGCCAGTAAATATGTACGAGAATAGAACAAAGAAACAGAAATCAACAACGCAAACTCGAGTTGTAACGGAAGAGAACACAGGTGCTCCGGAAACTTGCTTTAGCGCACCCGTAGGTCAAATACGGTAAAGGAAGACAAAACAAAACCCTATATTAAACCAACATATGCACTTATCTAAGAGATAGAAACTAAATATTTGTCTCCTTGTGAATGATGTCTTTCATAGAATTTCTTGAGCAAAGACAGCAGCATAACCTTGTGTTAGCAATTTTTATATCAGACGTGACGTTCTGCCTAAGAATTCGATGTTAGTCCCGCAAGCTCTTGAATAACGAATCAATTATGATACGTTAACTCCATAAACTTGAGCGGATGGAATATTGCTACATGTAGTTGGCGATACAAAAGCTGAGGTCATCACGTTTGTTATGCATAAAGATCTGTTGAAATTCTTCCTTGGGAGTCTATTTCGAGATGTTGATCCAAATAGGAAGCTTACTTCCTAGAATCCGTTTAGTTTTTTTTATCTCAAGTTCCTAAGGATATATGAGATGAAGAAAGTCACCAAATCGAGAATAGTAGTAGTTCAGTGAAAGGACCGAAACGTGGATAAACAGAGAGCTAGTCTACGAACTTTTTTTGTCTAGAAGTGATTGTTAGAAGTCTGCTTCATATGAATGAAGCAACACATCAGCAAGAAAGTGTACAATTAGTGCCCTTTCGAATCCCTGGTGTTTGCTGAAAAACACGTCCATCAAACTGAACAAATATGGCTTATAAGAAAGTATTTGGTCCTCAGTAAATTTGTCCTTTAATTTCCTAATGACAAGGTAAGTCTTAGTATAATCGAGTACCAGATACCTGCGTTTTCAATTCTTTTTGAAAAAAAACAAACTGCGTTTTATCAGTTAATATGCCAATCGTAATTTGAATAATTTAAGAGCTATATATAACGCTTGTGATCTGGAATTAAAGCACTTCCTGCTTATAGCAACTATACATCCATACTTTTTCTGTTGCATTACCGGTGGTACATGTACGTTCATAAAGACAATGCAATACATGTTACTGTACGCCAAGCTTTAATATACTCGCATGAGAAATAAAAATCAAAGTTTGTTATCGAGCACATCTTTATAGTGAGGACAAGAACATAGAAAAACATAACCTTGACTAGTAACGTGAAGACTACTTTGTACTTTTGACGTGTTTGTACGTACTTTTCATCTTCAAAGTCCAGAAGGGGATGGTCTTTCTTTGGCAGATTTCGGATTAATTTTGAATCGTTTACATTCTATTTTGAAACTACAGCAAATAACAAAACAGCAAGCAGCGACCACTGATCACATTTAAGGCTGCTGGGTGTTTTCCATTGTTGATTTTTGAGTCGCAGCTGATGCATTGAGGTTGTGTCGTGTACGTTTATTCCACATTTCATTACATGTACAATGTATCATCTAATTTACGGACTGAGGAAATTTTTCTTAACAAGTCTCAATTTACTAAAAAACTTCTAGTCTTAAAAGGACTAAAATCTTGACATACTAGTATCTAAGCAAGAAGCAGAGGAATCAATGGGGTATCCGAATGTCGAAAGTCCAAAAGGGCAGTGACAAAACCAGTAAACACCAACAAGAACGGGACAAAAACAGACAACATGTTAAAAATGGAAACACAAAAATAACTGAATATCAATCAAAAACGCAAACTCCAGTCAAAACGAGAATGAACTCAGGTGCTCCGGAAGAGTAAGCAGTTCCTGCTTGCTGTAGCACATCCGTCGCGTTGCAAACAGTCAATTCAGTGTGTCAAATTCGGTAAAGGAAGACAAACAAAACCCTATGACAAACCAACATCTGCACTCACCTGAGAGATCGAAATCCCATATTTTTCAATAAGCCTTAGTGCATGATGTCGTCCGTAAAATTTCTTGAGTGAAGACAGCAACCGAGGAGCAACATAACCCTGTGTGAGCATTTTTTGCGTCAGACGTGAAGCTCTGTTAAGGAAATCGATGCAAGTCCCGCACGCTCTCGAATAACGATTCAATTGAGAAATGTAAACTCCATAAGCTGGAGCGGACGGAATGTTGCTAGACAAGAAGGGAAAATTGACGATTCTAAAGTTGAAGTCATCACGTTTGTCATAGAAATTTGTTGAAAGTTTTCATTGAGAGTCAATTCAAAGATGTAGATCTGAATATGAAGCAGACTTCCTAGAATCCGTAGTGTCCTTAATCTCAAATTCCTGAGGATAAACAAGATGGAGAAAATCACCAAATCGAGAATTGTTCAGTGAAAGGAGCAAGAGGTTTATTGTCATACACGATTAGTTGTTTATATTGACGTTTCAGACAAATCAAGGGGTTGTGAAAATGTATTCGGAAGAAGGATTTCCGCCTTAGAGAGCGACTGTTTGATTTTATGGTGGGGGAGGGGATATGGTTAGTTTTGAAATAAAAAGGTAGGATGGCAAAAACCCAGAAATAAAAACGACAGAACATTGCTTTGAAATAAAAAAAAACAAGACAGGATGTTTTTTTGGGCTGAAAAATTTATAGTAGCTTTAAAAATTAGGAAAAAATGTGCGCGCCAAAAAAAAAAAAAAAAACAAAAACAAAAAAAAACCAGGTTCGGCATTTTCCGAAAATAAAAAGGCAGGACTAAGAAAATATCCATAGCCCTCCACCATAAAAATCAAATGGTTGCTCCCTTAGAAAATAATGAAAACAAATATTGTCGTTACACTATCTGCGGAAAAAAATCTGACTAGAACAAACCCCCCTTCAAGCTGGTCAGTTTGAAAGGATACAGTACAATAGCAATATCTTTCAATATTGGTATGGTGTCCTGCTATCGAAAATATAAAACAAATAATATATAATTATATGAAAATATAACTAATATCTGAATATTTTCTAATATTCATGTGTGACCCCAGTTCGTTACACGTTTACCTTGGTATTTAATTGACTAGCTTATTCAGGTAAAGCGTCAGTATTTAGGACATTCGTTCCAGTTACTAGCGATCAATATTACCCTTACTTGCATTATATAAACCGTGGGATACGGTCGCATAACACACTAGAACCGATACAGAATTTTGTTAAATCGAACATAAAACATCAAAATGCCTTCTTACAAGCTCAGCTACTTCGATGGACGCGGAAGAGCTGAAATTGCTCGACTAATGTTTGCTGCAAAAGGAGTGGAATATACCGACGAACGACTGGCTGGGGAAAAATGGATGGAATTCAAGCCAAGTAAGTCAATTTTTACAGTTTTAATTAAAAAATGTGCAAGAAACAGGTAAAAAAAAACTCAGTAGCATGTTGTAGAAATTGGAATTACCCAATTGATTGGTATGATACGAAAGTGTAAAAAAGGACCAAGGTAGTTAATGGTGTTTTTTTTTTTATTGTAGAAACCCCCTATGGTCAGTTACCTGTGCTAACTGTTGACGAACAACAAATTCACCAATCCTGCGCAATATTCCGTTATTTGGCAAGGACCTTTGGTAAGCATTCACGCTGTTCGTGTCTAAGTATTTTGAGTAAATTTGAATATTTTAACGATCACGTACGAACTGTACTGAACGTAACTTTGAAATTCTTCTCTAAATCCTATTTTCTGTCAATTTTGAATGAAAACATATAAAAGGTAGAAGAAATGTAAACCCTCTAAATTGATTTTTTTCTTTGATAACAAAGAACGGAGAAATTTTCTAATTCAGCCTTTTATCAATCAATATATGTTGTATCTTCTATTTTTTGCTTTGTCATTTTACTAATGAGACACGAAGCAGATTAGCTTATATCTTCAAAGTGTATTTAATTCTCTTGAATAAATATTGATTTTAAAAGTGCTGTACCGGTATTTTAATTCAAAGAAGAAATTATAAATTAAACAAACGAAGATAATCGATGGATTTAGTTAACCTTAAGATCAAAAGCATAGATTCTCCACTCTACTGGAATCATTTTGGAAATACCAGTTCGCTGCTGAATCTGCTCTAACTCCCTCAATCTATCACCAGAGGGAGCGTCTATCAACACTGTCAACACTGTTCAGTGTTAATAGACGCTCCCTCTGGTGATAGATTGCTAACTCCCTTTATAAAAATTACAAAAAATTTAATCAGAGTGGCCAATTAACTCCCTTATTTTTTTGTTTGAAAGGTTACTATGGCAGCAACAACAATGAGAACACAGCAGTCGATATGATTGTTGAAACATGCAATGATGTTCTCAAAGACGTCATTAAAGCTCATTTTGAAAAAGATGAAAAAGAGAAGGTATGTGCTGTTGGTCTAAGTCCTTGCTTCCTCACTAGGCTTAAAATATATACCTGATTTTAGATGTTTACTAGAAATGTAACACAGAACAAAATAACTCAAGTAAAAGACTTTGTATACTCTTACGAAGACAAGAAATGAAAGCCCATAAAAATCTGTAGTTTAAACAACCTTCATGTAATCAAAGGTGTACCAATAGGACAAATTAAAGTCGTTACTAGTCTGTAAAGAGCAAGATCTCATAAAGACAGAACCGTTACATGTCATGCATGTAGACAAAATAAACACCATAAAAATTCAAAACACACACCACCACCAAAAAAACCCCAACAAAAACACATACATGTATTTCAAATAAACCGCCATTAGCAACGTGAACAAGAGTGAACTCAGGTGATTCGAAAGGGAATCCTGAACTTCATACTTGCTGTACATCCGAAGGTTTCCAACAATCAACATGGACCACACTAATCGCTGCTCTGTGTCGTCCCATTAATTTTTTAACATGTAGCCGGCTAAGCCGTATTCTTTAGCATTACATATATCTGCTTACTGAAGGTAGTTCTTGTTTATTTGAAGGCTGCCCAACAGAAGAAGATGGGAGAGGAGACTTTTCCTAAGTTTTTCACATACCTTGAAAATATTCTTAAGAAAAATGGCACTGGATATTTAGTTGGAAAAGATGTAAGTTTATATACCGAAGATCTGTAAATAAAATCCTAAGGGAGAACAAAACTTATATCAAAATGATTTAACAACTTAAATGTACAAAACAAGATATTTCAGATGTTTGTGTACTGCCTACATCAGTATAATAGCCTCTAGACCTTAATCAGATAACTGATAAACCTGATTCAATATAAATAGTTTGTCAAGAATGTTCCTGTTATTTTTTGGGGGTGAAAATATCATAAATATATGAAATATAATGCAAATGAAATGGTGTATTTGATGAGAAGTTGTGTAAACGTATTTTTTTGTACTTTTCAGCTGACATTAGCTGATATCAACGTATTTGATCTGGTCTCAGCCATAACAGGCGCCCCAGAAACTAAGGATATATGTAAGGGCTATCCTCTACTGACTGCCCTCATCAAGAAAGTATCGGAAAACAAAGGAATAGCAGCATGGCTCGAAAAACGACCAAAAACAACATTTTAGTTATCATAGACCTGACATTTAATTTGACAATCTCATTAATTTATTAATAAAATATTGAACAGATGAAAATGTTTTTTCTAGCATATAAGTTTACTTTTCAAGCTACACTTCAACACAGTAAAGTATTTATTTTCCAAAATCTTTCTGTAATTCTGAAGATCTCTAATAATCATTTATGTTACTATCTTTTCAATAGCTTTACTGAAAATATATTCTTTTAGAAAACACAAAATATTAAAATATCAAGAAGAATTGTAATTGTTCCAATAGACCAGCTTTATTTGATAGGAGTATACACTTAATCTAATTGATTGAGTTATATTTTAACAACGTTTGCAAAATGAGAAGGTCAATCCATGAAGGACATGTACCAATGAAAAAATTCTTCTATAAAGTAAACTTGTAAAAACATTTAAATCTTATCTATACAAATATATCGTGAATCTCAATGCACATATTTTGAAAAGAATTACTGCACCGTAACACCCTGTATAAATAACAGAAGTAATATGTAGACTAACCTAACTGTCTGGCAATACAAATCTTGTGTTTAATTACCTTTAATTGGAATCAAATTACTCTATTGGCGACTCTAATGCATGTTGATTCTACAGTTTTGACAAAGACAATTGAAACTATCGCATTGGAAAGGCTTGTACTAAACATACTGTAATACACACGTCAAGTCTGAACTCTGAGTCTCCGTGCGATATTATTGTCGACTAGTATATAACAACTGCCCCATGCCACATCGGAAAACGAAGGAATAGCGGTATAATTCGTATTCATGTACATCGACGTCATACAAATGTAGTTCAAAAAAGTCATAATATCATCCAGTCTCTGTTTTACAGTCTGTAACCTCGCCCTTACGATGCTTGGACTTTTGCATAAATCTATAAAATATTTGGCACCAATGAATAAACAACCAAACTATTAAGAGGCCATGCATTATACCTCAATGTTTAGATCGCCTTTCTGTAGGCTATTGCTAATGCATGGTGTCGGTCGTCGTCGCCGGTGTTCTATTGTAGATTTTCCCCCATGCCAGTTTTTCCGGGGGGAAATCTGGATCGATCCAGTTTTTCCCACCGGAAGAATAGGATCGATCCAGTTTCCCCCCCGGGGGGGGAGGGATAGGATCAGTCCAGTTTTTTCCCCTTTATAAGCAAAAAGCTCATTTTCCCCCCTTACGATGTAACGTCACCGACGTCACGATGAAATAAAAAAATCGATATTTCCAAAGTTCAAGCGAATTAGGGAGAGTTGTGCTTTAATACAAGATAAGTAGACATACACACAGACTGGGTGACTACTATATACTCCCAAACTTTGTTTGCGTGGGTTCAAAAATATGCAATGAAAAACAGCCAACAGTTTCCAATATGACCAGTGTTTGATGCTCGCTGTTTTGCAATCAAAATTTATTGCAATATCAATCACAACATTAGGGTTGTTAGAAACATACACAAAATTTTAACAGCAAGTATAAACAATAACCATATGAACCACAAAATTAAACATATGTTTATAGGTCCCCTGTCCTCGGTGCTAATGACTTTGTCGAAAGATTGTTTGGGACAGAGTGTACTTAATTTTACTTATCAGTCTATGAAATAAGCTAGATGAATGCTTGATTTCTTATCTCTGATCACTAGAAATTAGTTATAAATATATCAACACCCAGTTGAGTTCCTTGACCACAAACCCTATGGTGCACATATCATGTTACAGAATTTTCTTCACAAAAATGAAAATATTTTACATGATTTCAAACATGCTTTGAAGTTGACAGTGTACAAGTAATTAAAACCAATCTAATGTTTAACTTTCACTGTCTTTATGGCTATCATACTGAGAGGTTACTGATTTAGCTGATAAAGATTGAGATAAGAGGGCTGATGAAAATCATCAGCTTTTCTTAGCTTGTTTCATAGACTGTTATTTCATTCAACATATCAAATTTAAAAGATTTATTTCCTGTTTTTACTTTGTCTATATATGTTTTTTTCGTAAATCTAAATTTCTATTTCAGTCAAGTAAAACATTAGTTCATCCTCGACCATATTACATATCGGACATAGACGGTTTTCCTTGGAATTTTCAAATATATACTTTTTTCTATTAGAGGGTAGATAATGCATAAGGTTCTAAACTTATCATAAAATGTCAAAGAAGACCCCCTTCTTCATAAAGAACAAATAGAGAACAAACAAAATCTTTGATAAAGACTTCTGGAAGAATTATTAAATCTATGGAACATGTATGCCCAACACAGGACACCAAACAGAAATCTTCAAAGGTATATAGGGCTGAACAACCCCCTTAGGGCATACATTTTGTCATACTAAACAATCCTGCCTATTGTCAAATCATTCCCTGTGCGGTGTGTAATTTTCGCTTGGTCGGACTTAAAATTTAATGTCCTATTCCGACATGTCGTCGTTCGCACATAAAAGCTCTAATAAAAGACAACCCAAAGCACCCCGAAATATTAAGTAAATATGAATTAAATTGAACCATGCAGTAGACATGCAATATTAATGTAAAATTTGTCCACCTCATATTGACACCAAGCCATTAAGTCATTGTCAATTTAACAATTATAAATGCAAAAAGATCTGCTGTTTTTTTATCTTTCATTGAATAAAGCATGAACGACTTGGTATTTTTAAGATGAAACTATGGGTTTTTTAAAGATGGCAATGCTTTGAATACTGAATCCGTACCTCAAATGAGTGCAGATGTTGGTTTGTCGTAGACATTTATTTTGTCTTCCTTTACCGGATTTGACACACTGAATTGGAAATTAGCAACACGACGGGTGTGCTATAGCAGGCAGGAACCGCTTACTCTTCCGGAGCACTCGAGTTCACTCTTGTCACGACTTGAGTTTGCGTTGTTGATTTCCGTTTGGTTGATTTTGTGTTTTGTGTTTCTTCGTGCTGTTTTTGTTGGTGTTTACCGGTTTCGTTGTTGCCCTTTCGGACTTTTGACACTTGAATGACCCATTGGTGCCTCTTTGCTTCTTTCAAATAATTCTTATCATATAGATTACTTCAAAAGTGTAAGAGCTGAATATAAATAAAAATTATTTATAAGATACTAACTTTAAATATTTCTTTTCCATAAGATAAGCGTATAAATCATATTACAGCTACATTTGACACTCTTTGATCACAATGATTTTCTTTCTTTTCAAGCAATTCATTGTCAGTTTTAAGTACCATAAATACAACTACATTGATAAAGATCAGGCAGAGAAAATAAAATGATCTTTTTACAGAAGATTCTGCACAGAAAATCCAGTTGTGTAAAAATCCGACATGTGCAGATGGTGATCTGTCCTCATATTAAAAGTTATTGCATGTTTTTGTTTTGATTATATAGTATGGCTACTTTTTTTTATTCCCGCTGAGGGCAAACTAGTTGCGACTAAATATTTTTCCATTACTTTTGGTATTGTACAAAATCTTTCTACCAGATATCTTTTTTCTTCAGTTTTACTTGCAATATATTATTTGCATCAAAAGTAATCTTTTTTTAGATATATATGATACATTTCCAAAATAACTACAGAATGTAGCTCTTCTCCAGCTTATGGAGTTTACGTATCACAATTGATTCGTTACTCCAGAGCTTGTGGGAATTACATCGATTTCCTTGGCAGAGCGTCACGTTTGACACAGAAATTGCTAACACAGGGTTATGTTGCTCCTCGGTTGCTGTCTTCACTCAAGAAATTTTACGGTAGACACCATGTACTCATAGATAAATATGGGATTTCTATCTCTCAGATGAGTGCAGATGTTGGTTTGTCATAGGGTTTTGTTTTGTCTTCCTTTACCGGATTTGACACACTGAATTGGAAATTGGCAGCGCGGCGGGTGTGCTATAGCAGGCAGGAACCGCTTACTCTTCCGGAGCACCCGAGTTCACTCTTGTTACGACTTGAGTTCGCGTTGTTGATTTCTGTTCGGTTGTTTTTAGGTTTTGTGTTTCCTTGTGCTGTTCTTGTTCATGTTTACCGGTTTTGTCGTTGCCTTTTCGGACTTTTGACACTCGAATGCCCCTTTGGTGCCTCTGCTTATTTCAAGTTATAAACTCTAGTTACTGGTTGATTGTGGGTAAAGAAGGAAAACGAATTAAATAATCATTTCGTACATGCAGGATTTTCATGATTGTTTATTTGCCTTTTTCAAACGTTCGAAATATTTAACGATCATCTCCATTACCTGTTTCACAGGGACTTGCTCCCCTCTATTAATATTTTGTTAGAGTCAATGTTTTTTCCGTACCGCACATTGACTCTAACAAAATATATCGGGGGAACAAGTCGCTGTGTGTTTTTTTTCGTACCGCACATTGACTCTAACAAAATATTGATAGAGGGGAGCAAGTCCCTGTGATTGAGGGGAGCAAGCCCCTGTGGCTATTTCGTACTAACAAAATATTGATAGAGGGGAGCAAGTCCCTGTTCCTGTTTTATAACTTCTTAAATTTCATAAATTAATAATTACATTTACCGTGCATATAATTAAAATTATTGTACTTGTTAATTGACACCTTGAATCGTCTTTCATATCTCGGTGAAATGTCACTTGTGTCACGTGGCCGTACCCGGGTCATGACCTTACTATACGCACCTAATCCAAGTAAATTCTCACAGCTTGAATTCGCATGCGCAAATAAAAATACACGAACATGCACCACAAAACAAAACGAAAAATCAAAAACAAATAAAAAACATTAAAATGTGATTATAAGAATTGAATATTTGTATTTTGATGTTTCATAGGGTTGTAAAACCTTTGACCGGTCGCACATTTTTAACATGAATAGCGCGCTTCATTCAAAATGTGCTACGGCGGTCAACAGTTTTACACGCCAATGAAACATCAAAATACAAACATTCAATTCTTAAAAGTAACGAGCTTATTGAGTGTTGCCGAAAGAGTATTTAATTATCGACTTAAGGTTTAAAAGCTAATTGAATTGGTACAAGAACACATATAAAGCCATTTTAAACAGATTAAGTTTCTACAAAAATACTTAAAGGGTCAACATAGAGGACATAAAACGAAACAAGTTTTAACTACAAAGTTTATTAATCAGGACACTTCCACTCTCTGTTGATATTTGATCTGGTGAAGACTTGATACTGAGGTTCGCCTTATAGAATTTTATATCATTGATCCAATATCGGACATAGAACATTAGTTTTCAGTATGCCAACCTACAAATATGTATACTTTAATGTGAAAGGACGAGGGGAAGTGCCGAGGCTGATATTTAAACTTAAAAAACAAGATTATGAAGAGGTTCGACTTGAATTTGATGAATGGCCAAAGCACAAACCAAGTAAGTAACAAGTACTTGATAATTGTTCGTATATAACAATCATGTTTACAGATGATTGAAATTATCATTGCGCACAATCTTCTTTACAAAAACCGTGCTTAATACTAAAATCATGGACATGAACAGCCTCGTCACAAAACATACACAGATAGAACCACTCAGGAGTCATGTCATGAGACTTAATTAGAATCACACAATGTAGCTCGGAAAAACATCATAAACCTGTTATAAAAAGCAAAACACTACGCACAATAATGTTATAAAGAGTTGATTGAAGTGCTCCGGAAAAGTAAGGATTTTCAAAAGAGATATCGAGTTTTGGGATATTATAGCTTGATCCGGTAAAAAACACACAAGACAAAAAGGCAGCCGAACATTTTCAAACATTAAGTTTATCTCGCTTTGTTTTTCATTTCCAGATATGCCATATGGTCAAATACCAGTTTTGTATGTTGATGGAAACCCTATTCACCAATCAGGGGCGATAATAAGATATTTAGCTAGAGAGTTTGGTAAGTAACCATTTGCTTTTCAAGTCTTGGAGTCCGTGCAACTCCTGTCTATTGGTCTTGTCTATATGTGATACCGTATTTCTAGTGTTTATAAAAGACATATATAAAAAAGGTCTAAAGCAAAGTAAAAATACATTTATCATTTTTACAGATTTATATGGAAAAGGTCCCGGAGAAGTGACGAGAGTTGACGAGATGTTAGACACCATGGTTGATCTGTTCCAGTCTCTTGTCAAAATCAAATTTGAAAAAGACGAAACAAAGAAGGTACATATACACCTTGCTTTACTATCGAGAATAAAAATATAGGGAACATGTTAATTGAAGAGAGAAACGATGTAACACCAAAAAGCGTCCCGTGCAATCGCCTACCGAACCCCCCCACCCCGACTAAAGCGCAGCGACTGGATTCGGCACGTATCGGTATCGGAAGTGTATGATTAATGACCAAGGCCGTGGAAATCTGCGTTCCTTTCTTAATTTCAAAGTCTTGCTTGCTACAAATTTTTTTTTCATTATTACAACATTCAAGGAAGGTAGTAACTATGATAAATGACTCTCTTTTTAAATTCTTGTAAACAACTGGCAAACACAATTTCTTCTATCTTGGTCAGTTGGTAGGTTTATAAAGCTGAAGTATATTGTATCAGTTGGACATTCAAAATGTCCTACAAGAGGCGAATAAAGGTTTAACACAGACAACAAGAACCATAACTAAACGTACACATAGACCGAATAAACAATCACAAATTCCCGCTGTTATATAATGATTTTGTGTTTCCACATGCTCATATCAATAAATTTTGTTGGGTTTTAGGAAGAACTTAACAAGTCATTCAAGGAAACAAGCCTACCAAAGTTTTTAACATACATGGAGAAAGTAATAACAGAAAATAAAGCGGACTTCTTAGTGGGCTCTCAGGTATGTACATGAATACAAGTACAATTATTAAGTTGAGTAGGTATTTCGTCTCTATTATTAACCAGCCTGCAGGGGCCTGTTTAACAAAACTATCTAAAGATATGTCTAAAGACGTGCATAAGAGATGGAATTGAGATGGTCTTTTGACCATCTTATTACATGTCTAAAACCACACAACAAAGCTATCTTATGGATATCTTAGTTTATATAGTCTTTTGATGGTCATAATTTAATGTTAGCATCGGTTATAATATTATTAGTCATTGACAAAAATTGATTGTAACTCTTTCCGCTATGTTATGATATATCTAAAATAAAAGTAAACATTTTCTCTATTTCATTTATAGCATTTTATATCGATATGATGGCAAATAAACATAATTTTATAAATTGGAAAATTAATAAAGGTTCAAACTTCAACTTATCGTTGAAACTTTAACCACAGGTAATTCACAAAACAACATATTCTCTTCAAAAAGAAAACTATCTAGTAAACAACTTAGATACAATAGGATCAACAAAGATCAAGTTGGCCAATACATTTGCATGTTTTAAATACTTACGAATTAAGAAATGATTACATTACACTAGTGTAATTCACGTCCAAAAATAAGTATTGCGTTCAGGAGTCTTTATTTACTTGAATATATAGCAGACTAACTTGTACTATGTAAAAATGAACCAAAGACAAAAATACGGAATAAATATTAAGGATTTATTTATTTTTTTAAAGATATTAAAATCATTTTTTGGTCTTAAGACCACCATAAGACAACTAATTCGTAGTCTTAATTTTAGGATTAAAAATTTGTGATGTCTAAAAAAAAGACGTCTTCAATAAACCGATTTAAGACTTAGATTTGTCTAAAGACCATCTTTAGACACGTCTTAGTCATAAGACACTTTTGTTAAAAAGGCCCCAGGCCTGAGGGATCACATTGTTTTGTCAAAAATATAAATGAAGTTTTCAAGATTAAATTGTATCCTTGTTCTAATTGTACGTCATCTCAAGAGAGCAATGGTTAAGATAAATAATACTTTGGTGTTTATTCCAAATGGTCTACAGGCTGAAGCGCATTTTTACAAAAACCTGTATATTAAAATGAATTGAATGAAACACATTTTCTACATGAATTCTATAGACTATATGATTAATAATAAGATATGTTGCTTGTGTTACCATTGTCTTTTTGTGTTTTTCAGTTAACAGCAGCAGACCTTGCTTTTTTTGACCTCACAGAGAGAGTAATGCTTGAAGGAAATGAAGGCATATTTGAGAAATATCCACGGCTTGCATCTTTATTCGAAAGAGTTAAGAACCAACCTAACATTGCCAAATATTTAAGTGACGAAAGACCTAAAACTTTTTTCTAGCTAGATTCTAGTCGTCAGATCAAAGGGAATTTTTCAGTTCTTTATGCGCAATATTTTCGCAAGTAACCATTTCCATTGTAATTTGAAAAGTTTGTATTCATAAATAAAAACTAATCGGAAGTAGAGAAGAAAATATCATGTTACTGTTGTTTTTTTTATCAAAAAGTTTTGAATAAAATAAAAATTTTTAATAATAGCGTTATTTTTCAGAATTTGTATCTACATGGTATGTAGGCAATAGAATAAAAAGGGATGTGGAATAATTGTGCGTAAGACAGCCCACAATTAAGCGGCAATTCAGAAAGACCACAATGGACAACCGCCAGCAGCCTTCAACGATGCCATTTGGCGCTGCTCGCGGTTCTGCAATTGGCCCATGATCTAATAAAATGCATATAATCCAAGACCAGTCCTGAAATAGTCACAGATAGACCCCTTTCTTAAACAAGGAACAGAAAACACCAAAAAGACAAGTACAAACCAAAGCTTTGTCAAAGATTCCTGGCTTAGGACAGGCACATGTAATATGTGGCGGGGTTAAACTAGTTTTTTGGGCCCAAACCTTCCCCCTATCAATATTCCAAGACAAAGCAAAAAAACTAAACACACAATAAAATCAAATCGATCAAAGTCCAATTCCACTAGAGAGAACCTAGAGAGAAGACAAAAAACAACAAGAACAACCAAAATGACGTTAAAAGAACTCTCTTTAGAACACTCGCTGTTACTGACAGCTAGCTGAGAACCATCAATCGATTGATGTAAAAAAATCAAACGTATCGATTTTAAATCCGACAAAACACTTCAAACAATAATGATTTGGTGAAGTGTCATCACACAAAACCGACATGCTTGATCGCTATAATGCTTAAAAATGACAATAGTAAAAACGTTTATGGGAGTTTTAAAGTAAGTATCAAGTTATCAAATTGAATATTTCTGACAAAAAACACTAAATTCAAAGATTTAACAAAAAAGTAAGCATATGCTCTTAAAATGCTTTATTTTTTCTACCCTAGAAAAATGCGAAACATTTTCTTGAGAGTTAGTCTGTAGGTTGGTTAAAAAAGTTAAAATCTTATATTTTTAGTACATAGTACATTCCATTAAGAGTAATCTTTTAAAAGCTTTCGTTTGTACTTGTCTTGATGTTTTCTGTTCTTTGTTTAAGAAGGGGGGTCTATTAGTGACTATTTCAGGACTGGATTAAATTATGTGCATTTTATTTAGCCTATGGGCCAATTGCAGAACCGCGAGTAGCGCCTGCTGGCCTCGTTGAAGGCTGCTGGCGGTTGTCCTTTGTGGTTTTTCTGAATTGCCGCTTGATAGTGGGCTGTGTCGCGTACACTTATTCCACATCTCATTATTTTCTATTTACTTGGCATGACTTGTTTTTTTTTATGCATATAAAGGTTATAACAAAATTACCGAACTTTGAGAATCAATCTCAAATATCAATAAGACTATACAAAACAAGGAAGACATACCGGGAAAATTGAAGACCGCAATGGTCCTGACTTGGTACAGGGTTTTCAAAAGAAATGGTGGGTTAAACCAGGTTTTAAGGCGCACCAAACCTCCCTCTTCCGTTGCCGTCTTTGGGTCGGGTAGTTTCACAAAACACAACAGGTTTGTGATGACATATAAGGGATGCTAGGGTGAGCATCTCAGTACATCAAACCGTTCCATGTCTAGAAGAATTGTTATACATGAAGGGTGGTTATGATATACGGATATCATTAAGAGTCAATTGTTGCGGGCAGAGAAATCAGTGGTTACCATTGCACTGGTTTTTATATTGCTCCTTGTTGTGGCGTTTGCATTATCTAAGCTTATTGCATTGAATATTGTAACACCTTTTGGGGTGTATGGTAACAAAATTCGAGCGAGGCACTGGTTTTCAAAATGGATTTATGTCCCTTGTTTCATGCCTCCGGTTATGGTTACTTAATGTGTGACCCTTGCAATGGACACTCAATGGTGAATGAATGTCACTAGTAGCGTGAACCTTACGGTGCCAGATAGTGATAAAGTGACGGTCTAAAACAATATTCACATGCTTGAACAAGGTAAAATTCCAAATGAGAACAAATACAGAAAGAAACCGTGAACTAGAAAACCTAGAAAATAAATAGCCCCCGACCGGCTACCAATTAGCAATAAGAATAAGAGCACGTCTTCATTATGTCACAAAGAGCGTGAAACAGTTTCATGAAAATACATCAATGGTTTTAGGAGGAGTTGCGAAATAAGTCCATTACAAAATGCCTTTAAGTTGGGACAATAGCAGCACAAGCTGGAGGTAGGAAGAGGGGATTTTATTATGAACTTTAACGCAACCGGTGACCTTTGAACTGATAGACAGTTGCTGGGAAATCAATGGAACGAATTCTGTGAATTTACTCTTACAAAACGTTTCCCAAGAAAAACAAATACGTAAAAAAAAAAGGTGAAATGTTCATATCGTAAGTGACTGACAGTGATCCGCGAATCTAAAGAGATAAACAATCGATGTTTATTGTCAGTTACCAACCCTAACCGTAACAATATTATCATTAAGTTGCTGTTTTGTTCATGGTGCTTTTTGTGTGTTTGCTAATTGTTCCTGTCGCAACGTGAAAATGCTGGGCGTTCGTCATAAAATTTCTGAATCTATGATGGTTTTTGATATTTGGGTGGTCAAATATGGTTGGATGCCTTATCAAGTCGGTCTCTCATCGATTAGACTTCGAATTTTTCCACTCAACAGTCTGGGTATCTAGAATCTGTTCTTGTAAGGTTGCTTCGCATACGCAATTATTTGGAGATTCCCATTCCAAATACTGGTATCATCGTATTTATCTTGCAGAAAGGTCAAATAAACTAAGGTCAGTTTAAAAGGTAGACCGTATGGAGAATTCATTCCTTTTTTTCAAGAGGTAATTAAATCGTTTGTCCTGCATACATTCCTCCATAAATACCGTTTTATTGAAAAAAGTAATGATGTTTCATTCTCCATTTAAAGCGTCTAATTTTGTAAATTCGGTCTACCTTTTAAACTGACCTTAGTTTATTTGATCTTTCTGCATGAAAAGATTTAACTAAATACAGAAGCAAAATATCCAAGTTTTAAATTCTTGCATCGATATTATAGTGTTGATATGTATACAAAGATATCTCTCACATCTAAACATTGATAGAGTTATATTTGTAAATGCTCGATATATTTTTTTGCATAATGCCTAATTATAAGTACGTTTATTTCAATGCAAAAGGAAGAGGTGAAATTCCGAGGCTTTTATTTAAACAAGTAGGCGAGGAGTTTGAGGATGCCAGGCTTACATTTGAACAATGGCCAGAACACAAACCAAGTAAGTACATTAAACGTATTGCTGATACATTGTAAAGATATCAATAAATTTTGAAAAAAAGGTGGCATTCTACCCAGAAGTTACGACGGGAACGGGTTGGAGGTAGAGGCACATGTACCCCATCCCGTTACAATTGTATTGTAAAATGCGATATCAATGTACATTAAACAGAAAAAATGTATCCAAGGCTTACTTTGACTTATTTTTTTTCGAAAATCAAAAGAAAAAGGGAGAGATTCCAATTCCTCCTGTATCCACCAGGCGCTGTGACTGTCTTTGTCTTTTTTTTTGTGGACAAAATTCCTCAAAATTTATTGCGGCGAGGAGCAGGTCCATTATTATTTAAAGCTATTTGAGATCCATTGTTACAGTACACGTTTTTGCTGATTTAATGCTGTATATATTAGGTACGTGTATATCGTCCCTTTAAAATAGTGCCTGCTTTAAGCAAATTGTTCTGGTAGCTCCCTAAGATGTTTAGATATTCTATTGGAAGAATATTACAGTCCATAGGAGACAATAATCGACTGTCGACTAGTCTTAATCTCATCTACAGAAATATTAATGAACAATCCTAGATCTGGTGACATTACCATCTCATATATCCCACGGAACTAGCGATAAAATCCAGTATAAGGATTCCGCGAAGTCTGCTTTATATTTATACCAGCATCTCGAAATAGGCACTTTAGGAAAGCTTTCAACAAAGCTCTATGACATCATATATCGGAGCCCGTCCAGGATTTCTATCTCTCGGTTGAGTACAGTTGTGGGTGTGTCAGAAGATTGATTTTTTAATGTCTTCTATTACCGGGTTAGACTCGCCGAATTGATCTGGACAAGTGCTTTAATAAGCAGCAAGTATAGGCATACTAAGATAAGTGTTTTTTTCCTGAGCACACGAGTTCACTCTAGTAAGGACTTGAGTTTGAGTTGCTATTCAGAGAAGTTTGGTTGTTTTGTGTAGTTTTAAAGCTCTGTTTCTTAATTTGTTTTGTGTGTGTTTAATGCTCTGTTTCTTATGTTGTTTTGTGTGTGTTTAATGCTCTGTTCCTTATGTTGTTTTGTGTGTGTTTAATGATCTGTTTTTTATGTTGTTTTGTGTGTGTTTAATGCTCTGTTCCTTATGTTGTTTTGTATGTGTTTAATGCTCTGTTTCTTATGTTGTTTTGTGTGTGTTTAAAGCTCTGTTTCTTATGTTGTTTTGTGTGTTTTCTTCGATAAAATACGCATTTGGATTTTCAGGCGATTAATAAATGGCAATGAGCATAATAGTTTGCGGCCCGAATACTGTACGTATCATCTATATTGCTTTGTAATTTTTTGTTTACTTTCGACGAAGCCAACCACAGCTAATGCAAATGTAATCAATTAACTTCTACAATAATTATATGCTAACACTTGAACCTACTTTTTAAGTATAAGTTATGCTAACTTATGATGTATTTTATGTTTTTATCCTAGAAATGCCATTTGGTGCACTTCCGGTCTTGTTCGTTGATGATAAACCAATCCACCAATCAGGAGCGATAATTAGGTACCTGGCGAGGCAATTCGGTATGTAAACAAAACATATGATAAAAATGTAGTTTGCTACACATACGACATGTATAGCATATTACTTGAACGTTTGGAGTACATATGGAGGTGTATTCTTTTAAAACTTCGAAATTTTTAATGTAATTTATTTTGCAGGAAAAATAAACATTCTTGTTAAACTATAGTTATTTATATAAACATATCATCATAAACATCATTGTTGCTTCATACATTTGTACAGCATAATGATATATAAAGAGTACATGGAGTATACATTATCGTCACTTTAGGCGTTTTAATTTAGTTTTGAGGTCGTCTGTTTTATTCTCTTTAATGGCTATTGGTGAAGCGTCTCCCCTTTTTATGCCCCCGATACCAACACTTCTGCGATATAGATACACCGAAGTCTATATTTTTGTTGTTGTTGTAAAAACTTTTTTTTTGTATTTTAAAAGGACTGTATGGAAAAGACACAATGGAAGCAACAAAAATAGATATGATTTTGGATACCAATTTAGATGTTTTTCATGAATTTGTGAAGATACATTTTGAGAAAAATGAGGAGAAAAAGGTACATGCATTGTTTATTACAATCAATTACATTTTCACGTCTGACAGTGTAGTATTCAGACTTTCAGAGAATTAACACACTTAGATGTTAAATCTTAAACAAGTTGGTTACCACAACCCTTTTATAAACTGTACATATAAGTTTGCGTCAAAATATAAAGTTTTGAAAACCAGATTTCTTCCCTTGTACTGCACATGTCATCGGTGTTGGATTAGACTTTTACTTTCGAACTTTTTGGTGGACATTGTCACTTCTCTTTCAAAACTTGCGTTTCTCTACCATAGCCTCCAATTATACTGATTGAAATGCATCTAATAAAATGTTACTCTACAAAATATGCAGCATTACTGAAATGACCGTTATGCTGGACCAAGTATGATTCTAAGTTCTTTATTTCCAAATCGAAAGTTAACAAAAAGTTTTGGTAAGCGGTTTATTCATAACTTCAACAGAATGCAGAATGAGCTTGTGATAACAGATGGGTCATATTGGCAAACATCATTGTTCTTCGACAACGTTGTTACTGGACAGAAACCTACATGTATAAAGAAAAATTACAAGTTTTAACAGCATTTGGATTATATTTTGATTTCTTCTTTCCGAATGATCGCCAGTCGTATTGTATTATATATTCTAGATCTTTTTTATGTGGAGCAGATTAAATTTTGTAAATTTAAAAATTGCTTTAAGGTGATTTATTTGTAACCAAGTCAATATTCTATTTCAGGCAGAATTAAGAAAAACCTTTAAAGAAAGCAGCCTTCCAAAATACACAACGTACCTGGAGAAAATAGCATCAGAAAACGACGGTGGATACCTTGAGGGTTCTATGGTATGAATATGTTTTAGCCTACTGAAGTTAAATATTTTAGAAATTTCATTTTTTTCCTAGAAGCAACACTTTTAAGGTCTTATTGAGAAATAAAAAAAATGGTATACCGCATTATTCACTGTCGTTTGAAAGATATATTTTGAATTTTATACACGTATTTAGTTCGTTTTGGAAACCAACTTGTAACATATTAATTAAAGGACAAACAACGGAAAGGACAGATGTGTTGCAATAAGGACAGATGTGTTGCAATAAGGACAGATGTGTTGCAATAAGGACAGATTTTTTGCAATAAGGACAGATGTGTTGCAATAAGGACAGATGTGTTGCAATAAGGACAGATGTGTTGCTATAAGCAGAGACGGTTTACCCCTCCACACAGATTCACTCTAGTTACGACTTGCAGTCGCGTTGATGGTCAGTTGTCTTGTGTTTTTGTGTTTTCTTTTTCTTCGTGTTATCTGGTTTTGTCCTTTCGGGCTTTTAACATTCGAAAACCCCCGGAGGTACCTCTGTTTTTTTAAGAGCATACAAACATTTAAAGCCAATTTAGCAGTTGATATTAAGTTTTTTTTTCTTTCAGCTCTCCGTAGCAGATATTGCATTTTTTGATTTGACAGAGAAGTTGATATTGGCTGGCAATGAAGACTTATTTAAGGACTGTCCAACGATTTCTAGCTTATACGAACGAGTTAAATCATTACCTAATATTGCAAAATGGTTAAAGGAGCGACCAGAAACTCTACATCCAATTTAATATTTCCTGATTTAATGATCAAAACAAACTTTTATTTACTTTCATCTTTCTATAGAAGCTATTGCATGCCTTGATTTGACAGAGAAGCTGATATTTGCTGGCAATGAAGACTTATTGAAGGGATGTCATTTATAGCTTGTACGAACGAGTTAAATTCTTCATTTTTACTAATATTGAAAAAAATGTTAAAGGACAGATCAGAAACTCCAGTTTAATGTTAATTTTTTTTCTACGATCATTTTTAGGGCTTTATAAATTGTGTATCATTAAATGTATAGCAACATTATTCTAACAGTGAATGTAAAATTAAATTTCTTGAAAAGTCTATTAAAATCATATTTACACAAACTTTTCAAATTTTTAAATGCAATTGGTTAAACAATAAGAATATCTTGCGTTGAGATCTTAAAACCTCACGTTCCGATGATTATTGATGATGACCTATTACTCATATGTTTTGTTCCTTTCTTTATTTTGTCTCTGTGTCTAAAACAACACAGGTAGAGCAAATGTTTGAATTGATCAGTCGTCTTATAAGCAACATATTTGTACAGCTTATGAGTAGTTAGTCAGCAAACAATCTGTATCCAGACATTACATGTGATTGTTGATTTGTTTCAACATGTCATAAACAACAGGCTTCTTATTATCAGAGACCTTAAAATCGTGGAAAGTGACTTATTTTTCGAAGATTTTGCTGAAAGACCCAAAAGCTAAGATCGATCAACTTAGCCATAATTACTAGTATATAACATTTTATAACACTTATATATTCTGTACAACGTAAAAGACCATGACAGACGATGTCGCGAGTACGAACAAGCAAAGTTTCGAAATCTTTGGGTTTTTTTAAAGAAAAAAGTTACTATAAGACTTGACTAAACACTTTTGCAACACAAAGACCATGATGGCAAGAGATGTCAACCTTACATGACAAATATGTTGTCGTACAAGTACCAAAATATTGTCAATATTGACTGTTTATTAGCTGAATGAGCAAAGCTAGCATTTCCAACTTTAGCTTTTCTGTTGGCAAAAACATGACGTTTTATTTTTTGCAATGTATTTCAAAATGACAAAAAATCTATAATTAGCAACGCTTTGTTGCATCCAATTCTACCACCAAAGCTGTTTTAGTTCTGTTGACACCATTATTAAAGGCAGTAGACTTTCAGATCGGTCACTGTATATGGAACTATTTTTTACTTTTGATATTTTAGTCTGTGGATTGTTTTTTTGATTTGGCGCAAAACTGAGAAATGCCAACTTAGAAGTGGGAAATGTCACCTTTGAACTAAGAAATGTCAACTTGGAAGTGAGAAATGTCAACTTGGAAGTAAGAAATGTCAACTTGGAATTGAGAAATGTCAAGTTGGAACTGAGAATTGGCAACTTGGAACTGAGAAATATCAACTTTGACGTGCGAAATATCAACTTAGAAGTGCGAAATGTCAACTTGGAACTGAGAAATGTCAACTTGGAACTGAGAAATGTCAACTTGGAACTGAGAAATGTCAACTTGGAAGTGCGAAATGTCAACTTGGAACTGAGAAATGTCAACTTGGAAGTGCGAAATGTCAACTTTGAAATGAGAAATTTCTCGCATCAATCGAGAAATGTGACAGAACCGATGGCACTACCGGTCTTTCGTAGTATCATCTGCCATTGATGAAAATTAAGTTGTCAAATCAAACCAAATATGTGGGATTCTTGACAAATCGGCTAAAAATGGACAAATCTTGGGTCATATTTTTAAATTTTTGGATGCCGTACCATGTCCTTGGACAAACTGATAATTTAGAATTTGAAAATTCTTTTTCAATTTTTTTCATTAAATGTAATATACTGCACAGGTACTTTTTGTTTGATTGAGTATGCATGTAAAGCCGACCTCGTTTTTTTTTCCCACTCAATGGTGTTATATTTTATCTTTTGATACTGGTTGGTAAATTGATGCAGTTGTATCAGGCATGTGATTGACCATTCATTCAGTGGTTAGTGACACGCCTCCTTTGCCATGTTTACTGTTACTTATGAATATTCATGACTGATAAGATCTGCACGTGTAGCCCTGGCTTATATATTGATTTGATAAGGACTTTAGAGAAGAGTTTTGATTTGTAATTTGTTCGACCGTTTGTCTCAATGTTGTAAATGGAATATATTTAGTTTTAGTTAATAGAAATTTAGAAAACGGAATATTTTGTTTTATTTATTATTTAGATATGTGAACGCCAAATCCGTATCTTAAATGGTGGAGACCCGGTTGCTTTCCATCTGTTGAGTTTTTGTTTTTAAATGTCGATAAATAACATTTTGAAGCAGTTACAACATTTTGACTCTAGTCAGAAAAAAATGAATTTTAAATCGCGTGCTCCTGTTTTCTAGAACTGACAGTAAAGGACAATATATTTATCAACAAGTGAATATTAACATGATTTTTGGTGTTATAATTCTAGTGTTGTTTGTATAAGACATTACAAATTTTTGGTTCAAAACTTGTGAAGAAACATCCAAATGGTCTAATATATTTATTTGGATTGTTACTGTTTTGGAATGAATTTTGACGTGTTCATCCGGGACCTGAACTTTCTAAATTGTGGTTGTGCAAACAATGCAATTTGTTCCGCTAGTATTATTAATGTTGTAATGAAGATCATCAAATCCGGCCCGGGTTGTAAGTACGAATTTTCTGCATGAATTTGTTGTATGTGCAAATTGTTGCGCTATAAATTGGCAAAACCAATGTGCATTGAAGATACAGTTTTATTATCATATGCAATTTTTGTCCTTAATTTTGTTTTGTATGTGTTGATTGAAACGCTACAAAAAGTCTTGGAAGTTCCCCATGCAACCTTGTGATGAGTTTTTCCAAAAGAAATGAATCAACTCTTTTATACCAAATTGAAGATAATGAATTGACGACCATTTTGTCGGAAGGATTTTTGGAGTTAAACGAAATAAAAGATCAAGATTATTTTTTGCTACCGCCTCCAAAAAGAAACTCTACTTTTCGATCTTCTTTTAATTCCGGTCAGCATAAAAAATCAAAAACAATGGAGAAAATTGCGGATTGTAAAAAATTTAACGGTTATTGTCACGAAAATGCCAAGACATTTTTATCAGAATTCAATTCATATTCTCTTTTACATGAATTAAATATTAATGATGACAAGAAATTAGCAGCTTTTCACTTGCATTTAGAAGGTCCGGCACGTACATGGTACAACACATTAAGTGATAGGTCAAAACGACATTGGTTGTCCGTTGAGGTTTTATTTGAAGAAAAATATATAAATCTCGCCAATAACAGCTTTACGGTTATGATGGAAAGTCAGAATTTCAACAATTTAAGATTAGGGCATAATCAAGCTATTGAAGACTATCATAGCCAAATTATCGAAAAGGGTTCATTATTGAAAAAACCTGAACATGAACTCCTTGCAAAATTCATAGAAGGTCTACCTGCTTCAATGGCCTATTTCATCCGAGCCGGTCATCCTGAAAATTTAACCGCAGCATTTACATCTGCAAAAGTGGCCGAGTCATCGGGGTATAGAGAGCAGAATACGGCTGCTTTCCTGCCAACACCCACAGTACGTGATAGCGAGTATGACCGTTTAAATGCTAAAGTTGATAAGTTGTGCGATACCGTATCAAAATTGGTTTTACCAAATTCCAATACACGTGAATCTGCACCACAACCGACTTACAAACCGAGGCATTTTCGTGAACAACAACTCAATTGTTATAATTGTGATTTCCCCGGTCACAAAAAGTCTCAATGTAATTGGAATGGTCAAAGTCGTCCCATTCCAGGGAAATGCTATGGATGTGGTCAGGAAGGGCATCGCGACTATCAATGTAAATCAAGAGCTCCGCGACAGGGAAACGGTCGACACCCTGGCGAAAACCGGCCAAATCGCCAAGGGTTCCGGAATTAAATTGTTTGAAAGGAAATGAGGCCTATCAAAAGAATGACTTTGATCCTTTTCTATATATGTCTGTTGCATGTGGTGACATTAAAATTTCAGCTTTAGTTGATACCGGCAGTAGTATTAATATTATATCTTTTGATTTATATGATGCATTACCTGACACTTGTAAATCTGACATTTCTCCGTTTAATGAAGTGATAAAGCTTGCCAATGCTCATCAAGTCAATGTTATCGGAACCGCAAATGTGAAAATTAAATCAAAACATTTAACACATACAATTGAAGTGTTTTTGTTACCAAAGACATCCCACCCACTTATTCTAGGTATGGCTTATTTGAAAAAGCGTAATATTTCTGTGACATTTGATGATACCCCGTCAGAAAAGTCGTATAAAGTAAAAGCAACGAAGAAAATTCGAATTGATCCAAATACTGAAATTGTTGTGTGGGGAAAGCTTCCGAAATATTTGTCCATTGGCCTACAAGGAATTAGTTCAAATAATAATCTTTTATTACAAAAAGGCCTAGTTACCGCAAAAACTTTATCTAACATTTCGATAGATCACACTGTTCCCATCAAAATTCTGAATCCAAATTCACGGGTCATCAGTATTCCCAGAGGAACCGTTTTATCTGATTTTCTGATACTTAATAATGATTATGACATTACAAAGGATTATAATGATAGCGATAATCCTCTCCGTGTGAATAATGTTTCGGTTGATGAAAAACAGAGACAAACCAAATCCGACAAGTCTAAATTTTTAGATGAATTCCAAATTCCAGAAACATTAACTTTAGATCAACAGGATAAATTGTCAGAATGTTTATTCCAACATAAAGATATCTTTGTCACCAAAGACAATCCTAACCTTGGTTTTACAAATGTAGTTAAACACAAGATAATTCTTAAATCTGATGCGCAGTCTAAACATCAACAACCGTATCGCTTGCCTCCCCACAAACGTGAAGTGTTGCGTCACCATCTTGACGAACTTTTACGACAGGGTATTATAGCTCCTGTAAGCGAAAATGAAGATGTACCTATTACAAGTCCGATAGTTTTGGTAACAAAAAGGGCAAAACCGGTCAAACCTGATATGACTGAAAAGGCCATTGCGTTGTCGCAATATCGTTTCGTGTGCGATTTTAGATTTTTAAATTCTCAAACCAAAGAATTTCGATATCATATTCCGAATTTAGAAGAGCTTACCGAATCGTTCTCGCAAAGTACACCAAATTATATTACGTCTATCGATTTGTCATCTGGATTTTTCCAAATGGGAATTGCTGAAGACTCTTCTAAATATACTGCTTTTAATACTTGTTTTGGTACGTTTAAATTTCTTCGTTTACCTATGGGCCTTACCTCGAATCGGTTCTTGCATATGCTGATATATGGAGTTTTCAGTTCAAATACTAGTATCATCATTGTCTGAAAATGCGATATCACCATATGCTGCAAAAAACATGAGAGATGTCCTCTATAGAGTTCTCTTTAAATGTCGATTTATTGATAAAATAAGGATCATGTTTCATTCTTAATTTGATACGTCATTCTTTGTGAATATGTTCTACTTTTTAAACTGACCTTAGTTTATTTGATCTCTCTTTTGAGATAACTAAATACAGAAGCAAGAAATTCAAGTTTACTTTGTTAGCGTTGTAAATTTTTCTGTTGATATTATATATCAAGATTAAAAGTGTTGATATAGCGTAGATATCTCTCACACCTTAACATTGACAGAATATAATTTAAAAATATTCGACATATTTTTCAACAATGCCAACTTATAAATACGTTTATTTCAATGCAAGAGGACGAGGTGAAATTCCGAGGCTCTTATTTAAAGTAGTAGGCAAGGAGTTTGAGGATGCCAGGCTTACATTTGAACAATGGCCAGAACACAAACCAAGTAAGTACATTTAACATATTGCTGGTACATTGTAAAGATTTCCTTAAATTTTTAAAGGGTAGGGTTATACCCAGAACAGGGCGGGGGGGGGGGGTCATTCGGATCTCCACTCGACCATTTCCGCTAAAGGTCAATTCCGAAATAGGCAAAATTAGCTGAATGGTGTTGCGATAGAGGGAGATGGGGTTATGGGTATTCAAGGCTTACTCTGACCTATTTCATCGAATAACAAAATATCAAAAGAAAAAAGGGTGATTCCTCCTGTATCCATTAAGTGTTGTGTCTGTCTTGGTATTGCTTTTTTCTGGACAATTTTCTACAAAATTCCTTGCGGCGAGTACCAGGGTCCATTATAATTTAAAGCTATTCAAGGTCAATTGTTACAGTATGTATTTACTGCTTTTTTGCAGTGTCATGCATTGATATCGCATGATACAGTACATAATTATCAGTATTGTTATCGTAATATTGATAGATACACCATTCAAGTCCTAGAAAGATCGCCCCCTTTCTTGACTCTTAAGACACGGGTTCCTGTATCTATGGAATCGAACATTAAGTGAATAAGAAATTACTTGGGCATGAAAACCACCATTGTATGTATGCAGCATTAGACTCTCATATGTCATTCCTTTATCGCCTGGGTGCGCTTTTACAAAAACTGAAAGTAGTACTCGTCAAATTTACTGGTTTCACTTTTCAATGCTACACTTTGTATGTTAAAAAACGTCAATTATTGTACAAACAAAATAACTGAAATTACAGATAATTCTTCTCGTTTATTTGAAAGGGTATTTAAGATAGTGTCAAATTTATAGGACATGAGGACACAGTATATTTAAAAGATAAATAATATAGATATACGAGTGCAGAGGTTATCTCATTCTTGGTATAAACAATCTTCATAGAAGGCCGGTGGCAAGATAATCCATGAGAGACCACCGTTTGAAGAGTCCAATGACTCCCCCGTTTAAAACAACAAAAATAATAGATGCGTGTTCATTTGTTAAATTGTCACTATCAAAGACAAATGTTAAATTATATTGAAACAAACATTTTTACTGCGACTGGTACATTGGATTTGTACATTGTGCTTATTGGGTTCGGATTATTTTTTTTGCTCCGATCCAAGAATTTTTCATGTGATATATAATATATCCCACGGGAGCTTCATCCATTGCTTTACAAAATAAATAAACATCGACACTCCCTATATTTACAGAAATAGAATCATCGTTTCTACTGTAAGAATACAAAAATCCTCTATCCATGACTCTACATCACATATTATACACCTGGTACCAGTTCAGCAAAGGTGCCAGGATGTAAACATGATGAGCACTAAGGCAACATTAATTTCCAATGGCCCATTTGACATGACAAATATGTTGTACCCGCAATAAAAGAGCACTGAACGGCATCATTTTGTGTGAAAAAAAAACCCAACTTTACATAGACTGTCTTACAACTGAATTGACTGGTCGAACAACAAAAGCACATCATATACAGTAACAACACTGTCCTAGCAAGAAGGAAATAAATCATATCTTGTTGACGATATCAATGTTGAGCGCTTACCCTTTTCCGTTTGCGTTAACAATGTTAAACTTCTACACTGTAGTTTGTGCTTGTATATGATTCAAAATTAACATAAGAATCCATAGCTCTTTATTGATGGGTCATACAAGTGTACCATAAATCTTTTTTTTTAATTCAGGTGGCATCAATATTGACGACAATAAAATTTTACCTTTCCAAATACAATGCAGTTTGATTGCTGTACGTTATCCTTTATATGGATAATTGATCTTAAAATTCGATCTTAAAAAGAAAAAGGCTAAATCACTTTACTTTTAATTTACTTTTATTAGTTATTTTCATCTTGTAACACCATTGACATTTCCACAACTTATACTTCGATTCTCCATACACAACTAAAATGTCGATTAGCATAGCTTGGTGAAAGTAGCCCCTCCCCCCCCCAAAAAAAATAAATAAAAATAAATGAGTCTACTATATATAGCTAATTTACAGATGAGCGAAATTGAAAATAATCAAACTTATAGAAAACATTTTTTTTACAGTTTGGTTAACGTCAACAAGAATTTCAATGCACCATTGCTAACTGATTGGTTTCTTCATTTTGATGAAGTATACCTCAAAAATGAAGCATACCTCAAAAATGCCTCTAGACAATGAAGACTGTATAGTGCACTTTCCTTCCTCATCGTCCGTTATATTGACGATGTTTTCATAATTAACAAGCGCAATTAGGTGACAATCTCCATCTCATATGTCCAAAGGAACTTGAGTTAAAGGCCACTAAGTTTCTGAAAAAGACTTCATATTTACATCTACATCTCCAAATAAGCAATCGAGGAAAATACTTTCAACAAAGCTCTATGACAAACGTGAAGACGCAAGCTTAACATTCACAATCTTTTCATTCTTGATTAGCAACATTCCATCTTATCCAGCTGAGGGAGTTTCATTTCAAAACAGATTTGTTTTTCAAGAGACTGGCTAACACATCTTGGATTCTTTAATATGGCATCACGTATTACACAAAATTGCTAACAAAGGGTTACGTTGATCCCCGATAATTGTATGTTACGGAAGACACCAATTATGCGTGGGGAAACAGAGGATATCTGATCTCTTTGATGGATACTTCTTTGGATTTGTCATAGAGATTTTGTTTGGGCATCTATTTCTCGACTTGACACACTGAATTGATATTGGCAACGCGACGGATGTGTTGTACCAAGCAGAAATTGCTTTCCCTTTACAAAGAACCTGGGTGCACTCTCATTACATGTATGTACAATTTTGTTGTTTTGTGTATTTCAAATGATCTGTTTCTTCTTGTTGTTTTTCTCTGTTGGTTTCATTGACTGTTTTACCTTATCGGAGTTTTGACATTCAAACTCCCCATTGGTACTATACTACCCCAACACGTTTTTGAAAACTACAAAACAAATTTATATATTAAAACAAAGTAAGTTAGCTTATTGCGGAGCTTCATCTTTGTAATGACTATATATTATTTTGATAAATAAGGTTCATTTAATTTTTAGTCTTGAAAGCACCGTTTGATTCATCAAATACTCATCCTTATTACTATATTAGGATAATACAAATTGAAATACCGCACGGCTTTCAAGTGGCAATTAGCATATCAGTTTTCAGTCTGATTTTTATCTTGCTTTGTATATCTTTTTCCTCCGACATTGCCAACCATCACTGAATTATGCAATGGCAATCAACTAACCACTACAAAATCATAAACTATCAATTGAACCTAATATTTTAAGTACTAGTTATACTCAATTTTGTGTTTTTATCCTAGAAATGCCTTATGGTGCACTTCCGGTCTTGTTTGTTGATGATAAGCCAATCCACCAATCAGGAGCGATAGTTCGGTATCTGGCGAGGCAATTCGGTATGTAAACGTAGCAGCCATGACAGTTTTTACAACACGCACGGATGGCATAGGTAATTTATGAAAGGATATGGAGTAAATGAACATGAGACCACAACACATATGTTAACTCCAACTGCATTTTAATTGCTTTATTTATTAAACATTTGGACAGCCTAGGGAGATATGTTCTTGTGCAAATTACCATATTCATAATGTATTTTATTTTGCAAACAAAAACAAGACAAGAAAAAAAAAATAAAATTGTTCATATCATAATTATCAATTACAATCGTACCATCATATTACAACTCGCTTTATACATTTGTACTTCATTAAATATTAAACATGATAAAAACACAACCGTCACATAAAACACTGTTGTTTTGTTCTGTGATCATCTGTATGGTTAGCATTGACCTAAGTCTTCCTTCCCGAGAATAACCCAGGGCACTCCAACAACAGAGATGCGCCAAAGTTTAAATTTTCAGCTATTTTTAATGAGATTATCTATAAGTATTCATATTTTAGGTTAAATATTAGTTTAGCCTTAAGTTTGCTCTTGGAATCCTAGTAGAGCAAAATTTAGCGCTATGAACGTTATTGAAATTTTATCTGTTGATTAGGATTGTATGGAAAAGACACAATGGAAGCGACAAAAATAGATATGATCTTGGATACCAATCTAGATCTCTTCCAAGAATTTGTCAAGATACATTTTGAGAAAGATGAGGAGAAAAAGGTACATGCTTTGTTTCTATTTCAAGTAAACGGACCCCGACGCAACAAAACAAAAAAATAGTATTAAGTCTGAGAATATTTTGAACTCCCATAGTAAATACAATTAAGTTAAGAATATTCTCATACTGATAAGTATTTTAAAACGTTTTGTGACGCCGGGACCGGGTGTTTGTTTGCATTAACACGGATGCATTCTTGGTGTTTTTTTTTATTTTCTGAGTAAAAGTCTCAGTGTATAAAGTTTGGAAATGTTTATAGCTGCAATTTTCATACACATATATCATATATATTATATATGTTCTTCCAGTGACCAATCCTCGATTTTTCGACCATTTCAAATATCGTATATTTCCTCAGGAACTTGAGATAAGAGACTATTTATTCTTAGGGGTCCGTTTCATAGTTGGATTTTTAACTCGAAATCGACACACAAGGAAGGTTTTGTACAAAGCTCATGACTTTATATTTCCCATCGAAAACTGTCCCCTTTTCTGTTCGCAGATATAAGTTATACATTAAGGTTTTGTATTGTCAACCTTCACCGGATTTGACACACAATCAATCAATTGTTGGCAACGTAACAGGTGTTCTGTAGTAAGCAGGAACTGCTCTTTCGGAGCACCAGTGAGTCCACGTTGCTGATTGTAGTTGGGTTGTGTTATATGTTTTTGTCTGTTGTGTGTTTGTTTTGTTAGTGATTTTATATCGACTGATTTTATCTGCCTTTTCGAGCCCACGACACTCGATATCCACATTATAAAACATTTCCTTCTTTGATATAAATGGTCTTCTTGTTTTCAATTATGCTTAAAATGCTGCTGATGAGAAGTTATTTTGCGAAACATGCATATACAAGCATTGCTGAATCTGAATATTCCGGTTTTTTAGAACATGCTTTGGAAATTTAACTTTTCTACCAAATCGAAAATTATTAGTTAAGTTCGTTTGCTGACAGAAATCGTGAATACTCTGTGTACATCTTGTCAGGGTTCGACAAAGTGGTTTTTGGACAAAAATATTCTATTGATTTGAAAAGTTAAAATAAGATATCACCATGTGATATTAGGTAATATTTCATTTTGTTCAGTTACATAAGTGATACATGTATGTCCCCAAGTGATTTAAATTATATCTGAACTGGTTTTATTTGTTTATCATATTGGACCAGTTTTACTTTTATGTACGAAATTATCTTATTTCAGGAGGAACTACGCAAGACCTTTAAAGAAAACAGCATACCAAAATACACATCGTACCTAGAGAAAGTAGCATCTGGAAATGACGGCAGATACCTTGTGGGTTCAATGGTAGGTATATAATAATTAAGTACACATTTCAAGAAATTCAATTTTTCTAAGGTAAAACCAACAATTTTTTTCCTCATTGAAAAAAAAACTGTTCTGCATTGTTTACCTTCGTTCGGACAATGCATTTTGAGCTTTGTACACGTATTGAATTTGGTTTGGAACAGCAGGTAACATTTCAATTAAGGATAAAGAAAGGAAAGAACAATTAGCCGTAACTTCCTACCCTTCCAGTTCACTCTATCTAAGACTTGCGTTTGCGTTGATGTAAATTAAGTTGCTGTGTATTAGCTGTTCGTGTTTTTCTCGTTCATGTTGACTATTATTTATTTTCACTTGGACTTTAAACATTTGATTGTCCCATATGTACCTCTGAGTTCCTCTAGTTTCGACTGGAGTTCGCGTTGTTGATTGATATTCAGTTATTTTTTTAGTTTCCATGTTTAACATGTTGTCTGTTTTTGCCCGTTCTTGTTGGTGTTTACTGGATTTGTCTCTGCCATGACGGAATTTTGACATTCGGATACCCCATTGTTAACTCTGCTTCAATCTTTCATCATGCATTCAAATTTTAAAGCGGACTGATGATACACACTTTTATTTTCTTTCAGCTTTCCGTCGCGGACATTGCATTTTTTGATTTAACAGAGAAGCTCATAATGGCTGGAAATGAAGACTTGTTTAAGGACTGTCCAACCATTTCTAGCTTATACGAACGAGTTAAATCATTACCTAATATTGCAAAATGGTTAAAGGAAAGACCAGAAACTCCAATCTAATCATTACTGTTCTCTTTCATCTTAGGTTTTTTTCTATTAACATTTTCAACTCTTATATACACAAAGTTGTGTCAAATTGTAAAACATTTTTTTGTGTATCATTAAATGTGTAGCAATAATCTTTTTGCACCAGAAATTGCAAGTTCATAAGAATATAATATTTTTGTTATTGGTAGTTTAAACAACATAATCGAAGGGACATAACTCAACCTTTAATTTGGTTTGTCATGCACAATTTATTCTTGATGAGAACAGTTAATAAACGTTTTGCAAAAGAAGCAACCATAACATATAGAAAAATCTTAAGGATCTTAGGCTCTTTAAAATCAAAAGCTCTTCAAAAGTCTCCATTGGGTCGAAGTTGGCAGATGACCTTTGATAGGGGTTATGGCCCTTTTAAGATAAAAAAAATAGCGTTTTTTTCATGTTTTTGGCCTATACTAGTAGAATGAAAACTATTGCAGATAGAGAAAAGCTGTTGCTTGCTAAAATGTTTAGCTCATTTAGCTCTACAAAAGTCTCCATATGGTCGAAGTTGTCAGATGACACCTTATAGAGGTTACAGCCCCTTAAAGGCGAAAAATGGTGTTTTTGGCCTATAGAATGAAAACTATTGCAGATAGAGAAAAGATGTGGCTTGCTTAAATGTTAAGCTCATTAAGCTCTACAAAAGTCTTCATAAGATCGAAGTTGTCAGATGACCCCTTATAGGGGTAACAGCCCCTTAAGACGAAAAATAGTGTTTTTGGCCTATAGAATGAAAACTATTGCAGATAGAGAAAAGCTGTTGCTTGCTTAAATGTTCAGCTCATTTTGCTCTACAAAAGTCTCCATAGGGTTGAAGTTGTCAGATGACCCCTTACAGGTGTTACAGCCCCTTTAAAGGTGAATAATAGTGTTTTTGCTTATTTAGAATGAAAACTATTGCAGATAGAGAAAAGCTTTTTTCTTGCTTGAACATTCAGCTCATTTTGCTATACAAAAGTCTTCATAATGTTGACATCAAGAGCCTCTTGTTTTTTGTATAACCTGTGTTTTTTAATCCTTCTGAAGTTCTGAGCATTAAAACGTTTGAATAAAATCCGGTCTCCAGAACCGGATGAAATAAAAAAGCAAAATGTTCTATCTCGAACCGTCATTTTTTTTTTAGAGCAGATCATTGCCTGGTTACAATAACGTAACGTTTCCGTGAGTTTCACTTTCGTCCTAGCTAAACATAATTGAGTGTAGTGAATCTATACGGTACTTCTTTCGTGTGTGTGTGTGTGTGTTGGTGTTTAACGCCCTTTATCGACGCACCTGGGCCATGTAGGGCGGTCAGTTTAAATGGTGGAGGAAACCGGAGTACCTGGAGGAAACCACCAGCCTTGAGCAGGTAACTGACAAACCTAATCATATTCAGTTGGGAAAGTCCCTTTTTTGAGCAGAGCTCTATGTAGTCATATAGCTATCTGACTTTCGCGTTTTTTTATCGTCTAGACAGGGTAAATCGGTCAGGAAATATTCCTACCAGAGGACCCATTATAGAATATTCATCGTGTATAATCATTGTTTCAATGATTTAAATGTTATACAGGTTGTCTTAACTAAGAGGTATATCTTTATATCCCTATAAAAATTCCAAATTATAAATGTGCACTACATTTCACATATCGATACACTAAAGTTGATGTACACTTAATTGCTGACCTTTTACCTTTAATCTAATCAATACGTCATATATATATTCAAGTGGGTTGAGCCAAATTACGGATTTCATAACAAATGTTTAAGTGGGCGGACCAAACGAAAAAAATTGATACGTTTCAAATTGCTGAAAAACAGATCGTTCTTTATTATAGTGCTTAGATTTAGCTCTGCTTTTTTGTTAAATACGAACGGGAGTCGAACGTACTTCTTTCGAATGGAATTCTAGATAACATGGCTTTGATAACATGTATCGGCACAAAACCTAATATAACATCACAATTATTGGAAATACTGATTCAGGATCTCATGACGATAGGAACAATGTCCAAATATATTTGTTTTTTTTTTTGCTTTTTCCTATTTCGATCGTTGTAACATTAGAGATGGCTTCGATGAAACGTCGATTACCGAAAATGCAGAAACAACTGATGGACATTCTCCATTCCTAGTCATTTTCATTTTGTAAAAGCATAAACATTTTTGATTTCCCAATTCCACATGCATATCTAAATCTCGTTTGGGTCAGCTGATTAAAGGATGTTTATTTTAAAAAAAAATGAACAGAAAGCGTAGGAACAAATATTTCGTAATCGATTTTACCAAGACTTATTTCGTCACCCATGAGTCCAGTGAAAAAAAAATAAAGGAACAAATAATAGAAATTCCCAACTTTCTAATAGACAATTATAATTGTACATATCTGTATATGTCAGCAAACAATAGGCATCCAAATGTCGCCTGATTTCTGATTTGTTTCTTTATTCTTATAAAGCTTAATTATTAAAATCAATGTAAGGATCGTATACTTGTTTTATCATTTGTCTCGCATTTTGTTATATTGATGATGTTCGCCAACTTAAAAAATCTGGATTTGATGACTTTTTATATTTATTCCCAGGAACTTGAGATAACACACTACAGATTTAAGGAGGTCCTCTTCCTTAAGATTTATTTATCGAAATCCACAGACAAGGAAGATCTTGTACAAAGGTCTATGACTATCAAGATAACTTCAAGTTTCAAGTCGTCATCTTTCTTTTTCTTTGTAGCAATATTCCGTTCAACACAGGTAATAGAATTCACGTTTCACAACCGATTCATTATCAAAGAGCTCACAGGGAATAGTGTGATTTTCTCATTAGAGCATCGCGTTATTTTCCCCAGTTGTTGTCGTACTCAAAAATTTTACGGAAGATATCAATTGCTTTTATACAAGAAGCAGAGGTACAAATGGGGCATCCGAAAGACCGAAAGGACAAAGACAAAAAACAGTTACCACCAACGAGAACAGGACGAAGAAACATACAACATAAAGCACAAAAATACAAATAAAAAACTGAAAGGCTTTCAACAACGCGACCTCAAGTCGTAACGAGAGTAAACTCAGGTACCCCGGAAGAGTAAGCAATAGTCAATTCAGTGTGTCAAGCACGGTAAAGCATGACAAAACGAAATCCTATGACAAACCAACATCTGTACTGATCTGATGGATAGAAATCCCATATTTGTCGATGAGTGCATGATGTCTCCCGTACAATTTCTTGAGTGAAGACAGCAAGCGAAGAGCGAGATAACCCTCTGTTAGCATTTTTTTTTTTTGGTGTCAGACGTGACGCTCTGCCAAGGAAGTCGAAGTAAGTCCCGCAAGCTCTGGAATATCGAATCAATTGTAATACGTTACGCCCGTTAAGTTGGAGCAAACGGAAAATACTAGTAACTACACGAGAAGGGAAAGATGACGGTTGGAAAGTTGAAGTCATCGCGTTTATAATAGAGCTTTGTTGAAAGATTTCCTTGAGAGTGCATTTTGAGATGAAGATCTTATTCCTAGAATCCGTTGCGTCCTTTTTCTCAAGTTCCTAAAGATATGAGATGGAGAAAGTCACCAAATCGAGAATTGTTCAGCGAAAGGACATTATCAATATAACGGAAAGTGAGGTTAAAAGAAACAGCTAGTTTACGATCTTTTTTGTTTAGAAGTGATTGTAAAAAGTCTGCTTCTTATGAATGGAGAAACAAATCAGCAATAAGTGCCCATTGGAATCCCTAGTGTTTGCTGAAAAAACATGTCCACCAAACTGAACAAATATGTTGTCTATAAGAATGTTGAGCATGTCGATTATTTGGTCTTCTGTAAATGTGTTCTTTCTCTTAGTCTTATTGATGACAAAGTAAGTCTTAGTATAATCGACTACCATATATACAAAGGCGGAATTTATGTCTCCCTAACGAGTACAAGCCCTATGGTTTCCTTAACCGGATTTGCCTCACAATAAATCGATTGTTGGCAATGTGAAAGGTGTGCCATAGCATGCATGAACTGCTTACTCTTTCGGAGGTCGTTGCGATTTTAGGTTTGAACTTTTTGTTTGTTGTATTGTCTGTCTATAGGTTTTGTCTATGAATTTTGTGGACTTTCTCTTACATTCGATGGCACCGTACGTACACCCTTGCTTCTTTCATAGAAACGGCAACGGAATGATTAAAGTCATACAATAGGGCGGTATCTAGATTACCAGGCAAAATTTAAATTCTCGAAATTTCATTCGGCATTCACCAATGCGATGAACGGGCCCACGCCGTAATAGTGGATTAAGTGTTTGTTTCTGTGTTTTCTTTTTTATACTCTGTGTCTATCGATTTTGTTTTGTTGTCCAGACTACATTTAAATGCCCAATTATTTCTGTGCCTTTTCTAAATAAAACAATAGGTCATTAAAGATTTAAACGTGTTCTTTGTTGAAGACTTACATTGTTTGATATTTAAAATAACAACTATTTTAATAGGATATACGAAGTATTCCTTTTAATTAATCAATTATCTAATAGCATATTCAACCTGGATTCTATTATTGAATAGTTTTGTTATTTTATCATTTCATCTATTTTATATACTTGTGATCTCAAAAATCTTGAAAGATTTTCGCGTTCTATAGCAGCTAGGGACCTATAAATGTCTTCACAGATTACAGACTTCCTTTAACTTATCGATGTTTTGTTCAAGTGTTTATCTATACAAAATATAAAATCTATACTTGAGTGAAGTAATATAACAATTATAAAGTAATAGAGTAAAACAAGTGAATACAAAATTTCTTTTCGGTCCCTATCAATGAATAGAATTAATTGTAATTATTAACTATCACATGTCGGTCTTTGGGCGGTTCTCTATCCATTTTTGTACACCAGGCACATTGCTGATTTTGTCGAGGTGTTTTTTCATGATCTCTGATGATTCAAACACAGAGTCTCCTTTCTTCGTTACTAGTCTGTTCATGAGGTCAAAGAATCCTAAATCGGCGACAGACATCTGAAATAAAAAAAAATGTATACAAGTTGAATTTTGAGAGCCGGTGGTGTTGCGGTTAACGCATTGGGCTACTAACAACAAGGTTCATGGTTCGATCCTCGTCGGGGTTACCTGCCTGAAATTTTCATGACTTTCCAACTTTCTCTCGGCACCACTTTCGAGGATGACCTCAAGGGACGATCTAGTCTTTCGGAAGGGACGAAAAAGGTTGTCCTTTGTATGGGGATAGCAATTCCCTGTGAAAATGAAAGACACTTTTGTAGCGTTCGACAAGAGTTGGCGGAATGGGGCCTCTAAAAGGCCACACTAGCAACCTGCAAACTGGAGAGGAATTTTTAGATGCATATTCTGTTGCGAAACCTTAAAAAAAAAATTAAAGATTAAAAATTCTGTCGCGACGCATGAAAAAAAAATCTGGCCTAAACAAAAAATCAACGCCTCCATTTCAAGTTAAATGGTCCGTCCCTAAGTTCTGACCATTTATGAAACGCATTTAGCCTAAGTTTATTCATTATTGAGCTTAAGCATCATTTTAAGCACATGTATTTTATATGTTAAACGGCAGTTGATAAGAACAGGGTCTGAACAAGAAAACAAACGACAACATGGCTTGTCATTTTCTGTGAAGAACATAAACTTTGAACTAGCGAAAAAAAAATCGCCTGCAAGTTTGTAGCGTCCGATATGTAGGCTCGTGAACAAGCTTAACTTGCATTAAGATACGAAAAATAAAAATCTTTCTATATAAGGTACAAGAGAATAAGTGTTTCGACAGGGTAAGAAGGTAATGTCTGTTAAACACACCCGTTAATTTGCCAACCATCAATTTAGTGTAAGTCGTCGGTAAACGGTAAATGACGAAAATACAAACCCTCTTTTTTTGACAAACAAAAATCTGTAATTATCAAAAAGATAGATGCACCGCACATGTCTTCAATATTTTAAGAGTAACAACAACCAAGGGGAAAACATAACCCTGTGTAAGCAATTTGTGACAGACTTGACGTTTTATCATAAAAAATACACTAAAACGCCCCGAAAAGGCGAATTTTAGATAACATTATGATGTGGAACAAGTGAATGCGACATAACCTTAGCGACAATTCAAAAATTCACAAAGAAAGAGAACCAGTTGCCTTTATTGTGACCAGTGGTCGAAGCTGGTCCTAGATTAAAAATACATAAGATTCATTATCGACCGCAAAAATATCAAAGAAACGGCTATTATTAAGCTGCACTACAAAAGAAAATTAAAGTCACACTTGTCATAGAGCTTAGCATAAAGTCCTCTATCTATGGCGGTCAATAGGTAGTGTCTTAATCACAAGTTATTGATGATATAGAGCAAGTCTGTGATCCTTTTTGTAAAGGAGTGATTGTATAAATTTGGCCCGGTTCATATGAACGAGTAACAAATCAGCAAGCATAATCAGTGCCCATTCAGATGCCAATTGTTGCCCGAAAAGCACACCAACCGATATTTTGATAACAAGAAAGATAAGCATTCGATTATTTGTTCCTCTGTAAATTTGTTCGTTTTACTAGAAGCAAAAATGTACTAACGGTGCATATAAATGTAAAAAGTCCAAAAGGGCGAAGACAAAACCAGTATCCCATATTTGTCTATGAGCGCATGATGCCTTCCATAAGTCAGTGGTCTCATGAGTGACATTATTGATCATGGCTTAAGGTTAGTGAGGACACCTGTCATGTGACCAAAAAGAGCTAAAAATGCAAAAAAACAAGTGAAAATGTCAAAAATATCTTGAAACTTGTATTAAATAGTTTCATTAAATAAAGCTTAATCAAAATAAATTAATTTTAGCACAAATTAAACAACCTTCCTTCATAAATAAAATTTTCAAATAAAACAAGGGAGATAATCCACTTGAAAAATGACCAAAAAATTACAAAGATTTGTATTGTAGACAGAAAAATAAGCTGGTGACTTCCAGTTTTTATTGTTTTATTTCTAAATATATTGTATTTCATTTATTTTTATTAAATAAAAATAAAATTTAAATTCGTGGATTTTTTCTGCGACAACATTTTATGCTTATTATTTGGCCTTTCCTACATAATCTATAGTAATTTGGGAAAAGTTTGAGCCTAGATTTTGGGAAAACAAGCCTGGAAAGGGGGTCCAATATTTTTACACAAGATAAAGTAAATACCTAATATTAATATATAAAAAAATTGGAGATTTTAAATATCGGCATTATTTTTGGGGTCAGGTGTCCTCACTAACCTTAAACCACTTCAGGGTATCTATCTATACCTGCGTTTTCCGTTGTTTTCCCCTTATTTATCAACATTCCCATGCATGTAAGTTGTTCATTTGAAATTGAAGAGTTATCAATTTTTTATTGTTATTACAAGATGAAACCGTCCTGGAGTGAAACATGTCCATCCATACTTATTTCAATAAAAGAACAATCATCGAAGTATTTTGACGCCATATTTTATTACCGTCAATTATATCTGAAACAGTTTTAGTGGTACATTTAATGGATGACTCAGCAATTAAGCGTTGCTTGTATGAATTTTTAAGTTTTTCTAAAACCCAATACCATGACTTTCTTCCAACACCGGATTGATGGTTGGCAGCGCAACGGCGGTTATATAGCAAGCAGGAACTGCTTACTCTTCCGGGGCATCTACATTCACTCTCGTTACGACATGAGTTCGAGTTGTTGATTGCTATATAGTTGTTTTGTGTTTCCGTATTTTATGTTGTCTGTTTTCTCGTCCTGCTCTCATTGGTGATTACTCGTTTTGTCTCTGCCCTTTCAGACTTTTGACATTTGGATTTCCCGTTGGTACCTCTGGTTCTTTCTCCTTTAAAATTGTTGTTGCTATATAAGTAGTGTTTTGCTGATAAACCTAACCCTTAGGTTCGACACCAAACACAGCACTGTTATTTGGTGCTTCGTCTTAGCATTGGATTCATCATACCTTATCTCCAACAAGCCAATCTCCTCCGTTGTCTTTTAGTTGTTTCTCTAGGAAGGATAGAAATCTCGGGAACACAACTTCCATCAGATTCTTTTCTATAGCAGGCTGAAATAGAACGATTCATTAAAATGATGGACAGACTGTTGAATTATTTTGATACAGATACATTATTCCATTATTGGCCTCATTGGAACGCAATAAGAAATGATTATAAGATACAGCTTAAAAAGTCGATCCTCTTTGCTTGGTTTATAAGTATGATATCTATTCAAAGCACTATTGTTTCTTTTTTTTTAATTGAACCAGTGTTGCTTCCGCGACATCATCATCTCATTTTCATTTTATCACCCCTTTCATATTCATCTCCTTGAATTAAACGAATTTCTATCTATACCTAAATCTGTTCTAATCTGCAGCCATATTAACAAAAGTTCATAGACGTAAAGTCAGGCGTAACTAACATAGACAACAAGGGGATGTACGACTTAAGTTACGTTTACGAACTTTTTGTGAATAAGTGTCCTGCTTCTTCAATTAACACTTAATATTGGCACCACTAAGAATTTTCACTATTTAAACATTTGTATTGGTAAACATCAAAACAATATTTTTGTCAAGTCCATTTAAAAAAAAAGCGATTGCCAGTGAAATTAAATAAACCTTCTTTTCCTCGTCCTGTTCAAAGAAAAGTTTAACCGTTTCCATGATGACGTCATTTATGGCTTCCAGTACAACATCACACAATGTGTTTTCATAATTGTTGCTGCCATAAAAATCTGAAACATATAAAATAATAAGATGATGATTCAGGATTTTCATGATAGATGCAAATGGAGCTAAATCAAATAAATATGAGAATAACGCTGCCGTTAAAGCTCAAGACCATAAAAAACAATATATACTTTAATTATTTTGACCAATGAAATAAATGATTCAATTGGGGGCGACGTAAAATCACATGTATTACCCGCCATTTTTTTTTCAGATTGAGACAATATCCGACCACGCGTCTCGGTGCATCCAGAGAAAGTGGATTTTTTTTTAGAAAAGCGTAGCGCTGCATTATGCTATTGGCAGATTTTTGTTGGCCTGGCTAGGTATTCAGTCTAGACAGAGTGATTGTCCTGCTACCGGAGTTCTCGAGGGGGGGGTCTGAAAATGGTACCGAATAAATACTAATACTCTCTGGATTTTGATACCCAAACGAATAGTATGAATGATAACACAAAAATGCACCCATTGTGGTAGAGCTAGAAACTTTTCGGCAAGTTGACACTTCATGCATGTGAAGAATAGATTTGATAGTCAAGATATGATTTAATATAATAATTGATACTTATATTTTACCCAGAATTGATATCATATATGTAAAAATCAAACCTAAATTAATACAAGAAGACAAAAATGGCACCTTGAATAAATACTAAAAATTTCAAAATTACTACCCGTATCTGCTGCACGTCTCCGTATGCATGTACCAATATATAGGAAGAAACCCGCCCCCCGGCCGGAGTCTTTATATCCTTCATTACGAAATACGTGTATGTGGACATGAAACAAACACAATTTGCATACATCGGTCTTTATCTTTTTTAAGACCGACAAGTTTTATTTATTGTAATTATTCCTCTATTACTTGATAGGTTCGTGCTCGTCATCTGTAACTATTACTGTAATTTCATTGGTTTTTGAGAGGTTTCCTTTTAACTCTCATTACGCAATAAAAATAGTTATGAGCCCTGACTCTTCTACCCCCTGTGTTTCTAGAACTGTCGACATCACAGCTTAAGAACAATTTCCTCACAGTTTCTGACAGTTACAGAGATGTTAAAACTGACCACAACTGTACTTCGGTTTTTATTTATTTACAGTCACGCAAGAAGAAAATCATTTTTGAGTATTGATTTTTTTCAAGGGTTGACTTGTGCCTTTATTTAAACGTCCTTACTAAAGTTGTATCTTTACACCATGGCGCATTATATTTTGGTTTAAGACCAAACGTATGAGGTTTTTTTTCTGAAGTGTAATATTACATGTATTATTATTTCCCAAGCAAGGTCGATCTAATACTAGCAAACCATTCCAAGGACATGATTACCAACGGTTCAACAAAACTTTCCGCAGATGAATAGTCAAACACTCGCGATCGAGGCGAGAGCATACAATGCTCAGATACACGAAGGACCCCCCAAATTCGCTACGATTTCACATATAAAATTCAAAAGAAAAAACAAAGCAATGTTTTGGACTAAGGGAATTATGGATGCTCGAGATATATGCCTATTTCGGTTTATCTAGCAAAGGTTAAAACATTGGCAGGACAGCTTGACGTGTTTGCAAATTGGCACAATGTATGTCGTTCGTGACCCACAATTGATATGCAACTGGAACAAAACAATCCCCATAAATTGGTTTAAAGTAAAACTGACATATACAAGCTAGCGTCGGATACTTTTCATATTTCTATGATTGTATTTTATGTACCCGTTTGTGAATATCTAAATTCATCATTACTTGCTATATGTTCCACAATCTGGCCTATGTCTAGGCTTGGAGTATATACGTTATCTATTGGTCAATTTGCTAATTGGTTTTAAACCGAATAAGGAATCATCTGACAATCATGAAATTAAACTTCGATCATAGTATTTATTTTCGGTTCTGCGAATATTAAGCACTCATGAATATAAAATGCATAACGAGGGGCGGGTACACATTGAAAACAAATTGGTACCCTGAAGTGACCCAAGTTATATTACCTAGTTCCCTTGCCAGATATCTTGCTATTGCTCCTGATTGTGGTATTTGTCTGTCACCAACTGTCAAAACGGGCACCTGCCCCATCGGGGTATCTAAGAAAAAAAGAGAGGATATTTTCAGTTTTTAATCCCTACATTTATTTAATCTCATAACTCATAGAGCTATCTAGTTTCATACGTTATCGCTGTTATCATTATCCTAACAAAAGGTGCGTTTGATGTTCCTTCAATGATATTTATTTCAATTACGCATTTGTGATAGTTGAGAGTCACGTGTTGAGAGTTTCGGTTTCAGTTTGTAAAAAGTTTTAATAATAAATTGTGTGCATAATTACTGATGACTATCAGTATCATTAACAATACTGCAGACTGGATTTTTTTCATCCATCAGTGACCACCATCGCTTTCTTTGTGTAGGAATTTTCCTTTACTTTTGTTTTTTTTTTTCTCTTCGTCTTAAATTTTCTTTTGATTGGCTCTGCTGGCTTGTGCATGTCATGACTCCCGGGAAAAGCCCGCTCCAGCACCAACAGTTTTGTGTTGTAGATCCTCGTGTAGATCAAAGTCCAAATTTTCAGTTGACATTTCTAAACTACATGTAGTTAAATCTCTACCAGGCATATCAAGTCTTAGTTTATAATTTGGCACCATATCCTATAATTTTTTGCCGTGCTTTTCATATTAAAGTTATTTAGCCTTTCAATTTCTGGTCCCTGGTGAGTCTTTAATAAACATAATGCACGTCAAACGCAGTTATGAGTTATTCGCCTGAAACTTTGTTATAATTTTGTTGACAGTAAAAGTTTGTACAGAATATGCAGCTAGTCATTTTCCACAATTTTTTCTCAACAAAAAGAAAAAAAAGAAAGTGACTGCAAATAAAACAAGATCGTCCTCTTTAAGATCCTAAAGGTGTGTGCTGTTCACATAGAAATATATAGTTTATGCACTATTTATAATATTTCAACATAAGTATTTTTTGTTATCGCAAACTTGAAACATTTGGCCGTTTCTTTTCCGAGGAAAATCTTTTTATCGTTTCAAAATATAAGGTATTTAGATGTGGAATAAGTGTAAGCGATGCCACCTACATATATAAACAGGAACTTAAAAGTTCAAATAAAAATAAATAAAATATCGTGTTTTGCAAATGCTTTTTTTTTTATATTTAAGATAAAGCCTAAATTACAAATCTTTTTTTTTCACATATTGAATGATCAGTGATGTATAGAACTTTAAAAATAATTGGGGGTTTTGTTCGTCTAATCTAACATACTTTTGTTATAAATCAAACCTATTAAAAATACTTTATTCAATTATTGCATTATAAAACCCCAAGACTAGGTGAAGTACACACAAACATACAAAACAACGAACATGTTACTGTACATATCATGCATATAAACAACCAAAGATTTACAATTATGTATGAATTTGACCAATGTGGATTTCATTGTCGCAAATATGATTGATTTACAAAATCAACAACAATAATATTTGGGTTAAGTACAAAAATTAATTCATCAATGGCGTCAAGCTGGTTAAAACCATGCATGGAGATGTTATAAAACTAACATATTTTGTTTGTATAAAATCAATAAATATTCTTCTTATATTATCATATAATTTGACAATGAAGAAAGAAATGAGCTTCATCATTAACTATTTTTCATGATTTACAAAGTCTTTATTCTCTTGGTATATTCTTGTATCTACCAAGTTCAATCTCTTACAAGTTAATATGGTAACTTATACGTAGTTTGGTAAGAATTTTCTTCTATTAAAGTTTTGCAGATTTAAATAGTCTGAAACATTAAATGCTGTTAAGGTATAATTTCGAAGATCGAAGCATCAAAGCTAGATATTTTATTTATTACGAGTTCATATTTCTCTTTAATAGTCTTTTTGTTTTCTCTTTTTATGTGTAACTTAATTTCCTTGAAACTTTTTTTTATCATTCTAAAATTTTCATTATGTATTTCCAAGTAGAGATTTTTATTTAAATGGAATGCTTCTTTTACAAGAGAGTTTTTATCTATACAGTTTAGTCTAGAAAAATAGCAAATAACTTGTGTTTTAATAGAAGAATCTAGTGGTAATCTAAAAAGTTCAGATTCTGCAGTTACATTACATGTTACATATATTATGTTCATTTTCAACCAACGCTTCGCTTTATATTTCGCTTAGGAACGAAAAATTAAATATTTCATCCAAACATTGCAATTTTCCAATGTATCAATATTCTATATATTTATTGTATAATTAAACTTCAAAAGTTAAAAATCTATCGATAATTCCTATCACATGAAAAGCAACATTTTTTTTTTCAACTCGGCTACTCACATTTTTATGCCAGTCTATGTTTTTAGAACAATTTTTCTAATATTTGGATTCGAGTTCGGAATATATTGGTTTTTATTGTTCTATGCTCTGTGTATTCATATAGTTTTGGCCTTTTCAATCTTTTGAAAAAAACTCATCTTATAAGTCCGCTGTCGACGAAAGGCCCGGCCCGGCCCGTCAGACGTAGCAAAGTTCATTGCCTACAAGCAAGGTCAACCTTTAATTTTTCAAGAACTTTTCGTCTAAAGTCTTTGTATTTCTATTAACTTTGAAGAAATAGAATAAGCCAAGAGTGACCAAAATGATGGCCTGAGCAACATTTTCAATATACGTAAACACGTTTGTAGGTCACAAGATACCTTTTATTAATAGAAAAAAAGTTTTTACAAATGATAAAGTTGAACGAACTCGTATTATTGTTATTTGATGGAGACATTCGAAACCTCCTTATCTTGAATTTGACGAAGAAAAATAACAAAACAACGGTGAAATCATATGTGCAAAATCAGGCTAATCTAAATACACAGAAAAATTTCATGTTTTTTTCATCCTGTTTCTATCATCTTATCACAAGTAAACATTGGCGAGAACTTGTGATAGAAAAAGTCATTATCAGATTTCAAGCGGGGAATAGACTTTCTGTAATCTGTTCAAAATCAAATTGAAAAAATGCAGGAATTTAATAGTATTTATAGTGTTAAGAAAAGTTTTAAAAAGTATTGGGTTAAAAATGAAATAAAATGGCTGAATTTAAAAGAAACTAAAAACAGAAATGAACAAATGTTATATCAAAGTAACAGCAATTTGCTTTTTAAACAAATAAGAATACGGAGTATGAGGAAATTTTTATAAACAAAAATACTATTATTTCAAAATATTTTCGCAATGAAATTAAATTTAATTATTTTCTTTATGAAAACAAATTGAACAGAAATATATTAAACCAGACAATTTATGAATTTTTAATATTTTGGTACAAAATTCTATAACTTACTTGGCTTTCTCTCGGGCCATTCTTCCTTTTCAAAACGATCGTCTTCAAATTCCTTATCGGCTGTTGACAATAAAAGGCGGGAAAGTTCCGCCCGTCCCATCAAATTGAAGTAGCTGATTTTATAAGCCGACATCGTTAAGTGCACGCTACTGTCTAACGTTAATCAGTGACCCCATTGATTGTATGTACACGGACGATATGGCCACGCATGTTTATCTTATATTCTTGTATTAACATGATCCTTCTCATCTTGTGATGAAAGATTAACAATAAGCTAATAAGTTCAACTAAGGACAATGTATATGGATTATTCTCTAATTCTCCGCTTATTAATGTACTTTTCTTATCAAGCAACAACCAAGCTTCCCTTTGAATATAACACGATAGTTAGATGTATATATAATGCAATCAAAGGCTAAATTTATGTACTAAAAACCTTAAGGAAGCTTGATGATGAACGCATTACTCCCGTGTCAGACATTTCTTTACAACTATTTGATACATAATAACGATAATGAAATAGAAATGGGATAAATTATTTGATACTACGTTAACCTATATCTTGATGGAGCAAGGTGGAGAAGTAAATGGGTATCAGCAAATAGATATATATTTATCAATTTACTCCACTAACTGCACCGAAAATACTTTGCACCAAAACCAAAATAAAATAAATCGTTCCGTCTGCAAAATCAGCTTTATTGTGGTTTCCAAAAACTTTACAAGAGTACATTTTATTCAACCATATGAAATCTGTTGATACATACCACCTTTGTTTCCGCTTAGCATTTTTTCTCTATCTTCTCTAGTACAACAAGAATGGAATTCCAGGGTCCCCCGCCGGTGAAGCAAAAATTATCGAACACATTTGATTTTTAAACTTGACCAAGGAATTAGTGGTTTAAACATTAGGTATAAATTTCATGAAAATCCGTCAACATCTGTAGGGATGAGAGCGCTTACAAGGTCTGTTTTACCAAAAAAAAAAAAGAGTCGTTTTTATGGTCAAAGTCCCCTAACTCCTACAAAAATTATCGAAAAATGCTGATTGTCGAACTTCACCAAGGAATTAGTGATATAAACATTTAGTATAAATTTCATGAAAATCCGTCAACATTTGAAGGGATGAGAGCGCTTACAATTGCAAGGTCTGTTTTGCCAAAAAACAGAGTCGTTTTTATGGTCAAAGTCCACCAACTCCTACAAAAATTATCAAAAAATGCTGATTGTCGAACTTGACCAATGAAAAGAGTCGTTTTTATGTTCAAAGTCCCTTAACTCCTACAAAAAATATTGAAAAATGCTGATTTTCAAACTTGACCAAGGTATTAGTGATATAAACATATGGTATAAATTTCATGAAAATCTGTCAACATCTGTAGGGATGAAAGCGCTTACAAGGTCTGTTTTGCCAAAAAAAAACCCACAAAAACAGTCGTTTTTATGGTCAAAGTCCCATAACTCCTACAAAAATTATCGAAAAAAGCTGATTTTATGAACTTGACCAAGGTAGTAGTGATATAAACATTTTTGTGTAAATTTCATGAAAATCCAACCAAATTTGTAGTCTTGAGAGCGCTTACAAAAAGTGTGACGGACGGACGGACACCCGGCATTTCTATGTCCCCGCTGCGCGTTGCGGCGGGGAACAAACATGTTTGAATACATCCTCTGACAAAACAAAATGATCAGCGATAAACAATCTGGAATGTCCAAGACTGATGAACAAACAAGTGTATCAATGGCTGACATTGAAAGAATTCTAAGAGACCATTTAAAAATTTTATTTTCTTATATACAAAACAAAACCAGATACATTTTCATGAAAGGCAAAGTCTTCTTGAAAAACAACCGAAAAATCTTAAAATCATTTATATAATATAAAAAAATAACTTAAAACACCCCCACCTGATTAAAAAAAAAATAATTACTATTCATACAAATAATATAAGAAATTACATTAAAAGTCTGTTAGTGTGAATGTTTTTGATATTTTAAGATCTTTAACCTCCTCTAAAATGAAAAACTCCAAATTTGTTGTCAGCAAAAACAGCTCTACTTTTTTTTATATTTCTTCAGGAGTAACAAAAAATTTGGCATTTACAAAAGCAACTGGGTCCAAATTGCAAGTCTGACAATGATTAGTGCCTACACAACCACGCTTTAATTCCTTTTGATAAACCTCAAGTTTATCTTTTGCAAGTCCAAAAAAATTGGCCTTTGGGACATCTTTTAAATCACTCAAGGAAAGATCACTACAAAATATCTTGTGATTTAACACCAACCACACAGCAATAACTGCCCGGAAGTTCAACTGAAATGGTGAACTGGCGGCTAAAGGAAAATGTGTACTTCCAAGTAATACGTCATTAACTGAATCATAGAAATAAAACACTAAACCAGTATTAGAGACGCCTATACATGGAACTAAAGAATGGGTGTGGTCTGGGTGAAGCATTCTATAGTAGAATGAATAAACAATTGTTTCTGCTGCAAGTTGAGCTATACTGCTTCCTGCACTGTTATCGCATAGGTCAAACTGTTTGTTTTTAACAACTTCAGCTGCTGAATCAATGTCTTCATAAATTCCAATGTCACTATGGATGGCAACATCTGCACCTTCCATGATGAGGTCCAAATAACCATGCCATACATCCAGATTACCTTAAAAAGATTTACCAGTTAGTAGTTAGAATTTGAGATGTCCCAGATTTAGCAAGATTTCCAAACACACGTATTTTAGGTGATGTCTCAATAGTTTCATTTAACATTTTTTCACAGTAAACTTACAACACAATTATATTGTAAAAGTTACGAGTGTATAAGATTTTGGTTTCTTACAAAAAAAAATGTGTCACAAAGACATTGCTACCCCAGCGGCAGCTTTGTTTGTAAAAGTTGAACCTAAATTTCTCAGAAAGGCAGACAGATATTGAAATAAGGGGGTGTCACAATGACACGGATACTCTCCTCGCAACTTTGTTCGAAAAAGGTGAATCTAAAACGTACACTTTAGTCTCTCAAACAGAGAGACGTTGAAAATAAATAGAAGCAATGTTTAGTCATTGATGATATAATGAACCAGAGTACACTTCTGACTGCTCACTCAGTATATCCCCGCTGACCCAAAACATTTAGTCGGCACACAGTAAGTAGATTTAAGACAAACCCGCGGTATAGGATCCCAAAGTGAAGTTGTATATCCCCGGTGCATATCAAACATAGTTTCTGAGATATCTGTTACGAAAGTTTAGCATTGTTCCTATGAGAGAAAAAAAAAGGCAGTGTCTGCACGTCCACGCCGCGTGGATGAATAGTCCACAGGCTGCGCGTCCACGCTTCCGATATAACGAGTAATTAAGGATTTTTTCCGGACAATTTCCGTTATTTCGTAATTTTTATAAACTTCCCAATGCGTAGAGCAATAAAGTAATTAATATTTAAACATAAAAATGTATTTTAATATTCACTGATATACAATTTAAGTATTAAATAAGTGAAGATATATTAAAATCGTATAAATGTAACAGTTAAGATATCAGTCGGACACGGAAAGAATCTTTCCACAGGAATTTTAAGCTTACGGCATACACTACTACATATACTTATGATAGAACGAGGACTTGCTCACATCTATCAATATTATGCCAGGATTCAAATGATAAAAGTTGGTACTAAAAATCTATAGCTTGAACAATCAGTCTCTATCAATATTTGATATATTTTAAGAGTCAATGTGCATACGAAAAAAAAACCATTTTGTTGGGTTTTGTTTCGTTTTCTGTTAGGACGTTGCTGGGATGTCCGAAATTCTGCATTCTGTTGTTATTTTTTGCCGAATATTCTCCTTTTTCTAAAGATTTTGACTACTTGTTCTCGTTATTAAAGTTTATATAAATTAGAACTTTCATTTACTGAACTTCCATTCATTGTAGAATGAAATTGAATTCTTTGTCATTATTTGTACCTGGAAATATCAAAGTTCACATTAGATGCGAAATGCAAATACCGGAAGCGTGGACGCGCAGCCTGTAGTCTATTCGTCCACGCGGCGTGGACGCGCAGACACTTCCAAAAAAAAAAAATGCGAAGTCGGAAAACAGGAAGTTGTAAGACATGTAAGAGAAGCATAAAAATTCGATACCAGATCAAGAGTACAGTTTCAGATACTAAAGAGGTATACCAAATTTCAAGTGGCTGTGAAAAGTATTTGCTGAGATTTCCCTTGCCTTTCGGACGGACGGACGGAGGTAAACCCGTGTATACCACCCTCTTCTTCGAAACTGGGGTATGATATACCATTGTCCCTATAAAAGGAAGAAATTAATAAGTCGTAAAACAGGAAGTAGATGTCCGACAGACCCCCCTAAAATCCCCCTTTGGGACCCCACCTGCATAAGGCTGGATACTATACCATTACATTAATGGTTTCTGAAAAAAAAACTGTTACGTAGATTTACCTTTGACCCTATGGAAAAAAAAGAAGACTGAGTAACAGGAAATCAATGTCCGACAGACTCGAAAACGATTCCCACTGTATGGCACTCCTACCTTAGGCTGCATACAAAAATTTCAGAACCTTACTTGTATAGTAGTTTCTGAGAAAACTGTTACGAAAATTTACCATTGATCCTATAGGAAAAAGAAATGATCGGTTGGCATTTGGCAGTAATTTTGAATTTTGTGGAAAAAGGGGTGATTTTTCAAATCTACATGTATCTTCTTATTCATACCATGGAGCTATGATATAGATCATAAGTCCATGTTTATACCATAAGCTTGTCCACCGGAAAACGCCTTTACCAGGGTACCAGGGTAACAAAACTAACTAGGATGTTAAATTGGGATCTGGAGACGAAACATTTACTTTCAACATGGCCACAGCTCAAAGAGGTGTACCCTTATACGCCTTAAGAAATGAACTCAAATATCTCAAAAACTGTGGAGCCGATTTTTTTAAAAACTTTGTATGTTTGTAGAGGGTCAATTAAAGCTGCAACAAATTGATAAATAATAGAAATTCAAGTCGGGAAGGGTCTCATTTGTAAAATAACTTAGTTTTTCCAAAAACAAGAGGCCCCTAGGTGTCAGAATCGCTTAGCTGGTACAGGGATTAAATAAATTGTTTTGGACATCCCTGCCTGGTATCAAAGAAATATAGGACATCAATTTGAAGTAAAATTTTGCACAGTGATAATTTCACAATAATTGAGCAACGTTTCTTCCTATATTGATTATTTATCTCCATTCATTTTCTAAATATAGCTAGAACAGTGAAAACTTGCAAGCAATTGGCATTTCCAAGGCCAATAACTTAAAGATAGGTTGTCTGTACGAAGATTTGCCTAAAATTTTGCACAGAGGCCATTTGAAATGACAGAAGTTCTGAAAAATTTTGAACGATAGTATGGTAGAAAATACCCTAAAGCTATAGAACAAAAGAGTAAATTTTGGTTGAAATTGCTCCAAGATTGATGAGGAGTTAATGTTTGAAAAATGTAACAAATATCGGTCATTTTTGTGACATTTTTAAAAATGACCGCCAGTCCCTTTCAATAGATCTTGATTTTTCTCTCTCATAAAGTTGTAGTACTAGTAATATGTCTCTACTATCATACCAAGTTTCATGAAATTTGGTTCAGTAGTTTCTGAGACACAAGCATTCAAATGCAGTTAGGCCTAAGGGGTACATTTTGTACCTGTGTACCCCTCTTTGAACAACAGCCATTTTGGAAATTTTTTATCAAAAGGATTGTAGCCAATACCCTATAGAATTTTTGGGCTTTACAGACTCACAACATAAAAATTAATGAAAAAATGTAAAAAGACTTCTTTTTGAATTTCCATGACTTTTGCTAAGTTATCAGATTCCATGAATTTTCAAGGGCCCAGAATAAAATTTTGCTATTTCGTTGAGATTTCAAGGATTCCACGACCAATTTAAACCCTTTACATAGGTTTGACTTTTAGTGTTCACAAGAAATTGAGGACAATCAGACAGACGAACAAGACGAAAACTATTTGGTGCTGCATTTTCAATGCCCTAACAAGAACAGATTCCAGGTCCCCCACTCATTGAATAAAGCTAAGTCAGATAAACAGGAAGTTCATGTCAGACAAACTCGTAAACTGCTTACAACTTATAGGACTACTATAGGATGCATACAAAATTTCAGAAGCCTACAATTAATCGTTTCCGAGAAAAGTGTTACAAAAAAGTGTGATAGACAGACAGACCCACAGATGCCCAGCATTTCTACAGTATGTCCCCGCTACCATTGTGGTGGGGAAAAATCTTGATCAGTTGGAGGCATTTGGGGGCCCTTTTGAATTTTGTGAAAAAGTGAATAAATACATGGGGTGTACAATGGATATGGATAGTGAGCAGGAAATATGGAATGTATGAGTAAAAATGATTTATTGGGAGAAATGAGGGTTTTTTTAGACTTGCATGCAATGTCACTTAGCCGTTGCTTAATCGTATACATGTAGTTACCTATGCTTGTGTCATCATAATTTATTTTCCCATGTTTGTTTCTGCAACAGCAAAACTTTGGCTTACTGGACTTGTTTTTGTCAATACTGAAATGTGATGATGGAGACAGTGGACAAAATAAATGGAAAGCCAACAGAACAGTTAATTCAGTCTCATCCCCACACTTTGTCAACTCTGATATTGGTTTCTGGATCCCTACAAATTAAAGAAAAAGAATTAAACTAGAGGGTGTTTCTGCAATACACGGATGGCCCTCCCATTATTACAAGACTGCGACACATAGCCACTATCCCCACTGAAATTGCACTAAGTTGCAAAAGGGTCATATCTCGCATAAACTAGAAGGTTTGCCAAGTATGCAACAGATGGCCCTTCTGTCATAAAACATGTTGTAGGTACATATAAAAGCCAATTATATGGACCTACAACATGTATACCATGACTTTAATCAAAGTTATCTTTGCGTAAAATATACATGTAGGTCATGATGACCTAATTGTTAATGGTCTGTAACCAAAACACATCTACTAATGAAATATCCTACCCCTTCTACATATTGTAACCGAGATATGGACCTAAACCAAGAAATTAACCTAAGTTGCTCAAGCGTAAAATGTAGGTCACCAACGATTGGAATTAGGTGGGGCTATGGGCCATTTCATACATTCAAATTTGAAATGTCCCATAGAAATCTGGAAAATTTACAAAGAATGTTAAAGAATGTCCCATTGAAATTTTGTAAAAAGTCACAATTTCAAAATTTAAAACTTGATCATTGGGTCACAGTGACCTAATTCTTAGTGAGATGTATAAATGTACATTTGTAACCAAGACGCACCTACTGGTGAAATATAATAACCCTTCCACATGTGCTGGTACCAGAGATATGGACTTAACCAAGAACTTACAAATGTTCCTGTGTGTGTGTGTGTGTGTTGGTGTTTTACGCCCTTTATCTACGCACCTGGGCCTTGTAGGGCAGTCAGTATTAATGGTGGAGGAAACCACTGACCTTGGGCAGGTAACTGACAAACCTAATCATATACAGTTGGGGAAGTCCCTTTTTTGTTAAATACAAATGTAAGTCGCTCAAGTGTAAAATGTAGTTCAAGACACCCAATGCTACCCAAGACACATCCATGATCCACTTGTGAAATATCATTACCCTACTTACATGTGGTACTACATTTTTTTTATACATGTACATCTGCATGAATACTAAATTTTATTTTCGTTCTTATATTGACTGTTTACATGTACCTCATTACATACATGTATTTAAATATAGCTCAAAAAGTGAAAATTTTCAAAAAAATGGCATTTCCAAGGGCAATAAATCTTATATAGGTTGTCTGACTGGCCCTGAAATTTTGCACAGTGATAGATCTTGAAAATAACTGAGTAACTTATGTTCTCACATTACTTATTTATATATCCTTTCATTTTCACAATAATAGGTTCAACAGGCCATCAAATGCATTCGGAAATGGGGGGAGAAGGGTAGTTATTTTTCCGTTAAGGATACACAAAGATGAATTCCAGATTCAGGGGAGATAAATTATTCAAATTTAGCCACCAGATATCATTCCCTGCATTTTTTTTTTTTTTTTTGGGGGGGGGGGGGGTCTCGTTATTTTTAAAAGCTACTAATATCAATAAACTGTTGAATATTGTTGGCATGTTTTGACAAAAATTATGAGGAACAACAACATTTCATTTAAAGCAGAAATTTGATGGTACATGTAATTTCAATTTGAAATAGGCAAAAAATAACTTTTTCATTCAGCGACTTTACTTTTAACTAAAAATGTAGCATGAATATATGTTTGGCAAATAATTTAGTGTTATGACAATAGAAAATACAATTTAGAAAAAAAAATCTACCATGAATGTCCAGCATGTCCAGTGTGGCAGTGTCCCGTTCTGACTGATAAATGAACTTTTTTTCTTATCGGGATCCATCCATATTGATTTGGAGGTGCTCCTAAATGTAGGAGTATCGGAGGAAAATATCATAATGGAATCACAGCGCCTTCGATTAATGGCGGACTACATTGAAGATACGAAGAGATTTTTTTAATTTTTTTTTTTATTTTTCCCGTCGTTAATTTTTTTTAAGCGTCCACCTATCAAAGTACATATGTGAAATATACCTAGAGTTTTAATTAAACACGTGCGTCATTCGATAATCTACAATTACAGGAGTGTAAATCCAGTGTCCTAAATTTATGACACGTACAGAATACAGAATACTCTGACTACAAAAAAAAATACAAAAATAAAACCATTTTGTAGTCTGTCAGGTATTTTTGTCCTTAGCCCAAATGATTTTGACAAAATCATTCGGGCTAAGAACGAAAATACATGTTACATGTACTTTTAAGATATGGGCAAACAGGAAGCCTGAGGACAGTGGGCGAACAAGAAAGAATGCAAACACTCAGACCTGGATTCTTCCCTACTAACCCTTATAAGAGGTTCATATACATGTAGTGATGATGTACATGTACTGATGTATGTACCTTCAGATAACAAGTATTGAACTATCTTCATCAGAGCTATTCTTTTAGGTTCTGCTTCAGGTACCTCCTTGTCAATGATGAATTTTTTCAAAATCTTTAATCCTTCCAAGAAGAAATTCGAGAAAGCAAACTTGCATTGCGTTGGTCGTAAGGTACAATTTGCTTTTGTGAAGAGATACCCATAATCTGGATCCGCAGCATTGCACGACGATATTTTAAAAGCACCAAGAGCGAGGATTTCATTCTTAAATTTATCCACTTCTTCAATAAACAATGGGTTTTTTCCTAGAAAGTTTCTATGGAATTCATTGGCAAGGGAATCACTTTTATCTTCACTTCTTCTTTTCTTAATTTCAGGCTCGAGCTCCTTCACGTGAGACGCCATCGTTGCTGTTTTTAGTTTTTTTTTGTTTTTGTTTTTATTTGTTGTGATCAGGGGATATTAAGTAAGGGGGAAAAAACAATTCAACATGCCATTCAAATCCATTCGGAATCGTTAGAATTTTTCCATTCAAATGAAAGAAAATATTCAAGAAAATTTAGACGTACTAGCATAGACCTGTATTTAATATACAGATCTATGGTACTAGGTAAAATATTTAAATCTATGCAAATGAGGTTGTTTGACCTTTTCTGATGAGGTTATTTTTGTAATAGTTATTACCTTTTACCTTTTGACATAAAATTTTGTTTTTATATTGCCAGTCAAAAAATTATGACATCGAAAAAACGCAAAAAACTGCCGAATTTGGGTACTTGGAACGGTCATTATTTATCAACTGGGGTTGGAGCAATTTTGGCACGCCCGCCAATCGCGCTAACGCATATCCAAATATAAGTATGCAAAGATTTTCGTCAGCGGCATTTCCGGATATGTCATGGTGGTACCGGCCTTTTTTCTACCCCAGTCAGGTAAGAAGATCTATATTTTTTATATTCTATTGTTTTTAGGAAATCAAAGAATGCTATTCTGTCATAAAATGATATATCTGTACGCCTAATAAGCGGCACTTCCAAATAAATGGTTTTAAGTGCGCTAGAACTTTTCCCCCGAGTACCTACCGATTTTTAGCTCACCTGGACCAAAGGTCCAGGTGAGCTATTGCCATCACTTGGCGTCCGTCGTCGTCGTCGTCCGTTAACAATTTTTCAAAAATCTTCTCCTCTGAAACCGGTCCATCGATTTACCCAAAAACACCCAAAGATACCCAAAAACACCCAAAATCACCCCAAAACAGCTAAATACAATAATAAATGTAGGAAAAAACATAGATTATTTTGAAAAAAAGGTTGTAAATAGACAATTTTGACTCAGTGACTGTTTAGAAATGAATTAGGAATGTGTGGATGTGTTGGTATTTTCAACATCATTTGATGATGAAGCTCTGCTTATCGTTGCTTTTTCTTTTTTTTCATAGAATATAATGGACTAATACAGTTGTTGATGGTGTGTATTTCTTTTATCAAGAACTTGTGGTCTTACAAATTATTTATAAAATATAAGTCTTCCCGATTGAATCGATGTACGTGTCAAAACAAATGTCCATGTCCAAGTACAAATTTTGTTCAATTTGCTTACAGGAAAATTTAAGAAAAAAATGAATTATGCTTATTATGCCAAAGTATTCAAATATCTATTTCTTAAAATAAAAAATAAAAATATTAATAATATTATCTATTGGTTATTATTTCTATCATAAATTTATCTAGATAATATTAACGATCATAGAACTATTCCAGATTCGTAACCTGTGGATATTTTGCCAGTATATCTTAGCAGTTAAAATTATTTTTAGCTTTAATTGGCGTCCTTAACATATTAGTTAACATTAATTACAAACTAATTAACAGTAGGTAGTGGAACCTGTCATCATATCACAGCAGCTGCAGACGTCCTGTTGCTTTCAGAGATAAAATCGAGTAATAAAATTATTGTACTGGTGTGAAGAGCTGGACGTTACATCACACCTTTATTATCACAGTAATAAAATATTGAAACTATTTTGAATTGGATATTTCTTATTTAGCTTAAAATAAAGAAAAATGATTCGTTGATACATTTTTTCTCCCGTTGTTTTAGGTAATATATATTGATACTTTTTTTTTCTATTAAACGCAATTATTTGTATTCTTTTCAATTAATTTCATAATGCCTAAACGCAAAGTTTCGTATACCAAACGTTCTCCTTTCTGGCCTTGTGGCATATGTCGGCTGAATTGTACCAAGAACTCGATAGAATGTTCATCTTGTAAATCGTTTAATACCACTATGGTTGTGAGAATTTGACTCTTCTTGACATCGAAGGTTTCTGTGGTGCACTCAAGTTCACATGTTCACGGTGTTATAAAAAAGACATTGGGAATGCCTACTCCTTTACAGTAGCTCTAATGAGATTAAACACAGTAAGTAAATAATTTTCTTTAAATTTGTAAAGGCACAAAATCCCGCACAATATCCATACCATCATTCAAAACATCCTCCTAGTTTGAAGAAAATTACTTTTAAAAATATTGTCGATAACATAACAATAAAAAGTGTAGATATCAAAATCAAAAGAAAAGCTAATCTTGTTATATATTTAATTTATACATGTCATATTAAAAGAGTCCTATGATTATGGTATAATAAAATTATACTATATACCCTTTATACTTGAACCGTTGTCTTCTGTTAAAAATCTCATTTTTAATACAAGTGTTAATAATGATATGCGACGTAAAAATTGCAGTTTTGGGATGCGGAAATATTTTTTGTCAAACTTCTCATCACTCCAATAAAAACCGCACACATTTAATAAATTGTTGCTCATATTTTTCGAATGAATAAGAATAAGAACGAGTACTGATTGTGACGGCAGCCGTCACAGATGTTCCCCAAACGAACAAGAGGTAACTTAAATCAGCAAAAATAATGCCTTTTTCAGTTTTATAGAATGTGCAAATGATGTAAAAATATAGAATATATATATATGTATAATGTTCATGGCATTTTCAATGATGTGTTTTTATATATGCCATCTTGGATAAATTTTGGCGCCCATCTTGGATTTAGAAATTTCACGTTTTTGCATTTTACAGAAAAACTGTAAATATCTCTTTAGAACTTTTTAAATACTTTTGTAGTACTTATCAAGCTCTATAATACCACGAAGTTTCAAGGTGCTCATGATTTGGGTTACTGAGATATGACAATGTCCTATATAATGAACTTTTGCTATTTAAAAAAAAAAAAGCGGCCATTTAAAAAATGTCGAAGTCCTTATGGACACCTCTGATGTGGAGCATTACTCGCAACATCAAAATCTACCAGAATATTAATTTTTATCAAAATCCAAGCACTTTTAAATTTTGGCGGCCATCTTGGATTTTGAAATTTCACATTTTCGCATTTTGCGGAAAAACCGTAAACATCGCTTCAAATTTTTTTTGGATATTTTTGTAGTACTCATCAAGCTTTATAATCCTACCCAGTTTCAAGGTCCTGACCACCTAGGTTACCGAGATATAGCAATGTCCTATATAATGAACTTTTGCTGTTTACTCGGAAATGGCGGCCATTTTGAAAATTTCGAAAACGTTGTGCACACTTCTGATATGTGCCTTATCACTGTGGAAAGTTTCATAAAGCTCAGTCTTCACATCTCTTCTACCCGGACAAGCGTTTGGCAGAGTGCGGAAGAAGAAGAAGAAGAAGAAGAAGAAGAAGAAGAAGAAACGGAGTAAAAACAATATGTTCCCACACTTCGTTTTGGGAACATAATAATTTTATTAACCAGTGACTGGGCCCATTTCTGGGCAAAGGTTACATTGATCTAACAATAAACATACAACATGTACAAAGACATTACAACAATAATGGTGTTCTTTAATTTGTTGTCACAGAATCACAGAATGTGCATTGATTTAAGTAAATTTACTTTATTTTTTTCTAGAAACAAGTGCCTGTGTTAAAAATATATGGAAATTAAATCATATTTACTTGTATTTTACCTGTATTTTGTTCAATTAAGTTCTAGCCCAAACGCCGACTGCTATTAGCCCAAAATGGGGGGCAAAAATGCAACTTTGGTCTTGCTTTTGAAAAATCCCCAAAGGCTACATGAATTGTGTCAAAAAACTTTGTCAGTTCACAACGGGCTTCGTGTGTCCAGAGTAATTAACTATCCATATATTGGGCCTCAAACGTACAGGGTTCAACATACTGCGCTTGTCGAAGCTTTTCATTGAAATTCTTCTGTAAGTTTCAACATTAACAGATCAGAATAGTAGATGTGTATTATTTTTTCCTTTAAAAATGAAAAAAAATATATATTAATTTATATAAAAGTGTCGTGTATTTTTATTTTATAGGCAGCAAAAGAAGGATTTTCTACATTGGCTGCAGTGACACGCAGAGAAACCTTATTTCTTCCTGAAAGTCCATTTGAGAACCATCACATCCCAGAAGATGAATTTATTTACAGTGGCTACCGTGAGACAGATTTCATCAGCCAGAATCTGTTACATCAGACTCAGACTCAGACTTGCGGAATTCCTCTAAAGGTAAAGGCAGATGGCAATTGTCTGTTCAATGCAGTGTCATTGCGTATGTTTGGTCATGAGAACTTTTCAGCTGAGTTACGAGTACGAACATGTATCAAAATGTGTATGGATATGGAAAAGTATATGAACATTAAAAACAGTGACGACGTCTCTCTTCTTAGTCCGTCCTACAAAGATGCATGCGTCGAATGTGCAATAGATGGCCAGTATTCTTCTGCTTGGACAATTATGGCTCTGTGTGATGTTACGCAAAAGACAATAAAAACTTTATATCCGCCGTGTAATGGAACAGAGGACCTTGCCTACAAGACACTCAACACTACCTACAATCCAAGGAACGTTTAGGCGAATGGCACGATCAAGATTATGTGGACGTCAACCAAACTGATGCATCGTGGAATTTGGGTCCCAAATCATTTCGTACCTTTGATTACTGTAGACGGGAAAGACGAGCCATCAAAAGCGACTTCCACGGTTGAAAACGAACCAGCCTATGTCTGCCAAGAAACAGAATTTGCCTGCGACTTAGATATGGAAGGAACGTCTGATTCGTCTTATGCGGAGACCTCCCAAGCCCATACAAATTCGACGATGATTAACTCTCTTGAAGACAGTAGCGGTCACGACTCTAGTGCAGTAGACACACAGACCATTACAGATTGTTCAACCTCTTTCCAGTCTGTTGACAGCACTTGCGAACAAGAAACTCTATCGCCGTTACTAAGGAAGCTACCGGATGAAGGATTGTCGTCATGTGATTTGTACAGTTTGGTTACGAACGATAAGACCGAGATTTTGGATAAAGTTCCATATGGGCGAAAAGATAACTGTTTCATGGTCGTTGATAATAAGAACAATTTAAATCGTAAAAATGACAATAAAAAGAATGCATTCTGGGATGATTTAGGAATATGGGATTCAAACAAGGGAACAACTACCAAGACGTATCACATTGCGAACGAAAACTTTAGGACAGTCTTTCTGAAGAATGGTGCGTTTTGTTTACCGAAAATGATTAACAAAAAGAGAACATTTATTCCCCTTCAGCCACAACCGGGTGCAGCCGATGTAGTAATCCTCAACAGATACTATACCACACTTAAGAGACAGACGAACTTTAAAAAGAGGGTTACATGGTTCAGTAATAGTGTAAATGAGGAACTTTCAAATGCAGCTGTTATTGAATATGTTGGTGTTCTAGAAACTTTTGACAGCATGCATGCAAACTCCGATCACCGAAGTGCCCTATACAAACGAACAAATCCTCTGGTTTTAGAAAAGGCTGCGAATGAGCTAAAGTCAAAGAAACCAAGGCAAGTTTATCGGGAAATGGTACTTGAAAATGAGGAAAATGCACCAAAAGACTTTAAGCAGCTCAGAGATCTTAAGCACCGAGAACGACAGAAGAACAACTATGTCTCATCAAACAATGTTGCTGATGAAATTCTTGAGGTCCTGTCCATGTTGAAAGATAGTCCTTTTGTTCAAAAGGTTGAACATACAAAGTCCGAAGTCCCCTCTATCAATTTATACAGCGATGAACAATTTTCACAGTTTCAAAACTTTAAACGTACCAGTGATGAACCAAGAATTGGTATTGATAGAACATTAAATCTTGGGAAATTTTTTTTGGGTAACTTTGGGTGTTTTTGGGTGTTTTTGGGTAAATCGACGGACCCAAATAATGCAGTTGATAAAGTAATGACCATCATCAAAATCATTTGTAAAACAGGATCACACTTTAACAAAACAGGACATCTCTTTGCAAAATCCGATGTAATTGATATACTTTATCCACAGGCGTTTGGGTTCAGGATTATTTTTTTATTAATAACGTGTATATAAAAATTTTCATACTCGTCTATATACTATTTCCACAAGGCAAGAATGTTTGACAGTTCTAAAAATAGAACATTGGGAAATCTACGAATTTCTTATAGAAGTAGTTTTCCATCGAAATGAAATTGGCAATTGTCTCATTCCTTTTAGTTTTCTCTCTCTTGTGGGCTCAAAATTATAGTGTATCAATGTGTAATAACGTCAAATCTAGTCGTTTTTCATCCGAACCGGACCAAAAATATCACCAGGGACGGAAGTAGATAGGGAAACAATATTCCGCCAAATAAAAGGAATTCCGAGTGACGCTACAGTAAGGTAAAATCTAGGTGAGTTCGAACAAAATCTTTTGGCGGAAAAATATGGTCACGATCTTATTGCTTCGCATCAAGGTGCGAAGCTATTAATTTCATAGGATATTCACGCCATGTTGATATAATCAATCACTTATGAACGCGTTGATTGGCTGTTTAATAAGATTGCAAAAGTAACAGATCGTTTCATTGGCTTACCCAATAACTATTATCGTGAATCAATTACGGAGAAGAGACGATTTGAACATGATAAGACTATTTTGTGTACTGCAGAACTGGACACGGTACCATTTAATGTTTACCGTTGATTAAAATAGTTGATCACGTGATATTTATTGATCGCTGAGCAAGAATAGATAGATTGCATAAATTTTGTTGTAATCAACAGATTTATCATATGATTTACAAGTCCAGATTATATCTACAATAATAATGCCTTTTGTGTTCCCACAGATTTAGTTTATTACGAGGATGGATACTCACGGTGTAGAATGGTAACGGACTTATCGGATACTACTACACAAATAACATACTAGTATCGATGGAAGCATTAAATCTGGCGACACATGTCTAAAATTATATGCATTTGAAGCAAAGGCACCCATACAAGCAACGTTTTATTGCTGTTTTTTTCCAAATGCCCAACAAAGGCTCTTCGAGATTTTTTTTCAACAGCAATATTACAATAAAATTTGACTTTTTTGGATTGTTGTCACTCTTGAATGAAATGGTGATTTAAAAAAAATAAAAATATAAAAAAAGACAAGCCAAAAAAAAATTACAGGACTTTAATTATCTTTATACAATAGCATTAAAACTTTATTTCCACACATTGCATCACTAATTCCACACGCACAACAAAATTCTCGTGTGCTACACAGGCAATTTGTCTTAACGTTAAATTAACGTTAAGCTCGATTAACATTAATTTAACGTTAATGTAACACTAATTTAACATTAAATTAACGTTAGCTTAACGTTAAAAATTTTAACGTTAACTTAGTGTTAAAAATTAACACTAATTTAGTGTTAAACTTTTTAACGTTAATTTTCCTGTTGAATTATGTGATGTCAAATGTTAAACTTTAACGTGAAATTAACAATCAAAGCTCGATTAACACTAATTTAACGTTAATTTTTAACATTAAATTAACATTAACCAAAATTGCCTGTGTACAATTGATAATACGTAGGTTAAAAAAAGAATGGAGAAAGCGGGCACAAATATTTGGTAGTCGATTATACCAAGATGGACTTTGTTATTCATTAAAAGAATAAATATTACAACCGTTCTCCTTGCATTGAAGGACTTGTTTTTCAGACGACAATTGACTTCCCAATTCTAATCTAAGAATTGTGCGCTATTGCTTGCTGATATGTTTACTTATTCATACATGTATAGATGGAACTTCTTACATTTGCTCTATATGCATACAGGTTCGTAGACTTCCTTTATACCACAATACGTTATATTGATGACATTCAAGACAATAAACATTCTATTTCTTTAAACGTACTTATTTTTTAGGGTACTTATGTTCACGAATAAGCGATTCTACTCGAATTCACGCGTACATAATTTCGTGTTTTCTGCTCATCATTGCATGAATATCTAATAAACACTTACGATCAAAGAATCTACTAATTCTAGGAAGTCCAATAGTACAAAAACAAAACCAGTAAACATGGGCGGGAACAGCACGAAGAAATAGAAAACACAAAAACAACTGTATAGCAAGTCAATTTTCCTTTTTGTGTAGAAACATACTGCCGTTTCAGCAAATGAAGTTTACGTATGACAACTGAATCATAATTCCATACCGTGTAGAGAATATTACGATTTTTCATGATTGATTATCACGCCAGACAAGCGAATTAGTTCAACATAGTTATGTTGCATCCCTGTTAATGTCGTCACTCACCACTGGTCACAGTGAAGGCTGCTGGCTGTTTTCCATTGTGGACTTTTTTTTTAAATTGTTGTTTATATAGTAGGTTGTGTCGTGTACACTTATTCCACATCTCATTATCTTCTAAGGCCGCGTTCACACTGAAGTTGTTTTGAGTAAACATGTGTAGAAGTAGTTCTAAAAACTAGTTTCACACTAAATTTGTTCTCATTGATAAACCTAAATTAAATGACTTGACATATGAATTGTTCACATTATTAAATGCAAGTGTACATGTACTTTAAATGTACAAAAACATGAACGGATAAATAATCATGATTGTTGATTTGGTAAATAGACATTTAAATATAGAAAAAAAGATGGATTTTGATTTACTGTCTTTTTATGATTTTTATTCTTATAGAATAATAATGAAGGTGTATATATTTTCTGGCGCTGAAGTCCGTTCGTCCGTTGCTATAAAAAATATGGCTATACATAAATACCGGCGCAGGCCCGCAGCAGCGCCATGTTATCGGTAAATATCCACTAAAGAGCGCTCAGAAACGAGATATCGGGTCTGCCGCTTTGTCCACAAAACGACTGGAATGTGTACCCGGTGGTTGATTGGGGCAGTCCGTCATAATGCCGCGTCGTCAGGCTACAAATGTAAAATGCGGAAAACCTGACCGCAAACCTAAGTGGTGAAACGTGTCAGGGAAAAATCATGTTCATACGTTAAAGAACCCTGCTGCATGCCTTGTTAAGAGAAGAACCCATAGGATTCCTGTGTAAAAAACTGTCCATCCCTCCTTTTCCAAGTGACAGTCAAAACTCTTATCCCCGATTGGAATGTGTCCGCAATTTCCTCCACTTCATCATCATTTCATGATAATTTTATCACCTTTTCATGTTCATGTTAGACCGCTTTGCCCAAACAAAATTAGATCCGAAGGAGCAAAACCTATTATGAAATTATGTTCCGCTTTGCCGAATACATATACTAGTACATTAAATATTTAGAAGTTACATGTATCCCTGATTTTTTTCATTCACCCGAGAAAATGTTGGAAAAAACGATATTATGTACTATAAATAAAGCTTTCCAACGGAAGTAATGCATATGCATGCCGTTTATTCAAAAGAAATATGCGAAATCTATTGAACATTAAACCCACACAAGGACTACATTAAGTATCGAATGCATGTAATGAACACAACATTTAAACTACATGTAAACATCGAAATTTTACAGTGTGAACGCAATGCTGTTTAATGTTAGCAGTCTGAGAGGTGGTGACAAAATATTATCTCCCCTGTAAATATTTTATATGTCTAAATGAGCTGAAATGCACATCATTCCTAAGTGACGCGGTGAACTGAAATCACCAAGTTAATCTGCTTATTAAAAGAAAGTAGGTCAAGTTTATTTTCCGATCTAATGAATAGTGAATGGATATATATTTCTTGTGTGTTTTTAATTTGGATATTTCAAGCATTTGTTGATATTAATGGGATAAAAAGATTTTTTTTTCATCTCTAAGGATTAACCGGAACTTTGTCAAGGTATGGAAAAATAAAATATATCTTAAAAAGTAAAGAGGCGACGGGTTAGAAAATTTGTCAGATGATGGACAACAGTATGCTTTGTACACGATAGAAATTTTAGGAAAATCGGAGAATAATGTTTTTTTTTTTGTCACAAGCAAGTCTAAAACGTTGCTAGGCAAATGAAGGGAGACGATTACAGTTTTACAAATCGAACAAACCTCACTTAATAGAACCCCCCTTCTAAAACGTCATTTTACATTTGATTATTATCATTTTATTACAAAGACATGCATTATATTAATAAAAAGAAAAATTTGAACAGTTTCACCAGTTAAGGCCTTATATTTTGCAGAATAAAAGAAAAAATATTTTAGGAAGTCGAGTAGACCATTGCTATTTTTAGCTGGGTATGAGATACTCGCAATGTTTATTTATTTTATGAATGAAATTTCTATATTTAGAAAGGGGGATTCACGAATAACTTATGGAATTAGCACAACTTTTACATTCATTTTTATCAATACCGCTATAGCGACGGGTTCAGGAATTATTTATCAGAAAGAATGGAGTCTTATCTGTTGGATATATTTTTTTTCAGATTTTTTGGAGCATGATGTTTTATTTGTCACAAAGGAAATCAGACCTCATAATATCACTTAACATGAGAAATGTGCTCTTTTCACGCTGCATATTTAATAAACCAAGGCAAATTCGGTGTTGTTTACTTTCATTTTACATATTTTATATCACATTTTATTTTAAAAGTTGCTCTAATAAACTTTTTAATGCCCATAGTTACTACGTAAACATCCCGAATCAAATTCTACCTTATTTACCGAAGAGCGCATATTCTTTTGTCTCGTTCTGACCACCTTTCTGACTGTTAGTGCGGACGACATTTAAACTACTATGAGTTTTGCTCAGTGTGAACGCGGCCTTACTCAAGATACCGGTATGTCACACTAGTAGATTTCTCAGAAGCGTCAAGTTGGTTACTTATTCCCTATTCCTTATTTAAATAAGGAATAAGGAATAGGGAATAAATAACCAACTTGACGCTTCTAGATTTCTCAGGGAAGTAGTTTGTTCGACATATAGACTTTAGTTAATAATGTTGTCTTTTCCCAAACATGGCCTTTATCGAACACTAGCAACTTGAAGGATGCGTTATAACAAATAGTAACAAGTTAGTTATACTTTTGGTTCGAATTCGACGTTTTTGGTTTGATCGTTCATTGTTCTTTGCTCTACATATTCCAGTTGAGTTTTGCTCTTCATACCTTTTAGGGGGTCTCTGCCGAATTTTCAAACAAACAAAACGTATGTAAGGCACAAGAAAATCTATTGCCTGGATCAATATTTTAATTTTCATTTTGATCTACTACATGTACTAATTTGACTAAAAACTTGAAAATGAAATGCATCAAAAGTGCTCTCTTTTTCATATGGATATTTAAAAGAAACCCTGATTAATGACGAACATATGAGGAAATAAATTTTTTAACTTAAACAAACAGCAGTATAGAGGACCTTCAAAAGAATAAATAATCAAAGTACCGTTGGTACTGACAACTCGGAAGTCAGAATGTGTTCTTTTTACTATGGAACTTTATATTCAATGGATGAAGAATGTTTGTCACCATATAACATGGTTTAACCCACCATTTTTTCTTTAAATGACTCAACTAGGCAGCGTACCATATTTCATATCTTGAAAATATTTTAAGGATTTCTTGTATCATGTCTTTGAGTTGCATAAATTTGTTTATTTCTGCTGGGTATTCTGTTGCAAATAAATGCGACACATTTTAGTTTCTATTGAATGCTGATTTCAAGGATGGAGATTTCGTTAATCTGGTGTTTGATAAAACAGTTCCTGTTTTGTGGGGCTTTGTCTTATGTTGCACATTTAATCTATATCTTTTTTATACTTAATTTTGGAAAGCATTTCCTGTTTTGTGTATTTGGACAAGGCTGTATATTTATGATATAACCCTTGTGTGCAGTTCATATTATGGTATTGGAGTAAAAAAATAGCTGTATAATTATGTACTCTCGTAAATCAATGATTTGTTGCAACAGATACAACTATAAGTGTTATACTTCTTCAATTCCAAGTTCTATGGAATTCTGTTTTGTTGTTTTTGGTATTTTGGTAAATTTAATTGTGTCCCAAATTTGTGGCTAATGAATACATGGTAATTATGCACGATTTCATATGATGAATTTCTTGCATACCAAGTTTTGTTAAATTTTGTTCAGATGTTTAAGGGTTGTGTTGACTAACTTGACTAACAGATGGGGATAGCCTTATCACCATTTGTACATGTATATCAGGATTTCAGTTTAATGGGTGATTATTCACACTATAATTTGCAGATGGAATCCTGGTAGAAAGCACAACATATGATGTACTTTTTAGAAATATCCGTTTACTTGTTCATGAACTATTATCAGGGTTTTCAACATAAATATTGGGTCAACAGTCCGACAAAACTTTGCTTTTCTAGATTTTTTGGTAACATGCATATCTATATATGGTGTAGTTCTTGCAAACCATGTTTTGTTTGTGTTCAGTAGTATAAGTGGAGTTTCATTTATAGCTTTAAATTATATGTTTAATTTTCAATATTGTCTAAACTCCTACATTCTTCTTACCCCAGACATTGTTAGATAAATTAAGTAATAATTTTCTTCCCCTGTTTGGTATTTTTGGTTTTATTGTTTTATGCTCATCATAATTAAATTATGTTTGGCATTTTCAATTTTTTTGGTAGAGCGCCTCTGATGAGTCTTGGTGCGTCAGGCGGAGCAATATTTATTGTCTGGAACTTTGTTATTTTTATTATAACAAAGTGATGTGTAGGACTGATTGATGGACCAGAGACATAAAGCTCTGCAACTTTTTTTGTGTGGGAAATAGATTGATATAACAAAACAAGTTATCTTTTATTATTACTTTTGTAGAATGACTAACATTTTTACAGACATAATATTCTTATAGCAGCAATTATGTTTGAAAATATGCATTTTCTATTGAACACATACTTGGTATTTTGGACAATATTTTTAGACATTAATACCATTTCAATGGTAGCATGTTTATTATTGTTCAATAATTAGTTAAAGTAATCTTTATAACATTACATCAATATTACATATTGATTCACTAAAATGCATAAAAAATGTCACCAACATTTTATATGTACAGAGAAAATGGGTACAATGATAAAAATAACCCCATTGGACTTATATGTAAATATTATTTAACCCAATGTTTTGTTTTTAATAAACAATTACTAGTGATTTTTTAAATGATAGAGGGCATAACCTGCCTCTAAATAATCTTAATTGGTCAAATGTCATTTCATTGACAAGGTTACATTCATAATTGAAACTTATAACATATATTGAAATACATGTAGACAATCTTTAACATGTCAAATAGTATAATCATTGCTTATGATATTTGTCAGTCAATCTATTTACATTGGATAACTTGTAATATATATCTATTGTAAACAGCTGAGGAATAAGATGCTTGTACTATGATGAATTGAAAGGATAATTTATAAAATACTTTGTTACAGTGAATTGAGTAAATATGCATGCCACAAAATCTTATTAAATAAAAAAAAACTTATGGAGCATTTACAGCTTTCAACTTTTGTTAGTCTTTTATCATTGTTTTATAGACTTCATTTGGCAAATAAATTGGAACTATGAGATTTTATTCTTTCTTGCACTTGAGCTATTACACATGGTATGTTGCATTGACACTTGCATGTGTTTTCTTTTTCTTTGTGTGTCTAGTCAACTATTATACTTGTATGTCCAATATGGGTCCAGACAAAGCTTTCTTCATTAATGTATTGTTCTGCTCTGTATTTGCCTTGGTGTTTATGAAGATATGATGTTGTGTGGGTCCATCATCAATAGAAAATATATAGAGTAACAAACAAAAAAAGTTCTTTTTACTCAATCTTTTTCACATCATCCTAGGATGTTTATATATTTTTTAGCTGCTCAAAACAAATTTTCATAATTTCTATAGACTTTTGGACTCCTTTGTTAGAAGAATAAAGCTCTCTGTAAAGGTAAACACTATTTTGATGCTAGATATATCCAGTTTCGGTGAGAATTATATATGCACAGTCAGCATTTATCCATATCTTGAAATTGCAGATGCTGATGACTTTTATCAACTTTTAGCTTTATATGGCTCTTTGTCTGAAAGAAAAAAAATATTTATACTTAACTTGCTAATACACACACATATTAAACATACAATGTAGGACACAATTCACATATAAATCCACATTTAAATTGATATTTTGCAAATAAATAATGTTTTAAAAATAAACATCAGCTTACAATAATGTATTTTTTATCAACAATAATGATCAATAATAGTCTTGCAATTTCATATGTCCTAAAGTTGCAGCTATTCCACTATAATATTATCAATCAATCAATCAGTTTATTGGATAAAGCTCATGAATTAACAATGCAATGTAATCCCCAAAAGACATATATATATATATATGTAAGACATAAGTATAAAATGTAAATAAGATGAAATAAAACATTTTTGTACCAATATTTCAAGTTATAATATTGCAACATTTAAGGGCTGCAAATTTAGAATACAAGGAAAACTGAAGTTTCTTTGCTTTTTTGTAAGATCAAAGATATTTGATGATAGATTTCCATTGCTTCCAAGTTATTACAATTTCTAAACACAGTTTCCTATCAACCAGAAGGTTCATGCAATGAACATGAAACCCAGAAAATGTAAAATCAAAACAAATATAAGGTGACATGTGACCAAATTGGCCATGCTGTTCTTTGAAGATATATCACATTAATATTTGTTATTGTTTTAAGTAATGAATACCTAACTATTGAGTAGGTCAGAAAATATTGTCAGATCTTGCTTTAATTTCTTTTAGTCATATAGTACACATGTACATTGTCATTAAAAATCTAAAAGGTCTTCAGGAGGGGGGTAGCTTTCCATAAAATGGTGAACAGGGATGTGGCAAAGAGTAGGCCATGCCCATAAAAATAACTTTTTTATAATTGGTCCGATTTCAAAATATTTTTTCAATGGATACCTTATGAAAATCCCTGCCCTTTTTTGCAATCTGATTAACAATAATTCTTACAGTTTTTTTTTAAATTAGGGGTCAAAGGGCAAAAAATGTAAATTGATATATGTATATAAATAAGGCTTTTTGTATGAGATGTTGATGTCAATATACATGTGTCAAAATGCATTTGAAAGTCCACCACAGGATGTATGTGTCAAAAAGCTTTGTAAGTCCACCATGGGCTTCATGTGACCAAAGCAATAGACTATCCATATTGGGCCTCCAGCGTACAGGGTTCAACTTGTATAGGTCGTATCATGCTGCGCTCGGCATAGCTTTTTATTCTATGAGGGCAAACATATCGAAATATTGTACATGATGACAGCTGTACAGAACCTCAGGACCTGTCCTGCAAAAATCTGTTCAGTCCTGCAAGATTTGGTGTGTCTGACAGAATTACTGGCTGGTCAGACCGTAATTTGTTGTCATTTGTATTTGTATGAACTATCCTGGTATCTCGTTATATCGTGGTACGTACATGTAGCTACGTAGAAACAGTGACGTCACAGTTGAATATTTGGTTTTGAAATGAAAGTAAGGCATGGACCATTTGATTCTCTGGGGGGGGGGACCTGGGATTTTTTTGAAAAAATATCCCGGCCCTGATTTTTGTAAAAAAAAATAATCTGGCCAGCACCTAGGTTGAAAAAAATAATCTGGTTTCAATCTTGCCAATTGAAAAAAAAATAATCTTGCCAACAAAATTTCCTTGCTTAATATGTGTGTGAAAAAAATAATCTGGCCCGCAAAGCGGGCGAAAAAAAAATTCTCAGCTCAAGGTAAAATCCCAGCCCCCCCCCCCCCCCCCAGAAAATCAAATGGTCCGTGCCTAAATACCACGATAACACAGAACCCATGATATAATGAGAACGGAGTATATTATTAAATTGCAGACAAAAAATGCTTGGGTCAGACACAATTTTCAGATTCACAGGACCGAATGTCCGCTTTTAAAACTTTTCGATATGTCTGCACTCTTGAGTGAAGACAACAACCGAGCAGCAACATAACCTTGTGTAAGCAATTTTTGATTTAAAATAAATTAGATTCATATTAGACTTTAATATATTTTTACTAAACAGGTGGCAGTGTTTTACATTCTATAATAAATACATGTACACAGAGTTCAACATTGACCTGTAGTAAATAACATAACATTACATATCTTTTATTTGTTGTACATGTAGAGGAAAAGAACATAATTGATCATGTTGATATAGGCCTGCAACCTTAAGATATTTTATTTTGACTTAATGGACCGGAAGACCATACGGCTATATGATATATCATTGGAAAGAGAATCATGAGACGCATTCAGAAATTTTGTTCGTAAAAATGAGAAATGGTCACGTTTTTATCATTTGGGGGTCAAAGGTCAACTCATAGAAATTGTAAAAAATCTGTCAAATCATAAAAAAGCCAAATTTTTAAGGTTTTTTTTCTTACTCAACGGCAATAAAAATCATTATTGTGTTAGACAAGAATATAGAAAAGAGGATTTTTGTCACAATCCCCCTACATGTTGACGGTGTAAGGCGTAATAATAGCGCCAAAATTCAGCTATGCATTTTCGAAATTGTTACACCCATAATTTTTTAAAATAAATTTTGTAAATTTATACGGACATTTTAAACATTTTTCATCATAATGTGTTAGTTTATACATCAAATTTATTTTTTAGCTCATAATCTTCCTGAGAACGTTACACTGTACTTGAAAAAAATACGTCCGGTCTCTCATAATATTTGCTACTTTTGCCTATAAGTGACACCTTTAATCCTAATGTCTAGTTTTAAAAGTAAAATTTAACTAGAATAAATTATGTATGAGACATTACTTTTAAAGACTTCAAAAAGCCATTTTGCAAATAATAAACTTAATTCTGAGGCGTTAGCGAGGTATGGTTAACCATTACTTGCTTTTGAACCGAATTTTTAATTGAGTCTACTAGACAAAAACATAGACATTCTGTAAAGAATAGGGGTACTTTAATAATGATTCATAGGATATGTTTTTGTCAAGTCGATGATTATTGACAATTTTAGTTACTGTACTTAAAGTAATTATAGTTGGCATGTGAAAGAAAAGGAAGCAAATGTACAGCTCTTGTTTTCAAAAGCAAGATTTATAAGCCACCTTTTTTTAAAAATCTACTTATTTATTCTGATGTTACTATCTATTGGGTCAGTCACAACGCACATATGCCCACTATTGTCCGCTGTCAGGTTGAACGTAATCAACCCAACAACCCCCGGGAGAGTAACCCCGGCTAGGCTTTCCCTTTCCGCAACCTGGGGACGCGCTGGATAGGTATATGGGCTGACTATCTGAACAAAAATTTCTAGAATTACCAGTTTGTTTGTTTTGTTTTTTTTGGATACACAAATATAAGCCCATCACTTTATATTAAACCAATTAGAAAAGTGACAATCATACTTTAAAGCTACAACAAAAACCTCAAAACAAGTATGACAATCAAGGTGACTTGGAAACGAGACCGATAAAAGACACAAAATACATTAGGACCATTCCAGAGGTCCTCTGAAAACAGAATGTAAGTTAAAATATGATCAGTCAATATGAGAAAACACGTATATATTTATATTCTTGATTGATCTATTGGAAAAAGAAGAAAAGAGGATACATACTGAATTGTTTGTGTTTAGTTTTCATGGTTGTCATAAACCCAACTTTCATCTGCATCATCATATAGAGAAACCCGAGTATTGGGGTTTCTACAATCAGCACTGTCTTGACAAGGACAAAGATCAGTGCAGGACAAAGGACAAGGTACACTAAGGCCCATATTTGGCCCCCTCTATAATTCAAAATTACAAAATTGATATGGAAAAGATTTCTTATGCTATTTAGAAGTTAAAGTAAATGATCAAACTTGTTATAATAATTTTGTAAGTGTAGCATCTGACATTGGTGAAAAATATGATGTCATAACAAAACAAATATGGAAGATTTCTGTCAAATTGGCTGAAAATGGACGAATTTTGCGTCATTTTTTTTCAATTTTTGGATGCCTCGGCCTTCTTGACCCAGACATTTTGTAAATTAACTTTAAAACTCAATTAAAGTCTAAATCAGTTAAGAAATCTATGGGTCACGTAGGCGGAGGCCTTTGAAAATAACAATGAAAGCTCTAAAAATCTGCATTTTTCTCGATTTTGTTGATTTTACTCTGTTTTATGTCTCTATAAAATTAAAAACCGAAAAGATTATTGGAAATTGAAAGCATACTCTTAAATTTGAACCATTTTACTTCATATATAAAGTGTATTTTAATAATTTTCGCAAGATTTATTTTTTCATAAAATAGGGGGCCAAATATGGCTCTTACCGTAACATACACAACTTTTTGAACAAACATTTTTCCCTTACAAGTGCACAGCATGTCCTGCAAAAATCAGATGGTGTTTGTCCTTCAAAATAAATTGGCATCAGGCCATTATTATTTTGCCTACCAAACTGCATAGGGAAAAAGGTTGGGGGTTGAGCTGTAGATGATGATGTCCAAACATAAACCTGTAAAACAACCCTAAGCACATGCTGATAAAACATTGACTCGCTTGGTGGCAATTTAATAAGATTTGACTCTTTATGTTGTGCTAAATGAGACCTCAGTGTATTCAGATCACAATGCTCACTTTTAAATTTTGACTTTTTGGTCATACAGCCTTGTAACAAACTTTCTACAAACATCTATAGACGTTTCGATGTCACTCGCTGAAATGTGTTTTGCAGGTCTTCAAATTCTGTCGGATGTTCTTTTAAAACCTTATAAATACTGTCTTCTTTCTAATACCAAAGAAAGATGATGTAGTATCACATCACGTTATCGCATGAGCAGCAGGCAACACGTTGCACAAGACTGTTCCAATCTTGTTGCATAATTCATGGACAGGGACGACGGTCTTTGGTTTTGCTGATAGTCTTTGCGTTTTGCTAGTGCAATAGCAAAACTTTTCTTACCAATATTTCAGGTTTTTTTTCAGACGAACCTGTTGACAAATCACACACTTAATAAAAAATCATCTCTTTCATTTGGGCTTCGAAGAGGCAAACTTGACTGGACTATCAAAGCTCGTCATCATGTATCAAATGCAGTTCTAAACTAACAACAATCCCATAAATTGTAAAAAAAAAACCAATAAAACCATAACAATTATTCTCGGGCGAACATTAAACAAATGCTGAAAGTAGAAACAAATTCGGTAAAGGCACAGAACTAAAATTATAGAAATCAAAGACTAAGAAGCTAGAAATGGAAAGAAATTAATGTCTATGCAAAAAAAAAAAAGAAACCGGAAAAATAAGGAAACAAGGAACAATTCTAAACATGACCACAAAAGAAAAACAACAAAGAAAACAATACAACCAATAAAACTATAAACACTCTACATTATTTACTACGAACATATCCCCCTAAAAAATACGGAAAAAAACGTTTCCCAAGGGTTCGATTTGTATTTTATAAAACGGTCAAAATTGATGTAAAAAAGAAAAGCTTTTTGTGACTAAAAAGCAACAATTAAAGCCCTATTTCACTTCAAATGCTATATAAATACACAAAACGACAATATTAGTATCACAAAAGTAGACCGTATGCCGTATTGTGAGCATTAATAACAAGTCAGTTCGTACTAATTATTGACCGACACATTAAAGTACAATCGTGTATCGGAAAAGTACTTTCCGCTTTATTGATCTCATTTCAGTGATATATTTTTCTTTCAAGATTTTGAGGTTTAGGTGCAACGTAAAATTACGAAATTTTGCACAGAGGTGCCTTTTAATTCATATTTAAAGTTTTTATGATGCTGCGCTATCTAAATCTTAAGCAATTTGAACTATTAGTGAAAAACATGTAAAACTTGTGTAAATAATAGTACATTTCTAAATGCATAGGCGGATCCAGGGGGGGGCCCTGGGGGGCCCGGGCCCCCCCTTTTGGCGGAAAAATTTGGTTGAATATATAGGAAATCATTGAAGCGTGACCAAAGCGGGCCCCCTCTTAGGCCAGTCAGAGGGCCCCCTCTTTTCAGAATCTCTGGATCCGCCTCTGAAATGCTTCTTATTTTGCGATGTGGTATGTTTGGTATGTTTGCTTACTTTTTGTATTGTATATTGATAGCTTATATCTTACTTATTATAAATATTTTGTAAAATAATTATATAGTTATAGTGATAAAGAAATGCATCGTTCTTACCATAGGCACTGAGTACAAGGAAATAGGGTACCCCTATTTAATGTTAATTTTACAAAATTGTGACCACATGATTTTCTTACGAACAAAATAATATGAAACTAGAGATGCCAATCTTTAATTCCCAACAATTATTAGCCGTATGGTATTCCGGTACATTAAAATCGAAAACTAGACGTCCTACAGAAAATAGTCGCTGGCCTAATAGATTACACATAAAATACAATAGACAACATGGTGATACAATCAATATACATGTACAATGTACAAGATGTTAATGTATGTAATCGTAAATTAAACAAAACTCTTTAAAATAACATAAATGCAATGCAAGACTTACTTGTCACGTCAACTTTTACTTACGCAAGCCTTGATACATCACAGAACCATACGAGATCATTGGGAGCGAGTTTTTCAATAACAAAATCACTATTTCCCTCTGTCGAGACTCCTGGGCATGCATACAAACCGAGATCGTCTGGTTTGAATTCAGTTTCTATAGTTGTTATGTCGATATTTTTTGGTATCAGTCTCAGATAGATTGCCGTCGCCATGTTGGCCGCTTACGACTTTAGAAGCCATCGCTTCCCTCTGTCTAGACTCCTGGGCATGCATACAAACCGAGATCGTCTGGTTTGAATTCAGTTTCTATAGTTGTTATGTCGATATTTTTTGGTATCAATCTCAGATAGATTGTTAAAATCACTCAGGCTGCCGTCGCCATGTTGGCCGTTTACGACTTTACAAAGCCATCGCTTTTTCTCATCTGGTCCTATATTGACCACGAGAGTAAGCGAAGTGACAACGAGTTGTAACAGTTTGCCGCGCTTCTTCCATTCCATCTTTTCTCCGACAAGACTCGGAAGCCGAAGACTTCCGAGTAAAAAGAGACCTTTATATATTCAAGATTTAGTAATTATTAAAAATAACTCATATAATTTCAGGTATGTAAAAACTGCTGAGGTACCGAGACCTTAAACTACTACGTACGGTAAAAAGTCTTTCAGATTCGAGGCAGCTCAGGTATGGAACTCCCTCCCAAATGAGGCAAGAACCACGGCATCTTTCGATCAATTCCGAAATTATATTATAAACTCATGGTGTGGAGGGCAACCTTGCAGATGTAGTGCCTGTAGGCTCCATGCAGGGCCGTCTCGAGTCTGAAATGTCTGCTTGCCCCTTTGTTTGCTCTTTATTTTTATTCATCTCATGTTTGGCTTTATGTTCATATTATTATTTTCCCAAGTCGCGAGGCACTTGCCACAGATTATGGGTCTGCTGTGAGCCAAAGTATGCCCCTTTTTAATTTGCTTTTATTTTGCTATGCTTGCCTTTAGCTTTTACTATTTATTGATCAATTTTTAAACCAAAGGTCTTTCAATATAATTGACTACTTTATGACTGTAGTGCTTTTGTTGTATGTTTCTATGTATGCTGCATGATGTTTTTATCTTTATAATGTTTGTTTTGCATGCTAGTCGGTTAAGAGCTCACAAGAGCTCATGTTATTTTATTAAATTATGTATATTACAAATACCAAAATGCGGGTATAAACGTTTAATTTGGATATGCTATATATCGATATTTCAAGGAGTAACCTCTCATCAGTAGCATTTAAATCAAAACATTGGAAGGTCAAGTTCCAAAACTGTTGAAAACGAAAAGTACTCAAAACCAAAACGTTCGAACGGGGAAGCCAAATTCAGCACCGAGGATATCGACCATGTGCATTACAAGGAAAGAAACCTGGTGTTTTAAACAATTTTGAATTTAAAAATCGGAAATTTCAGCGACAAAAAAATTAGAAATTTTATGGTAAATCGTGTCAGACTAGTCTGACAACCAGGCTTGTGATTACCCTCGGGGACCTCTGGTCCACCAGCAGCGGTTATCGCCCAGTGGTTTCAAAATTACAAATACCAAAATGCGGGTATAAACGGTTAATATATTATGCCAACTCAAAATAAAATTTACTTACTTACTTACGTACTTACTTTCTTACTTACATAGGAAAATAAAGACAAAAAACACACATGTGTGGCAGAGATACAGCCCCACCGAAAAATATACATCATAAAACAAAAGTAAGAAAAAGCATTTTAATTGAAATCAAAATGAAAACAATAAAAGTTCCAGACAACGAATTCTGCTACGCCTGACACACGTTTTTTCTATTCAAAACTCTTCGGCGGCGCTCTACCAAATATATTGAAAATGTCAAAAACTATATGATTATGAAGAGTAAAGAACAATAAAACCCAAAATACCGAACTTGGGAACTAAATTATAACCATGGAGTTATGATATAGAAGGAGCTCCTACAAGAGGGACATCTAACGATCAGATTGCGATACCGCTTTATGATTGATTAGTCAATAATTTAAACACTTCGGCAGGATTTATGTCTTTGATATCCAGCGTTATACAGAAAAAAAACTGTATCATACATAATGATGGAAGGCATCAGGGTTAAGGTAAATTTTGTCTTTAATTTGATTTATATTTAAGATTACCATCTAGCAAGTAAGGAATAAATCTGTTTAAAAAAAAATCAATTTTGATATTGCGCCCAATTCATACATTTCAATGAAAAAATAAATATTATAATATTGTCTTTATTTTCCGAAAAGTTACGAAAAGAAGGTGCAATTTTGTCCTTAAAAAATCTTGTATCCCGCAACTTCCCGCACAATTCACATAGATATGGCCAGCAAGCTCTAAGTTTCTTTTTTCACATCATTATTTCTTATGGTCAGGACATATCAGGAACCTCCTTAGTAAACAGGTAAAACAAAACTGCTTTAATGTACAAAACATATAATTTTACACTTCGAACTATCATAATTCCAACATTTTTATCCGATTTTCGTGATTCTTTTAAGATTCTGTTTGTAATTTGTATGGCTATCACCTTGGTACACTATATCGCAGTCGGTACATGTACACAAAGGTTTTTTCGATAAGGCGCTAATAGATCAGCGTCTATGCAATTTTTAACTATACTAATCGGTGCTAATTTCAAGTAGTGGCTCCTTCTATATCATAACTCTGTCATGCCGGAAATGGACTTAAATTTTGTGATACTAAAATATAAAAACTATTTGTGTATTTTTATGGACTTAAATATTTTTTGTCTCACTTTTTTGTACGAAAACATGTTTGTTTTGAGAATTGAATATTATTACACAATGCCCATTAGTTGTCATTGTGTCCGAGATAATCATGTTTGAATTATATAGTACTTTTATTGTATTCTTAAGTTGCGAATTAATCCATTAGATAGATATGTATTTTTGTTGTATTGAATTTGGTCAGTTTGGAGTCAGCGCTTTGACCTGACACATCCGAATCTGTTAATAAATTTATTGTTGGACTTTAACATTGGTTTATATATTGTTTTGTATGTGGAAAGTCTTGTACCGTTGCCACTAAACATTTAAAGTGACATTAAAGGAACATTACCTAGCCGAAACGTTCACCGTTTACAAAATTCAAAAAAACCTCTCGCACAAGAAATATACCAGCACCACAACTTCATGTTATAACTAAATCTAAGATGGTCAGCCTATGTGTATAGGAAGAACCTTAGGTTTAAGACAATTTTAAAGCTTTGATGTGTTCTACATAAAAGTGCTGGTGCCGGAGTGGGCTAATCTCGGGGAATTAAAACTCTACCATCATGCTTACTGTAACTTTGTTGTAATTTATATTTCTAACATCAGTGACTGTTAGCGCTGCTGGTGGAGTTATAATTCCCCGAGGTTATTCCGCTCCGGCATCAACACTTTTGTGTTGACGAATACATCAAAGCTATAAACTATCCGTTTAAATTTCTAAATTGTCAAAACCTTAAGGTTCTTCCTACCCCAGACATAGGTTGGTCTTAGTCATAATTTGATTTCTCGTTCGACATTTTTGGTATTATTCTATGCTCTTCATATTTATATAGTGTTTGGCATTTTCAAATTTTAGTAGAGCGCCTATTATGAGTCTTAAATATCGTAACGCGCGTCAAGCGTTGCAAAATTTATTGTATGGAACTTTGTTGTAATTTATATTTCTAACATCCGTGACGGTTAGTGCTGCTGTTGGAGTTTTAATTCCCCGAGATTAGCCCGCTCCGGCATCAACACTTTTGTGTTGACGAATACATCAAAGCTATTAACTATCCGTTTAAATTTCTAAATTGTCAAAACCTTAAGGTTCTTCCTACCCCAGACATAGGTTGGTCTTAGTCATAGTTTGATTTCTCGTTCGACATTTTTGGTATTATTCTATGCTCTTCATATTTATATAGTGTTTGGCATTTTCAAATTTTGGTAGAGCGCCTCTGATGAGTCTTAAATAAACAAAACGCGCGTCAGGCGTAGCAAAATTTATTGTCTTGAACTTTGTTGTAATTTATATTTCTAACATCCGTGACGGTTAGCGCTGCTGTTGGAGTTTTAATTCCCCAAGGTTATCCTGCTCCGGCATCAACACTTTTGTGTTGACGAATACATTAAAGATATAAACTATCCGTTTAAAATTCTAAATTGTCAAAACCTAGGTTCTTCCTACCCCAGACATAGGTTGGTCTTAGTCATAATTTGATTTCTCGTTCGACATTTTTGGTATTATTCTATGCTCTTCATATTTATAAAGTGTTTGGCATTTTCAAATTTTGGTAGAGCGCCTCTGATGAGTCTTAAATAGACGAAACGCGCGTCAGGCGTAGCAAAATTTATTGTCTGTAACTTTGTTATAATTTATATTTCACGGGTGTTAGAAATTAAAATGATAACAAAGTTCCAGACAATTAATTTTGCTACGCATGGAGCGCATTTCGTCTATTCAAGGCTCGTCAGAGGCGCTCTACAAAAAATAGTTAAAATGCCATAAACTATATAATGAACAATAAAACCAAAAATACCGAACTTGGGAATCAAATAATAACTAAGATCATCAAGCTATGTCTGGGATTGATTGATGTGGGAATTTAAGGACTCACTCACAAATGTAATAAAGAACTTGATGTATAGACAGAGTTTTTAGCATACATAAATTCCTCCTAAATAATCTTAATTTCTTGTAATTCTTTTAATTTTCCAACACTTTATTCCATCGGTCAAAAATGATACTTCCTTATTTCATTTTTGATGCTTACGGAATGAAAGTCTACACAGGTTTAGCTGAAATTTTTACCTGCTTTTCAGATGGTTTTATCACCAAACATATAAGATACCATGGAATAATATCATAGGGGATACATACAATACATGCAATATTATAAAAAATACTAATTTTATTACTGACGAAATATTTGACGATTCGAAGACCTTTAAGAAGCAGAGGTACCAATGGAGTATCCGAATGACAAAAGTCCGTAAGGGCAGAGACAAAACCAGTTAACACCAACAAGAACGGGACAAAAAAATACAACATGTCAAACATGGAAACACAATATAACTGAATGTCAATCAACAACGCGAACTCCAGTCGAAACGAGAGTGAACTCAAGTGCTCCGGAATGCATGAATACTTTTGCTAAGCTCGTGTCGAAAGGAACTATTGACAAACACACATCCATGCAACTTGAACTTATTTTCTTTATATCTTATTTTTTTACTGTACAATCATGTTGTAAGTTTAAATGTTATCACATTATATAACATCATAAAAATCTTATAGATTTCCCTAACTATTTATTTCTGTACAATAGTGTTATCGTGTATTTTCGTAACAATTTAAAAAATATATAAAGCTTATCACAAAATGATACAATGAAAATGATCAATATAATTTTTAAGAAGTGTTATTCGATAAATTTATTAAGTTACTCAGGCTATCATGTCAACTTAAATGTTAATTGTAACTTAGGCTAATAAAATTTTACATGTTACTAATGATAATACATTTTACGATTATCTCTGTTTGCAATCCATTTCTTTATACCTTACTTATTAGGATTATCTCTGTCTTGAAACCTAACTTCTTGGGATTATCTAATTACCATCCATTCCTTCATACCTAACTTCTAAGGATTATCTCTTTTTACCTTCCTTCGTTGGATACCTAACTTCTAAGGACTATTTCTGTTTTCCTTCCATTACTCTTAGGATTATTTCTGTTTTCCATCCATTATTCTAAGGATTAACTGTTTACCATCCATTCCTCTTAGGATTCTCTGTTTACCATCCATTCCTCTTAGGATTCTCAGTTTTCCATCCATTTCTTTAGGATTCCCTGTTTCCAATTTCCTCTTAGGATTCTCTGTTTTCCATTCATTCCTCTTAGGATTCTCTGTTTTCCATCCTTTCCTCTTAGGATTCTCAGTTTTCCATCCATTTCTTTAGGTTTCCCTGTTTCCAATTTCCTCTTAGGATTCTCTGTTTTCCATCCTTTCCTCTTAGGATTCTCAGTTTTCCATCCATTTCTCTAAGGATTCACAGTTTACCATCCATTTCTTTAGGATTCCATGTTTCCAATTTCCTCTTAGGATTCTCTGTTTTCCATTTATTTTTCTAAGGATTCTCTGTTTTCCACCCATTTCTCCAAGGATTCTCAGTTTTCCATCCATTTCGTTAGGTTCCCCTGTTTACAATTTCCTCTTAGGATTCTCTGTTTTCCATTTATTTTTCTAAGGATTCTCTGTTTTCCACCCATTTCTCCAAGGATTCTCAGTTTTCCATCCATTTCTTTAGGATTCCCTGTTTCCAATTTCCTCTTAGGATTCTCTGTTTTCCATTTATTTCTCCAAGGATTCTCTGTTTTCCACCAATTTCTCCAAGGATTCTCAGTTTTTCATCCATTTCTTTAGGTTTCCCTGTTTCCAATTTTCTCTTATGATTCTCTGTTTTCCATTTATTTTTCTAAGGATTCTCTGTTTTCCACCCATTTCTCCAAGGATTCTCAGTTTTCCATCCATTTCTTTAGGTTTCCCTGTTTCCAATTTCCTCTTAGGATTCTCTGTTTTCCATTTATTTTTCTAAGGATTCTCTGTTTTCCACCAATTTCCCCAAGGATTCTAAGTTTTCCATCCATTTCTCTACGGATTCTTTGTTTACCATCCATTTCGTCAAGGAATTTATGTTTGCCGTCCTTTCCTCTTAGGATTCTCAGTTTCCATTCTTTTCTCTATGGATTCTCTGTTTACCATCCATTACTTTAAGGATTTTATGTTTTCCATCCTTTCCTTTTAGGATTCTCAGTTTCCATCCTTTTCTCTGGGGATTCTCTGTTTACCATCCATTTCTTTAGGATTCTCAGTTTTCTATCCATTTCTCTAAGGATTCTCTGTTTACCATCAATTTCTCCAAGGATTCTCTGTTTTCTATCCAATTCTCCAAGGATTCTCAGTTTTTGACCCATTTCTCTAAAGATTCCCCGTTTACCATCCATTGCTCCAAGGGTTCTCTGTTTTCCATCCATTCTTCTTAGGATTCTCAGTTTTCCATCCATTTCTTTAGGATTCCCTGTTTTCAATTTCCTCTTAGGATTCTCTGTTTTCCATCCATTCCTCTAAGGATTCTCTGTTTTTCATCCTTTCCTTTTAGGATTCTCAGTTTTCCATCCATTTCTGTAGGTTTCCCTGTTTCCAATTTCCTCTGAGGATTCTCTGTTTTCCATCCTTTCCTCTTAGGATTCTCAGTTTTCCATCCATTTCTCTAAGGATTCTCAGTTTACCATCCATTTCTTTAGGTTTCCCTGTTTCCAATTTTCTCTTAGGATTCTCTGTTTTCCATTTATTTTTATAAGGATTCTCTGTTTTCCACCCATTTCTCCAAGGATTCTCAGTTTTCCATCCATTTCTTTAGGATTCCCTGTTTCCAATTTCCTCTTAGGATTCTCTGTTTTCCATTTATATTTCTAAGGATTCTCTGTTTTCCACCCATTTCTCCAAGGATTCTCAGTTTTTCATCCATTTCTTTAGGTTTCCCTGTTTCCAATTTTCTCTTATGATTCTCTGTTTTCCATTTATTTTTCTAGGGATTCTCGGTTTTACACCCATTTCTCCAAGGATTCTCAGTTTTCCATCCATTTCTTTAGGATTCCCTGTTTCCAATTTTCTCTTATGATTCTCTGTTTTCCATTTATTTCTCCAAGGATTCTCTGTTTTCCACCCATTTCTCCAAGGATTCTCAGTTTTTCATCCATTTCTTTAGGTTTCCCTGTTTCCAATTTTCTCTTAGGATTCTCTGTTTTCCATTTATTTTTCTAAGGATTCTCTGTTTTCCACCCATTTCTCCAAGGATTCTCAGTTTTTCATCCATTTCGTTAGGTTCCCCTGTTTACAATTTCCTCTTAGGATTCTCTGTTTTCCATTTATTTTTCTAAGGATTCTCTGTTTTCCACCCATTTCTCCAAGGATTCTCAGTTTTCCATCCATTTCTTTAGGATTCCCTGTTTCCAATTTCCTCTTAGGATTCTCTGTTTTCCATTTATTTCTCCAAGTATTCTCTGTTTTCCACCAATTTCTCCAAGGATTCTCAGTTTTTTAACCATTTCTTTAGGTTTCCCTGTTTCCAATTTTCTCTTATGATTCTCTGTTTTCCATTTATTTTTCTAAGGATTCTCTGTTTTCCACCCATTTCTCCAAGGATTCTCAGTTTTCCATCCATTTCTTTAGGTTTCCCTGTTTCCAATTTCCTCTTAGGATTCTCTGTTTTCCATTTATTTCTCCAAGGATTCTCTGTTTTCCACCAATTTCCCCAAGGATTCTAAGTTTTCCATCCATTTCTCTACGGATTCTTTGTTTACCATCCATTTCGTCAAGGAATTTATGTTTGCCGTCCTTTCCTCTTAGGATTCTCAGTTTCCATTCTTTTCTCTATGGATTCTCTGTTTACCATCCATTACTTTAAGGATTTTATGTTTTCCATCCTTTCCTTTTAGGATTCTCAGTTTCCATCCTTTTCTCTTAGGATTCTCTGTTTACCATTCATTTCCTCTTAGGATTCTCAGTTTTCTATCCATTTCTCTAAGGATTCTCTGTTTACCATCAATTTCTCCAAGGATTCTCTGTTTTATATCCAATTCTCCAAGGATTCTCAGTTTTTGACCCATTTCTCTAAAGATTCCCCGTTTACCATCCATTTCTCCAAGGGTTCTCTGTTTTCCATCCATTCTTCTTAGGATTCTCAGTTTTCCATCCATTTCTTTAGGATTCCCTGTTTTCAATTTCCTCTTAGGATTCTCTGTTTTCCATCCATTCCTCTAAGGATTCTCTGTTTTTCATCCTTTCCTTTTAGGATTCTCAGTTTTCCATCCATTTCTGTAGGTTTCCCTGTTTTCAATTTCCTCTGAGGATTCTCTGTTTTCCATCCTTTCCTCTTAGGATTCTCAGTTTTCCATCCATTTCTCTAAGGATTCTCAGTTTACCATCCATTTCTTTAGGTTTCCCTGTTTCCAATTTTCTCTTAGGATTCTCTGTTTTCCATTTATTTTTCTAAGGATTCTCTGTTTTCCACCCATTTCTCCAAGGATTCTCAGTTTTCCATCCATTTCTTTAGGATTCCCTGTTTCCAATTTCCTCTTAGGATTCTCTGTTTTCCATTTATATTTCTAAGGATTCTCTGTTTTCCACCCATTTCTCCAAGGATTCTCAGTTTTTCATCCATTTCTTTAGGTTTCCCTGTTTCCAATTTTCTTTTATGATTCTCTGTTTTCCATTTATTTTTCTAAGGATTCTCGGTTTTACACCCATTTCTCCAAGGATTCTCAGTTTTTCATCCATTTCGTAAGGATTCCCTGTTTCCAATTTCCTCTTAGGATTCTCTGTTTTCCATTTATTTTTCTAAGGATTCTCTGTTTTCCACCCATTTCTCCAAGGATTCTCAGTTTTCTATCCATTTCTTTAGGATTCCCTGTTTCCAATTTCCTCTTAGGATTCTCTGTTTTCCATTTATTTTTCTAAGGATTCTCTGTTTTCCACCCATTTCTCCAAGGATTCTCAGTTTTTCATCCATTTCTTTAGGTTTCCCTGTTTCCAATTTTCTCTTAGGATTCTCTGTTTTCCATTTATTTTTCTAAGGATTCTCTGTTTTCCACCCATTTCTCCAAGGATTCTCAGTTTTCCATCCATTTCTTTAGGATTCCCTGTTTCCAATTTCCTCTTAGGATTCTCTGTTTTCCATTTATTTTTCTAAGGATTCTCTGTTTTCCACCCATTTCTCCAACGATTCTCAGTTTTCCATCCATTTCTTTAGGATTCCCTGTTTCCAATTTCCTCTTAGGATTCTCTGTTTTCCATCCTTTCCTCTAAGGATTCTCTGTTTTCCATCCATTTCTCTAAGGATTCTCAGTTTTTCATCCATTTCTTTAGGTTTCCCTGTTTCCAATTTTCTCTTATGATTCTCTGTTTTCCATTTATTTTTCTAAGGATTCTCTGTTTTCCACCCATTTCTCCAACGATTCTCAGTTTTCCATCCATTTCTTTAGGTTTCCCTGTTTCCAATTTCCTCTTAGGATTCTCTGTTTTCCATTTATATTTCTAAGAATTCTCTGTTTTCCACCCATTTCTCCAACGATTCTCAGTTTTTCATCCATTTCTTTAGGTTTCCCTGTTTCCAATTTTCTCTTATGATTCTCTGTTTTCCATTTATATTTCTAAGGATTCTCTGTTTTACACCCATTTCTCCAAGGATTCTCAGTTTTCCATCCATTTCTTTAGGATTCCCTGTTTCCAATTTCCTCTTAGGATTCTCTGTTTTCCATTTATTTTTCTAAGGATTCTCTGTTTTCCACCCATTTCTCCAAGGATTCTCAGTTTTTCATCCATTTCTTTAGGTTTCCCTGTTTCCAATTTTCTCTTATGATTCTCTGTTTTCCATTTATTTTTCTAAGGATTCTCTGTTTTCCACCCATTTCTCCAAGGATTCTCAGTTTTCCATCCATTTCTTTAGGATTCCCTGTTTCCAATTTCCTCTTAGGATTCTCTGTTTTCCATTTATTTTTCTAAGGATTCTCTGTTTTCCACCCATTTCTCCAAGGAATCTCAGTTTTTCATCTATTTCTTTAGGTTTCCCTGTTTCCAATTTTCTCTTATGATTCTCTGTTTTCCATTTATTTTTCTAAGGATTCTCTGTTTTCCACCCATTTCTCCAAGGATTCTCAGTTTTTCATCCATTTCTGTAGGTTTCCCTGTTTCCAATTTCCTCTTAGGATTCTCTGTTTTCCATTTATTTTTCTAAGGATTCTCTGTTTTCCACCCATTTCTCCAAGGATTCTCAGTTTTCCATCCATTTCGTAAGGATTCCCTGTTTCCAATTTCCTCTTAGGATTCTCTGTTTTCCATTTATTTCTCCAAGGATTCTCTGTTTTCCACCAATTTCTCCAAGGATTCTCAGTTTTTCATCCATTTCTTTAGGTTTCCCTGTTTCCAATTTTCTCTTATGATTCTCTGTTTTCCATTTATTTTTCTAAGGATTCTCTGTTTTCCACCCATTTCTCCAAGGATTCTCAGTTTTCCATCCATTTCTTTAGGATTCCCTGTTTCCAATTTTCTCTTAGGATTCTCTGTTTTCCATTTATTTTTCTAAGGATTCTCTGTTTTCCACCCATTTCTCCAAGGATTCTCAGTTTTTCATCCATTTCTTTAGGTTTCCCTGTTTCCAATTTTCTCTTATGATTCTCTGTTTTCCATTTATTTTTCTAAGGATTCTCTGTTTTCCACCCATTTCTCCAACGATTCTCAGTTTTCCATCCATTTCTTTAGGATTCCCTGTTTCCAATTTCCTCTTAGGATTCTCTGTTTTCCATTTATTTTTCTAAGGATTCTCTGTTTTCCACCCATTTCTCCAAGGATTCTCAGTTTTTCATCCATTTCTTTAGGTTTCCCTGTTTCCAATTTCCTCTTAGGATTCTCTGTTTTCCATTTATTTTTCTAAGGATTCTCTGTTTTCCACCCATTTCTCCAAGGATTCTCAGTTTTCCATCCATTTCGTTAGGATTCCCTGTTTCCAATTTCCTCTTAGGATTCTCTGTTTTCCATTTATTTCTCCAAGGATTCTCTGGTTTCCACCAATTTCTCCAAGGATTCTCAGTTTTCCATCCATTTCTCTAAGGAGTCTTTGTTTACCATCCATTCCTTCCAAATAATTACTTGAAATTTAATTTCGCTAAACAATGATTGCTTAGCTTGATCATCAAATCGTACCTTTCGATAAACTTAAGGCCTTTCATAAGTTCGTATATTGTTGCATTTGAACCGAACAACTGCCTCCACTTGACCAAAGTCTCCAGTGCAATTCTTCTCACATCACCTTTATAATCTTCTTCGATGATCTTGATATCATTCAAAGGAACGCCAAGGTGCAGGCCAAGATGTACATACCAACTTTTGAACGCAATATCTTTTGCCACTATACCACATTGTTGGTCATTTACTTCATCTGAAATAAAATAAGTGAGTTTTTATACAAACTTGATTATTGTAAAAGGATAAAAGGACAGAAATTTACAGACTACAACATACTGGGATCTTAAATGAAGAAGTCTAATTTAAACATGCTTTATAAGAAATGCAAAATCAACACACTACTGATTTTTGATATCCAACAGATCCACATAACATAACTGTTTTAATTTAGTACGAAGTTATTCCAGAGGTCACAATCAAAGGTGCTAGTAGTAACAAAATGTAAATGTTTTGGACCATATGAGTATATTAACCATACACCTATGGTCGTGGCCATATGGGTATACCAAATGCGTGTGGTCAAACCATGTGAGTTTATACTTCATATGGCTATGATGGGCCAGACAATATAAATATTTAAACCGTATAGGTGTCTTTGTGTAGAAAATGGTCGTTAATGATATATATTTTAATATTAATATAAAGTGGAATAAAATGAAAACCACGATTTACATTATTTTTCGGAGAATTGAATGGTATAAATAAGGACTGATTTCGTTATATAGGAATTGGGTTGGTGGATGACAGACCTGCAATCAAACCTACTCCAAGGAAACTCATGCTGCCCGCCATATAGCAAACGATTGTGATAAGTAGTGGGCCAGAAAGCTTATACAACATATAACTATTCAGGTGTGTCTTCGTAGGTTGATTATCTTAGTAATAATTTGTTCCCACAGTTTGATAAATTTTTACTGTGCTATGCTCTTCATAATCATATAGTGTTTGGCATTTTCAATAATTTTGGTAGAATGCCTCTGTTGAGTCTTGAATAGACGAAACGCGCGTCAGGCGTAGCAAAATTGACTGTCCGGAACTTTGTTGTCATTTTTATTTCGCACACCCATGAAGGTTAGCACTGCTGGTGGAGTTTTAATTCCCCGAGGTTAGCCCACTCCGGCACCAACACTTGTGTTGCAGAACACATCAAAGCTTTAAATTATCCGTTTAAATTTCAAAATTGTATAAACCCTAAGATTCTTCCTACCCCAGACAAAGGTTGATTATCTTAGTAATAATTTGGTCCAACAGTTTGGTATTTTGGGTTTTACTGTTCCATGCTCTTCATAATCATATAGTGTTTGGCATTTTCAATATTTTTGGTAGAGCGCCTCTGATGAGTCTTGAATAGACGAAACGCGCGTCAGGCGTAGCAAAATTTACTGTCTGGAACTTTGTTGTCATTTTTATTTATTCCATGTTTTGTCTTTCTCGTGGACATTGAGATTGATCAATATTGTTATTATCTTTATTCGACCATAGCTATTTTAAGCCCTGTTTTCCTTTTTTTTAAATTGCCAATATTATACGATCATAGTTTTGTAGAAATATTTAGCATTCTACTATTATTGTTATGGTGGAAGTAAAAATTTGAGGTTGCAGAAAATAGTATTTTCTGTGTACGTATGTGATAATTTGTGTATTAGAAATTCGGAAAAATAAAAAAAATACGTCATAACTTGGACTTTTTTTCGCAAATTTCCTTTGAATTTGTCAATCAGTTATTTTTTTCATATGATTGTTTGAATAAATATAATCTTTTCATTTTGATTTTTCCCTTAAATATTTCGTTTCAAATGTGATAATGAGGGAAATATTTGTATATTCTTTTGAATGAAGTAAACACAAATTATGTTTTTTGAATGAAGTAAACACAAATTATGTTTTTGAATAAGGTAAACACAAAAAATGATGCAAAGTATTGCCCGCGGAATAATAATAATAATCATAAGAAATACAACAAGGTCTTCCCTTTTGGACAAGGTAAATACCTTAAATATGAAGGGCAGGTTTGCAATAAGAAGAAAAAAATGTCTTATAAAATAACATGCAATATTCGTACGTTTTTATTCAAACAATTCAAACTTAAATGTGAAAAGAACATAGGATGTAAAATTCAGCTCTTGAATCTGTGTCTTAGAAAAACCCTACGTAAAAAAACCATGTGTATTTGTATACACGAATAACATTTTAAAGGGGTAACTTAAACACTAGATTAAACAAAACCTTACCTTGTCTGATTTTCCATTGCTTTAAAACTGCACATGCCTCGTTTTGATGAACCTGCATGGAATTTTCTACCAACAGAAAAAAATATAAAATAACAATTTTTAAAATCGATTCTTAATTTGTTTTATCTTCTTGTTTACATTTAAAATATGATTTGTATATGTTTTTGAAATTTTATATAACAACAAGATTGCCACACGTAACCAATGTCGCCCATACAAAAAGGATAGAAACCTCGTGTTTAGAACATTTGAAATTAGACTAGAAACTCGAAAATAACAATGATATAAAAACACTGGTATTTCTGATGACCAGACTTGGATTATCCTCGGGGGCCTGTTATCCACTAGCAGTGGTAATTCGATTCAGAGCTTTCGGAAAACTATGTTCCAAAGTTGTATCAATAATACGGTTGATTTTATCATACTGTTTATGCATATTTCAAAAGGGAAACTTCTCACCAGCTGCATTTGAATCATAACATTGGTCGAAAAATAAAAGAATATAAAATGAAAAGCAGTATTACCAAAAATTTCGAACAAAGAAACTACATGTAACTATGAGAAATATTCGAAAACGTTTTTATTTTTGTTATTTCCTAATGTTTAAGACATACATGTATTGTTATGTTATGAACCTTAGATCAGACGAGCCAATTATAATATGAAGGTTTTTTCTTCGTTGTTGTTCACGCTGTAAAGCCAACATAAATGACTTCATGCAAGTATTTGCTATATTGGTTGGAATTAATTGCGTCGAGCATCTCTAAGCCACGATTAGCCAGATATATCTATTTAAAAATAGGAAAGATTGAATATTAAAAAAAGCACAAAAGTATTAAAAGGACAGTCCATAGCGACATAGACAAAACGAAGGTAAGGTGCCCTGTAGCGTTGAATAGAAATAATTTCAAGATGCTAGTATGATCGATATATACTGGCCGAATATCAAGTTGTTGTTTATTGAAAATTGTGAAATATTTACTAGCCACATAAAGAAACGATACAAAGCGCCAAAAAAATGCTTTTGAAAAATGACACTTGTGCAAGGCAAACACTGAAAGTAGCACAATATCACTCTTTCGTCGCCCTAAAGGCCCCTAATGATCAAACGATATTTTTTTCCACTTTTAACCTGTTAAATGTCAGAGTGTAACTTTGAATGATAAAAATGGTCGTTTTTATCTTAATACAATACCAAAACGGGTATTAAACGGGTAATTTGGTTATGCTGTATATGCATATTTCAAGGAGTAACCTCTCATCACAGCATTTGAATCAAAACATTGGAAGGTCAAAACCAAAAAGTATTGAACAACGAAAAGTGCTCGAAACCAAAAAAGTTCGACCGGGGAAGCCAAATCCAGCACCGAGGATATCGACCATGTGCAGTACAAGGAAAGAAACCTGGTGTTTTAAACCATTTTGAATTTAACGAACGGAAATTTCAACGACAATAAAAGTTTTAAATTTAATTGATAAATTCATGTCAGACAAGTCTGACGACCAGGTGTGTGAATACCCTCGGGGACCTCTGGTCCACCAACAGCGGTTATCGACCCAGTGGATTCAAAATACAATACCAAAACGGGTATTTAACGGGTAATTTTGATATGCTGTATATGCATATTTCAAGGAGTAACCTCTCATCAGCAGCATTTGAATCAAAACATTGGAAGGTCAAAACCAAAAAGTATTGAACAACGAAAAGTACTCGAAACGAAAAACGTTCGAACGGGGAGGCCAAATCCAGCACCGAGCATATCGACCATGTGCAGTACAAGGAAAGAAACCTGGTGTTTTAAACCATTTTGAATTTAACGAACGAAAATTTCAACGACAAAAAAGTATTAAATTTAATTGATTAATTCGTGTCAGACAAGTCTGACGACCAGGTGTGTGATTACCCTCGGGGACCTCTGTTCCACCAGCAGCGGTTATCTACCAAGTGGTTTCAAAATATTATACCAAAACGGGTATTAAACGGGTAATTTGGTTATGCTGTATATGCATATTTCAAGTAGTAACCTCTCATCAGCAGCATTTGAATCAAAACATTGGAAGGTCAAAACCAAAAAGTATTTAACAACGAAAAGTACTCGAAACCAAAAAAGTTCGACAGGGGAAGCCAAATCCAGCACCAAGGATATCGACCATGTGCAGTACAAGGAAAGAAACCTGGTGTTTTAAACCATTTTGAATTTAACGAACGGAAATTTCAACGACAAAAAAGTATTGAATTTAATTGGTAAATTGGTGTCAAACAAGTCTGACGACCAGGTGTGTGATTACCCTCGGGGACCTCTGGTCCACCAGCTGCGGTTATCGACCCAGTGGATTCAAAATACAATACCAAAACGGATATTAAAAGGGTAATTTGGTTATGCTGTATATGCATATTTCAAGGAGTAACCTCTCAGCAGCATTTGAATCAAATCATTGGAAGGTCAAAACCGAAAAGTATTGAACAACGAAAAGTACTCGAAACGAAAAAAGTTCGAACGGGGAAACCAAATCCAACACCGAGGATATCGACCATGTGCAGTACCTGGTGTTTTAAACCATTTTGAATTTACGAACGGAAATTTCAACAACAAAAAAGTATTAAATTTCATTGGTAAATTCGTGTCGGACAAGTCTGACGACCAGGTGTGTGATTATCCTCGGGGACCTCTGGTCCACCAGCAGCGGTTATCGACCAAGTGGTTTCAAAAAATCAATACCAAAACGGGTATTAAACGGGTTATTTGGTTATGCTGTATATGCATATTACCAAGGGTGACCACACCTGTTATCCTTGCCGGATTTGACCAACACTTAATCGATCTTTGGCAGCGTGACTGGTGTGCTATAGCAAGCAGGAACTGCTTATTCTTCCGGAGCACTTAAGTTCACTCTCGTTTCGACTTGAGTTCGGGTTGCTGAATGCGGTTTTGTTGTTATGTGTGTGTGTGTTTTATGTTGTTATGTGGTTTGTTTTGTTATGATAATTTTTTTACTTGCCGGTTTTGTCTTTGTCTTTACGGTTTTATGATACTGATTACCTCTTTGGTACACCTTTGCTTCTTTCAAGGAGTAACCACTCATCAGCAGCATTTGAATCAAAACATTGGAAGGTCAAAACCAAAAAGTATTGAACAACGAAAAGTACTCGAAACCAAAAAAGTTTGAACGGGGAATCCAAATCCAGCACCGAGGATATCGACCATGTGCAGTACAAGGAAAGAAACCTTGTGTTTTAAACCATTTTGAATTTAACAAAAAAATTAAAATCGTTGCTAAGTTACTTTTTGAAGATGTCAACCTTAAGTTAACTTTATAAATTTTGGTATCGTTTCTTTTCGTGCCTAGTATATTTTTAAAAGCACTTATATAATTTTCATAAACTGCCATACCCACACAAAAGATTTGTACATACCATCCAGTCTGTCCAACTTCTTTACCTTCTTAATCGAAAAACCTGTTTGAAAATAAAATTTAAGAGTTTGTAAATTGAAGGTCACAAAATTCACTTTAAAAGGAAGAGGTACCATTGGGCATCCGAATGTCAAAGTCCGAAAGGGCAGAGACAAAACCAGCAAACACAAACACAGTTCGTATGTTTTAAGCAACTTATGGATCATATTTAGTATCAATACGTTGTGACCGGTAAAAACGACATAAAGGTGATAGTGACGGAGATTTGATAACTGTTGACCAATATACTTGACGAAAATATGTAATATGATTATAGAATCTTTATTTGCAAAATACACCCATATGGGCCAAAGCAAAAACAAAAACATGTAAAATACAAAACATACACAGAACACAACAGAGTATACAGAACATTAACATATGGAGTTATAGTTTTGAGAACATTTTGACCAATGTGGACCCTATTTTCGTAGTACCAGTGACTGCTTTATAAAGTCGCATACAATTGGAATCAGTTCTATATCGGGATTCAAAATTTCTGTATCTTCCTAATTCTATATTAAAGGAGTAGAGCCACGTTGGCCCCAAATCGGCCCAAAAATTCAACTTTGGTATACTTGCTTGTAATTGCTGTTTTGATGTTCATTAGACTTCATATTTTAGAAATTGCAATATATTTTGGTTTAATTGTATATCAACAAAGAGAAGAGTGAGCTAAAAATCAGTTTATTTTGTACAAAATCTCGTTTTTTGACATTTTTCATTGATTTTCATGTATAAATCGGTGAAAACGAAAATGGCCACACCCATCGACCAAAATTATTTTGTGATAAAAATGTGTATTATTATGTTATAAATTGACTATCAAAAATTTATGATGGTCGACGAATGTGGCCAATACTATTTTTGACAAAATACGACGAGAAAACAGTGAAAATGGGCGAAAATTTAAGAATTGTATAATTTATGGCGTGTTTGATATGCCAAGGCTAGACCTGTGAGGTAGATGTTTTGTTAAATCTTACATATATGAAAAGTTCAGTTATGCCTTAACTCATTTTTGATAAATTTACGAAGAGTTGAAGTAGTGTGAAAATTAGTTAAAATACCGGGCCGATTTGAGGCATTCGTGGCTCTACTCCTTTATAGATAGCAATATGTCATTTACATACAGCAAATATAGATTATTACACAGGGTGTTCCATATCAAGTCCCATATCATTCCGAGACTCTCAGATTAGGTCGAGGAATGATATAGGACCTGATATGGAAAACCCTATGTTATAATATTATTATCATACATTTTCAGCAAACAAATAAAGATACAAATATACTATTTATATACTGTGATGTCAAATTTTCAAGTGAGGCTCTAGACCTTGATATGGCGTATTAGCCCACTTTTGTGCACGAGAGGTCTTGATATGGCCATATTTGCCCACTTATGTGCACGCGAAGGTTTGATATGGCAAAAAAGTCCCTTGTCAAGATATGGCTTGTAAGTTTCCGTCTGTTACACACGGACAAATTTAAAGGTATCAAAGCTCAATGTATGATAATCCATAATAATTACCATTGCTTGAAGACTTCTTTCTTTTTTTTGAACGAAATATTTCCTCCTTACTCTCATCTGAAAGACAAAAACAATGAATTGTGTTGACAACATCAGTTCGATTGGTTATAAACATATGAATAGGTCTATGGCTAAAATAAACTAGAAAATGTGTGTATGAGCCACAGGATGGCCATCCCATTCTTGAAATATTATTGCCCCCTATGTGTAAAATATAGGTGACAGTGACCTTATTTCTTGTAGGTGGTGCCATGTTACCAAGGTTCATCTAGTAGTGAAATATCATTGACCCCTAATATGTAGTATCTGAGATATGGACCTTAACAAAGAACTTAACCAAAGTCGTGCATGCATAAAATATAGGGCAAAGTGACCCAATTTCTATTGATTGGTGTCATATTACCAAAGACACATCTACATGTAGTGGTGAAATACAATTGACTCCCAACATGTAGTATCCGAGATATGGATCTTTACCAAGAACTTAAGGTTAGTGAGGACACCTGTCATGTGACCAAAAATAGCTAAAAATGCAAAAAAAAACAAGTGCAAATGTCACAAATACTTTGAAACATGTGTTAAATAGTTTGATTTAATAAAACTTAATCACAATAAATCAATTTTAACACAAAAATAAAACAACCTTTCCTTCATAAAAAAATTGTTCAAATAAAACAAGGGAGATAATCCATTTGAAAAATGACAAAAAAAATACAAAGATTTGTATTGTAGACAGAAAAATAAGCTGGTGACCCCAGTTTTTATTGTTTTATTTCAAAATATATTGTATTTAATTGATTTTTATCAAATAAAAACACAATTTAAATTCATGATTTTTTTATGCGACAAGATTTTATTCTCATTATTTGGCCTTAATAATAATAATCTATAGTAATTTGGAAAACTTTGAGCATAGATTTTGGGAAAACAAGCCTGGAAAGGGAGTCCAATTTTTTACACAAGATAAAGTATAAACCTGATACATGTATAAATATATAAAAAAATTAATTCGGCATTATTTTTGGGGTCAGGCGTTCTCACTTACTTTAATCGAAGCCATTCATGTGTAAAATATAGGTCGCAATGAACTAATATCTAGTGGGTGGTGTAGGCCTACCGAAGACCCATTTAGTGGTGAAAAATCATTGACCCCCAACATCTAGTATCCAAGTTATGGACCTTAACCAAGAACTTAACCAAAGTCGTTCATGCATGAAATATAGGTCAAAGTGACCTAATTTTTAGTGGGTGGTGTAGCCCTACCCAAGACCCATCTAGTGGTTAAATATCATTGACCCCCAACATCTAGAATCTGAGTAATGGACATTAACCAAGAACTTAAGCAAAGTCTTTCATGCATAAAATATAGGTACGTGGATAGTAAGTTGCTCTGGAAACATGCAGCCTATGGTGGACTGACATTTTTTTTTCACATGCAGCCTTTGGTGAACTCTCCAACCACATTTCACAAGGATCTATTTATTTTCAAAAGCAGACCAAAAATTTTGTAAGTTAGCTTCTTGGCAAGAATCAACAAGCATTTGGGACAGCCCAAAATCAATCCGATCCATCCTGTAACGGTAAGAAACATCATTATCCAATTACATAGCAATCGGATACCTAGAACAAAGATAATGTGGGAACACTTAAGTTGGCAGGCGACGACAGCATCATACCATAATACGTCAGTTTTTTTGGGGGGTCTTAGAAAAAGCAGTTGCTTGCTAATATCTTCAGATCATTGAGCCCTATTAATGTCTCCATTGGGTCAAAGTTATTTGATGGCACCTAATAAGCTCCCGCTATGCGGGAGCTAAATTGACCGAGTATGATGCCTAATACCGAAAGACGTATAAGCTAGTCAGAATCCGCACCTAATAACACGGAATGCAAAATTTAATTCCTTTTTTGTAATTTTCAATTTAAAAAAAAATAATAAACATATTTATTGTATTCATTTAATACCCTAAGCAACTACTAATCACAGCCTCTTGATATTTGGTATGCAGCATCAGCATGGGCTCCCATAACGAGGAATTCCATTTCAGGTCTATCGCTCACCTACTTCCTGTTAACCGACTTAGTTAATTTTTGACATTAATGTTCAAAAATAGAAAATTTTAGTAACAGGTTTCTCAGCAACTATTAATCACAGCCTCTTGATATTTAGTATACAGCATCAGCATGAGCTCCCATAACGTGGGATTCCTCGATTTCAGGTCTGTCGCTTGCCTACTTCCTGATTACCGACTTAGTTAATTTTCGACATTAATGTTCGAATTAAAAAATAGAAAATCTTCGTAACGGTTTTCTCAGCAACTACTAATCACAGCCTATAGATATTTAGTATGCAACATCAACATGAGCTCTCATATCGTGGGATTTAGTTCAAGTATGTGGCTTATATACTTCCAGTTTAACGAAATTCGGCCATTTCTGTCTTCGACCTTTTTTTTTCTATTTCTTGGCTTAAAGAATGAAAACGTTTGCAGAAAGAAAAGAGTTGTTACTTGCTTCAACTATTTGAGCTTTACAAAAGCTTACATTAGGTCGAAAAGTCTATCAGCCAAATCGAAGAAAGGTTTCTAGTTTTCGACATTAATGTCTTCCCCGGGGAACAGCAATTTTTCGGTGGTTTAATATAGTTCCACATCTGAATTTTCAAATTTACCTTGTTATACCGGACAAAAAGTCTCCAATCAGCATTTTGAACATACCCATTTTGACAGTCACAAATCATGCTGAAAGCAATGAATTCATATTGCTGTCAATTTTTTACAATGCAATGGAATATTATTGTGTAAAGTGTTATGTAATAAGTACGGTATGAATAAAAATATGCCTTATGATATTCACCGATATGTATCGATGAAGTACCGATATCGGGGCTCTTTTAAACATTCTGTATTCACAGCTTTATTCGCTAAAGTTTTGCCATTTTTTTCGTCGCTGTAGTCAAATTTGCAATGTATGTTTGCTTTGAATGACCATAAATCATTCGTTGATATGTATTCTGATCATAACAGTCAATGATTATTGAAACAGCCACACCAAAGTGCAAATAATCGACCCTCACTATTACCTATGTATATTTGAGCTAAAACCCAATGGCAGAATTGATGCATTTGACATATTCTTTTAAATGATATTTATTCGATGAAAAATATATTTTATATCAAATGTAATGTAATTTATAAATACACATCAATATACTAATCAATAACCACATTTTCACAATGCTTGTAAAGTAAAAAGTGGGGTCTATCAACATGCTTTTGAAATTTTAATATCACAATGGTTTGATCTTTGATACGAAATCAAACGGTTCAGATATGTAAAAAAGATATCTATAATAAATCTATGACTATTAATCTAATTTCTTATTTTCATTTGTTAACTAAAGTGCAAATTGCAAATTAAGGGTATATCTATAAGTAAGTTCTGAAACAAAATCACCTGCAGCTTATTTAAAAGAATTATAGCTAAATGAAAGTATTTTATTGCCTCATTCAAAACAAAAAGATTTTGGTATAAAATCGCTAACAATTTTTGTATAACCATAATTACATTGGCAAAAAAAATATGACTAAAATGAACCTAGTAGGATATTGTTAAAAGACTATCTTTTGGGGTAAGTAGTGAAATGCATTAAAATTTAAACCTTCACTAAGAAGATTTAAATTCTGTTAATTTAAATCGTTTATCGAAGTGGCCTGTGACTTTTCTTTGTATTTGGTTTTTAAAATCCGTATTCGGTTTCAGTAGAACACCAAAGAAACAAAAAGTGTGCATGAGCTTTACAACTTCCTTTTTCTTCGACGAGCGAGACGTAAATTTTAGCTCCAACAACATCCGAAAAATTATGTCCTTTATCGCCAGAATTTAGCGCACAGAAATTGATGTTTTATTAATATAAACATCTGCAATAATTTGAGTGCAAAAAAAAAAAATGAACAACTTGTAGGTAGCGAGCAATCGGACACGGAATCAATTAGTGTTTTACAAAATGCATTCAAAATGAAATGAAATATAATTTATTAAACAGTAGAAGAAAAAAATTTTGCTGTGATAATTCAAACGATACACGTCTCGTAACTAGGCAACAAGAGAAATATACACTTCCGGTTAAAATGAAAGTAGAAGATAAACAACTGGTAGCATTGACAAAATTTACATGGCATGTTGCTGTGATAATTGTCCCATAGCAATTTTGCAGTGTGTACATAAATCGACCACGGTAATTTTATTTATATTTATTAGTTAATTCTAATTACACATACTGTAACTAATTTGTCAATAGTTGTTTGCATTTCAGTGGCAGTAATAATACTTTAGCTATCTCACTGCTATAACATGAACACAGAGACTTAAGGTTCATCTTTACACTTCGGAAAAAATGACCGATATTTTACGTCTTTTTTCAGTCTATGTGGAGCCTAAACTGCGCATTCAATTGCTTAATAAGGCGTAGCAGCGTCTAGATAAATATTTTTTTGCATAAACTTTTAGTATTTTGTACGTGAACACTCGATCCGTTTTGCCGGGGCATTTTCTTTGCGTTTTTCAGTTCACCCAAATATAGCCAAATATCAACAATGCCCTGTCATTTGGCCTCCACGTGCAAGGTAATTTCATTATTGGTGTTATTAAATCTACTCACAATCGGTTTCATGGAAGGTTATTTAAGGGTAATTCATGCTTTATTTATGGGACAACTTGAACGGAAAGAAAATGAATAGAGAAAACAACAAACGTAATCTTGTAAACTGGAAGGGAAAATGATCGGCGATTTTTATATCTAGGCGCTGCTACACTTTATTTTCTGATTCTATGTGTCGTTTAAGTCGTACATAGACTAGAAAAATAGGTCAAATATCGACCATTTTATTCAAAGTGTAAGCATGAACCTTAATGGGCTAGGAAGAAATTGTTTCATACCATGTGGATAGAAACCTACAGTTATTTTTGTTATTACACCAGAGGTCGGGCAAGTTTTTGTAAATAATCTTAATGCAATCAAACTTAATTGTTAAAAGAAATACTTGTACACTGCATTTATCTAAGTAATTTAATCCGTGTAAACTGTTATTGGATGGTTATCATTATTCGTCATTTACTGAATTAAGTAACTAATTTATAATCATGTACGAAGGTAACATACACATGTACATGTATAATGAAAACAAACATTACAATTTACATGAAATTGTTTTTTTTATTTTCTATGTATAGTATATAGATCAAAGCGAACTAGCAGGGGTGAATCGAGTCTATAGACACCTATTTCTATTATGAATGTTATGTTTACACAACAATATACAGCCAGGCTTAAAGTAAATACATATCGACATGATGGTTAGTGGGGACAAAGAATCAATGAAACCTAAATATTAAAGTTTCCCTGAACTGACAAACATCTAACAGCAGGATTTCAATTATAATTAATTTATTAGATCACAATTATTTTATTTATCAGACTACATCCTTTTGTTAGTACAAGTACGTATGGTTAACCACTTTTTTGCAGGTTAATAAATCACAATTAATTTATTTATCAGACTACATCCTTTTGTTAGTACAAGTACGTATGGTTTACCACTTTTTTGCAGGTTAATAAATCACAATTAATTTATTTATCAGACTACATCCTTTTTATAGTACAAGTATGTATGGTTAACCAATTTTTGCACGTTAATAGAGGATTTGATTTAATGTCCGTTAACTGTTAATTTCATATTTATTGCTGTGCTCGTCAGAGATAACAGATAAGCATTATTTATTTTATTGTAATTATTTAACAACCACTAGTATGGGTTACATGGTTATTGAGGATTTTGAACTTGGGTTATAGCTAATTATACTGTAAACATGTCTAGCAGGTCTCGTATGCATAGACACATATTATAAAGCTTTTAAAACCACAGTGATTAAACTTGTTTAGATTTAAGAAAATAATTTGGAAGACATTTGGTATCTTTATTAGTATGTTTTTCTGAGTTTCAGCTATTAAAGCTACATGTATTTCGAAAGTTTAAACAGGAACTCTGAAGTAAGTATTCTGCGCCTACAAGGAGCATGAAATTGTCAGATGAGCAAAAGGAGCACAGCTACAGAGATGAGAGGTAATTTTAACCTATACAATTGTATACATGAACAGCACAATAATTTTCATATAGAATTTAAGGATTATTTTAATTTAAAGGTTAATATTAAATGTTGATTCATAGTTACTATCTTGGCTGATAATGATAATACATATTTATTTTGTAGTCAGTCCAGGCTTATAATGCCAATACATATTTATTATCTAGACTGATAGGGTTATCACATAATTATTACCGAGGCCAATAATAACTTAAAAATTTTTACAAAACAATATAAGTTACAGTCTTCACTAAACGTGACGAACCAAACCAGTAAAATTTATAAGTTTATAGATTAGCCCTTGGTTGGTAAATACAATTGAAACATTAAGACTGCCCTGCACAGCCACACCTACTTTGTGTTTATAAAACTCATGTAACATTTATATACATGTAATGCCAATTTTTCATGAAGACCTGTGAAATATTTGATGATGATTACATGTGAATAAATTTTTCGAATCAACTAAAGGTGGCATTTTCCAATTCAAATTCACCTTAAAAAATTCCTAGGTTTTTGTCCTGATGATGGGTGTAATATCGCCGCCGGCACAATAGGCAGACATCAATCAATCAATCGATCATGTCAAGGGCTGGTATTCAAATCACACAGGTGTGTTATTATTGCACTCAACTTATGATATTTCTTGAGACCTATAACCATGCATGCCATAAAGATCATATTGCAATTTGAATTTTTGGCATGGATTCAAAAGCATTTAACAGCCGGAATGGCATGCTTACAAAGTACATGACTATATTAAACTACAAGCACACACATAGAGATGATTGGAGAAGCAAAATGGAAGAAGTAGTAATTTTGTTGTTGTAACTGGGGTTTTGGTTTTAATTTGACATTTTTCTTCAACATTTTCAATTATTTACATCTGACTCCTGTACAGTTGCTGCTCAAAAAGTTGTATATATGGCAAGTGCATTCTCTCAACATACACACAATAATCAGACATACATACAAAGTAGTGCCCTCGGGTGTTTTTTTTTTAAGGCTGCTGTTTGTTTTTCATTGGGGGTTCTAAATTTCCACTATTACATAGGTTGTGTCGCAAACACTTATTCCACATGCAGGTACCATAATGGGGACCTGGAGTCTTTATTAATTTTTTGCATCAGATAGGCAAACCAAGGCACAGAAACGCTAATCATGTTAATATATAAAGGATAAAATCATTTGTCACATGTGGGAAAAGAATACAGGCATTTTTTAAAGATGGGGAGGGTAGTCCATATGAAACAATTTGGGTTAAGGATATTAGGAAAGTTTTTACTCCAGCAGAGGCCATTAATAAATTTTCTATATTACATTAGTTTTTCAAAGCAGTCATTATTTTGTATAGTCATGAAGTATTCAATGTATTGGAATACACGAATTGCATTTTTACTGATTATATAGTAAGTTGTCCAGTTATTTTATTTTAAACATGTTTCGTTAGATGTCTCACTAGATGTAATGGACATTTGCTAATATTACCATACAGTCTAATTTGGTATTTTATGTCATTACAGGTACTAAATTTTTTCAGACCCTACAATACAAAATGTTGAGTTGACTTTGCACTCTTAACATGATTAACCATAGCAATGCATGCAAAAAGTGTTTTATTGGCCAAATGTAGTAATAGGCTTGACTATATAAACAACATAGGGAAATTTTGTTACTTACTCTGTGTTTAAAAATTAATACCAAATATCAAAAAGAATGTTAGGGACATTCACCCTAAATTGTGTAAGTTCATTAGTATTAGTAACAAATTCAAAAAAGGGAAGATTTTGTGTGATTAGTTAGAAATAGCTGTTGTTTGTTTATCAGGGTCTTACTCCCAGGCAGGCTATTAGGACTATTTCCTAGAGATGAACATGAAAGGGATGATACTTGAACATGATACAAGGGTGAAGTGAATGCAATGGGGATACAAGGCTAGTCAGGTTTGGGAGTTTTGACTGTCACAGGAAATTGGTGTCCGGTTAGGCAATTTAGTCTCCTGCAGGGGATCCTACGGGTCCTACTCTTATCGCGACTTGCAACAGGGTTCTTTAACGTGCAAGGGACGTGCAGATTCCCCCAACACAGTGCACAAATAACTTGTGTGTTCTAGCACCACCATTTAAGCATGAACAGGCAGTATAAAAATTTGAAAATGGACATGTAGTATAGGTGAACTATTTGGGTGATTATAGTCGCAAAGATTAGTAAGATCTATTAGCTTTGTTATAAAATAACAGGCATTGTATGCAGTGAATAACTGCCATGATTCTGATCCTTTCAGCATAATTTCATTGAGACAAATTTATAATTGTCTAACATATTTTACAAGCTGAAACTAAGATCATTGAAATGCCTTGCATATATCTCACTTTACCTAAAAGTCTAAATTACAGGTTACTCATAATTTTCGTGGATAGGTTGAAGGATAATTGTTCAGAATTTGTTGTAAGAGATAATAAGAGCTTCTAAATCTATGAATTTAGGAAGTGATATCACATGTACATGATGTACAGTTATCAAGTGTAGTTCAATTACGGTAATGCATAACCAAATTAACAGTTTATACCCGTTTTGGTATTTGTATTTTCATATTATGAGAAGCAAGAATCACATTTGGGGAATTAATTGTTAATTAAATTTAAACCAGCCCTGGAAAGATGTTGTGCAGTTTCATTTCAAGGAGTTATTTGACATTATGTACTAGTAAATATTTTTCATTTTCAATGCAGCTCCATCCCCAATTCATTGGCGGTTGACAGGTCCATCATTTTCTGCTACTCTCTGATTTCCCTGTCAATTTGGCACTTGTCGCTGCATAAAGGGATTAATTTTCATAATTAGGACTAACACAGAAATACAGAAACACTGGACTGTGGCAATGGCCTCTGATCTTCCAGGGTCATCTGCTTCCGAAAAGTCCCAATTGCTCATCTGCCATTTATTTGTCGGCGATCAACCATTTATCATTTTCATTTGCATTTATCATTTTCATTTGCATTTTACATTTACATACATGTATATTTATACATGTACAATTGATTTGCATTTGACATTTAAACACTTATACATTTATTTACCAAAAAATTTATATTGGACATTTAATTAATTTAACTAAACATTTATATTATTTACCGTGGTCAATGTTCGCCAAACCTGTAAAAATTCTCTAATTATATTATCAAACTTTATACTGTTTGTTTTAATTGATGATAAACAAGGTTTCACTGTCATCGGTCGTCTTTAGTTTTCACAATGTCTGTCAAATTTGAGATGTGATGAATGTACCTGATACATTAGAAATATTTATGGAGGCTGATACTATATAGACTTTATGGATGTTATGAATGTACATGACACAATATTCTAGACACAAAAATATGGATAATGTAACAATGGGCATTGTTTCAATTGTTCCTTTTGTTATTTTTCGTGAGGGCAATCTTGGATAAGAAGATTTAAATTCTGTTAATTTAAATCGTTTATCGAAGTGGCCTGTGACTTTTCTTTGTATTTGGTTTTTAAAATCCGTATTCGGTTTCAGTAGAACCGTTTTTTGTAGAACCAAAGAAACAAAAAGTGTGCATGAGGTTTACAACTTCCTTTTTCTTCGACGAGCGAGACGTAAAATTTAGCTCCAACAACATCCGAAAAACCCTCCCACCCCCCTCTTTTAGAAACAGATACTTGCTTTGTGTTTTTTATTTTTATTTTCAGAGTGTCCAGGCTTATATTGGTGGGACATTTAGCATTGCGGGAACAATTGATGCATAAAGACTACTCAAGTTTGAATAACTGCCTGGTAGAGGGAATTCAAGCTGTGTGTTGGATTAGCACTTGTCGCTGCATAAAGGGATTAATTTTCATAATTAGGACTAACACAGAAATACAGAAACACTGGACTGTGGCAATGGCCTCTGATCTTCCAGGGTCATCTGCTTTCGAAAAGTCCCAATTGCTCATTTCTCATTTGTGATCTGCCATTTATTTGTCGGCGATCAACCATTTATCATTTTCATTTGCATTTATCATTTTCATTTGCATTTTAAATTTACATACATGTATATTTATACATGTACAATTGATTTGCATTTGACATTTAAACACTTATACATTTATTTACCAAAAAATTTATATTGGACATTTAATTTATTTAACTAAACATTTATATTATTTACCGTGGTCAATGTTCGCCAAACCTGTAAAAATTCTCTAATTATATTATCAAACTTTATACTGTTTGTTTTAATTAATTAACAAGGTTTCACTGTCATCGGTCGTCTTTAGTTTTCACAATGTCTGTCAAATTTGAGATGTGATGAATGTACCTGATACATTAGAAATATTTATGGAGGCTGATACTATATAGACTTTATGGATGTTATGAATGTACATGACACAATATTCTAGACACAAAAATTTGATAATGTAACAATGGGCATTGTTTCAATTGTTCCTTTTGTTATTTTTCGTGAGGGCAATCTTGGATAATGATATCATTTAGAACATATGTTGCAAATGGGTAAAGTCATCTATTTGTAGCGCGGGAAAGGTTTTGTAGTATTTCAGCACCAATAACAAAAATAAAGGACACACATGTGTTCCTGTCCTTGGTTTTCCCTTTCTAATGGTTAATAGGATATATGATATATTGTAACATACATTACTGCAATTCAAATAAAAATCTTCCCTCATTTTTGAAATGCGAACCCATTTAAACATTGTTTTTAAAAACAAAAATTCTTTTAATCGCAAGAAACTCATTTGAGAAAATGCTAAATGCATCTTTTAGAAATAACGTTTATAGCTGTAATCTGTCATTGCAGTCTGAACAGTAAAATGTACAAGAAACTCATACACATACCAAATTGCATACTTAAAAGTACTATTTCGTACTCTTAAGATGAAAATGTAAATTGTTACATGTAACGATATCAAAAGGTATCAATTTAATTTAAAACACACAAGATGTGAAGAATATAATCTCTCTAAAAAACTTATTTAATTTTGTTAACAACAAAATTTCCCAACTGGGATATAATAATTCTCAAAAGACAAAACAAAGCAAAGAAATCCCAGAGAAATTAAAGTTTACAATGGTCCTAATGTAGTACAACCAGTTTTATGGTGCCAAACCTTCCTTATCCATAGGAAGTATAGCTCTATTATCTGCCCATTGGTTTAGCTTTCTGAATAACCATCGATTGTTTTGATCAAAATACATATCAATGAATGATTTATGGTCATTGGAAGCAAACATACCCTGCAAATATGACTACAAAAACGAAAAAGGGCAAAATTTTAGCGAAAAAAAAATCCACGTATACCCAGTGTTTTAAAAAGCCCTCATAGTGGTACTTTATCGACACATATCGATAGTTATCATACGCCATTTTTTGTATTAATATCGTACTGGTTACATAGCTCCTTATCAAATTATATTCCATTGCATTGTAAAAAATTTGACAGCAACAAGTTTTAAATGCTTTCAACATTATTTGTGTCTGTCAAAATGGGTACATTCAAAATGGTGCATGTTATACCCTGTTTGGACACTTTTTGTCCGGTATAACAAGGTAAATTTGAAAGTATACCAAACCACCGAAAAACTGGTGTTCCCCGGAGTAGACATTCATATTGCCATTTTTCAGGTTTGGCTGATAGACTAGAAGCTGTCAGATGACAGGATAATAGCTTTGAACCCCTGTAGTATTTTACTGTAACGGTGCAAAAAACATCAACACAATTGAAACCATTTGTTGACAGAATTTGATGAGGAATGCAATGAAACAGTCATCAGAAACCTATTACTTTCTTCTGCCCATTAAGTAGGGGTCTCTTCTTCGACCCAAAGGTTATAACCACTTTATATAGCAGAAATCTGTCCTCGGAATACCTTTTTCTTTATTTCTGTTGTCAAACTATTTTTTTCTTAACAATAAATTTATTATCATATAAATACATATTTATCCTTACACGCCTTCATAACATAAAGGTTATATATACTTAATATTATACCACAATACAGACATATAAGTCTACTTTCCAATATAAACACGTTAAATAAAAAGTACCTTTTTTATGTCCTCTATTTTCATCCATATTAAAGGAAGCAAGTTTTATTTTCTTCCTGAAATATTAAAAAAATCACGACTTAAATAAACAAAATTACTTCTTTTAAATTATACAATTATTATAAAATAAATAGACATGTTTATTAGAAATGGTCTAGCATGGTACGAGCGCATCCTTTTAAACCCTCTGTTGGAAAGATATTACGGCAAGTCAATGTTTTTTAGGCAAATACATCCCACGGTGAATAAGAATTGCACTCATTAATGGGAGACAATTGTCGCCTTGTGATAGTAACCCAAGATTGGATAAAGCTGCATACCCAAGATCAAGAGGCTGTAGGATGTAGTTTCCCGGAACATTGTTAAGGACAATTTGTCTTCTTGTGCATTTACCTCAATGCTTCACGTAAATTAACAGACTTTCGCTAGTTTGACCGTCTGGTGGCCGTGTACTTTCAATTACTCATATTATATGAATAATACCAATACCAAAAACGGGTATAAAACGGTTGATTTTGTTATGCTGTATATCGACATTTCAAGGAGTAAACCTCTCATCAGCAACATTTAAATCAAAACATTGAAAGATCTTATACCAAAATTTTTGAACGAAAAGTACTCAAAGCAAAAAAAATCAACAGGGAGGCCAAAACCAAATGTCGTTTATAGTGTCTTTTTCAGTTGATCATTTCCGGCAGGTTAACACAGTGCAGGTACATTTACTTTTACAATAAACATGATAAAAGAACACGTTTTATCATGTGTGTACACAAAGACATATATATGTTTAAATGGACTGATGACATTGTAGAAGACAAAAATAACCACTACAAAAACCGTGTCTATTTTTGGATGTCATAAAATCAATAAACTCTACCAACAGTGGTTCCAACATTTTTTTTTCGAACTGAATAATCAATATTAGAATTTTAAATGCCAAAAAAACTTTCTACCATGCTCGTTTTATGGAGAAAGAACTGCAGTTTCACTTTTGGGAGTTTGACCGAGAGTTTCGGTCAGCGATCAGTATTCCTGATTTATGACTTGACATCCCCTACGGACAATGACCACTCTATTCAGTTACAAAGATTCTACGCATTGGTCGCTTAGTGGTTTGAATTCTGTCCCACAGTCAGAATGCCAAGACAATAAATAAGTCACCCCTCACGATTAAACGAATTATCTTGTTGGCCTATTTCGGGACTGCACCCGGACTGAGTTCCAATCAAGTTTGTATAAAAATTAAGACAATGGAAAATCTAACACTAGTGTTGTCAGGTAGAATCATATCGTTAAGAAAAGAGCATATTTACCTTATTCAATGCGAAAAACTCAATTTTAATTCCAGCTGACCAATATGGCGGAGGAATAACGAAATATAATTATGTATTTTTGTTCCGGCTTTGATATGTTCCGGTGTCACATGAGCGGTCTGTAGTCAGAGCAACGGTCAGATAACACCTGCAAACTTGCATGCAAATCTGGGTTAAAAATCGATACCATGTATTTATCTAAAAAAATTACATTATTTTAGATAAAATAATTGTTTGAAAAAGGTGTATTAATTTGAAGTACTGTATATAAAAGATACTTTTATTTTATTTGAATAGATACACCAACATTTTTGAAACCCATACGAGACGAATAGGCAGCGACATTATACATAAAACCAAAGCGTTTAATAAATAAAGATCTATCAAGTACTATCATATATTTATTATCTTTTTAAGTATATTGTTCAAAGTTAAGGATGGTTTTGCAGATGTTTTAAAGTTATTGAACACAATCGAACATGCGTGACAGCCTGGTGTATCGATTCAAACACCCTTTTGATTAAAATGCGCTCGACCCATCGAAGTGTATTGCGTATTGAATTTTATGAATGAACCTGTAAGAATCCCTGCATCAACCAGAGAAATATGTTTACGAACCAATAAAATAATAGATAAATACATAATGTATATTCTATCGCTTCTAACTAAATAGTTCGTTTTGTAAATGCAAAAGAATAAATAGAACCTGTGCCGATCATATAAAAAGCCAATAAAAATGGAGATATATAAAAGTGTATTTCATGTTAACAAATATAGAAAAGTAATATATTAGTAGAATATAAAGCATATTTCCAGACTAGAAGCAGGACGACAACTCCTTTTAGACTAAAATAAAAGCGCCAATTCATCACTACACTCTATAGACTACACAAGGATTCACTCTGCTTGTCTAAAAATAATCCTTGAATCACAGACCTGTATACACTTTCAGGTCTATGTTGAAATGAAGCATTGTTAATCACGAATATATAATTTCAAAAGTTGAGGAAAAGTGGGTAAATGAACATTTTATTTTTATAATTAAGTTATACTGCATATGAGAAAAATAGATTTATGATTTTCCGTAAGTGCACTTAGCTCGAGGGAAAATAATATACATATAACCCGAATACACATTCAGTAAGACTTAGTGCATATGATACATCTGTATCATGGTTTTTTTGTTTTGTAAAGTATGCAACGCCCTGAACCACACAACGTATTTGTATGATCTGATTGATTCAGCCGAAAATAGCACCTTCTCAGCACTTACTACATGTATTTCAACCAACACCTCTACTCCAGTCACTGGAGCGTGGAAATGGGGCTAGGATGAGCCGGCATGGTTACAGACCATAACCTCAACTGTCTATATACCCAATATCAGATGCCTAGTTATTATACTTCTCAAGCAATTCATCATCCACAAAAGTCTAACTAAAACGTTTTTGGCCTGAAAAAAAAAGACATAAGTTCACAGAGTCACTAAAGCGTGAAAATGGGGTCAAGGTCACACGGTACGGTGACAGTTGCATAGACCATAACCTCAACTGTCTGTATACCCAATAGCAGATATGTCTAGCTACTATACTTTTTAAACAATTCATCGTCCACAAAAGTCTTACAAAAAAGTTAAAGTTCGAAACCTACTGAAGATTGGAGAAGATACAAGAAGCTCAAAGACGATCTTCAGAGAGATTCCAGGAAAGCACATACTAATTTCATGCAGAACATAGTCAGTGAAGATATTCAGAAAATATAACTTCGCTGAAAGACAAAGACAGATATCCCCACATAGACTTACCGGCGAAAGCCGATATCTTAAACAGACAATTCCACTTCGTCTACACCAACGAAGACTTCATTGATATCCCAGATAAAGGTGATTACCCCTACCAAACTATGAAATCAGTCAAAGTGAACCTAATAGGGGTAACCAAGCTAATGGAGGGACAAAGACTATACAAGGCCACTTGGTCTGATGAAATCATGGCCTATATCCTGAAGTACTTAACTATCAATCAAGCACCATTTCTCACCAGATTGTGTATACTAGTACCAAAACGACCAAGGAAAATACTAGACGACTGAAAGAAGGCCAACATCGTGCCAGTATTAAAGAAAGGAGAACGGCATGTAGCCTCCAACTATCGACCTGTGTCCCTCATGTCCATAGCTTGCAAGCTTTAGGAGTATATTGTACACAGCTCCATCATGGGCAATTTAGATAGACACCACATGCTGTGTGAAGAACAACATGAGTTCAGAACCAAGGGATCGTGCGAATCTCAGATCTCGAAAACAGTAAACGACATCATTCAATACACAGAAAACGAAGATCAGGCGGACAGAAACCTGCCCGAATTTGCCAAGGCCTTTAAAAAGGTGCCATATACCGGACTACCTATGAAGATCGAGGACTCTGGAGTTCACAAAAAAACATTTGAATATTTAAAACAGTTTTTGATGATCCAAGCCCGTGATACTGGAAGACAACAAGTCAGATCAACTCAGCTGGCTCTCAGGAGTTCCCGTGGCACACTGCTGAGGCATTAACTATTTCTAGCCTGCATAAACGAACTACCTGAAACGCACACTTATTTGCAAATGCACTAGGAACACGAAAGATGCAAACACAATAAAAGAGAACTGAAACAACTAGAAGAGTTGGAAAAGATGGCAGATGTTTTTCAACCTGAAAAGTGTACTATTATCAGAGTAGTCATAGTTACAGACGACCAACACTCTCCACCAACACTCAATGGAAGTTGTTCAAAGTTGGAAGTACCTGGGACAAATATTTACCAAGGATATGTCATGGTGAAAGCATATCAACCAGATAACCGGATTCATGAACTCTTGGCTGCCTTAGAAGAAATCTTGATCGATGCAAAACAACGACAAAAGCCACCGCCTACACAACCCTTGTCAGACCATTATTGGAGTATTCAGCCTCAGTTTGGGACCCCCAACCATGCCACTGCCATCATTGACTTCGAGCAGGTCAAGGGGCGAGCAGCTCAATTCGCATACAACTGGTATTAGGACAACTCATGCACCGAGCTGTGTGACCAAGCTCATCGGAATCCCTCTTACACAGACGGTAGAAGCAGAGCCTCATTTCCTGCAACAAGATACATCACCACCAGATTGTCATTGATCCAGGAGGTACTACACAGCTGTAGACAACCGGACCAGTGGTAATCATCAGCTCAGACAGATCAGAGCCAAGAAGGCCTCCTAAGTCGATTCTTTCTTTCTTAGATCAATACTTTAGTTATATAATTAGTTATTGCTTTATTCGCCAGCAGCGCGAATTCGGCTATATCCGGGAGATCAACATGAAAGGGGAGGTACAATGAACATGAAATGATGATAAAGTGGAGGAAATGGGTACAAGGCCAATCGGGGATGATAGTTTTGACTGCCACTGGAAAAAGGAATGATAGATAGAGACCGGAAATTTAGCATCCTACTCTTACTAAAACCTGCAGCCGGGTTCTTTAACTTACAAAGAACGTGACATTTTTCCTAACACTGTGCACCACTGTGGTTCGCCTTCAGTTATTGCACATTATAGCCTGACGACCTCGGCATGCATTGTGACAGGGTTGCCCCTTTCAACCACCTGGGGCACACAACCCAGTCGCTTTGTGGGCAAAGCGGTCTGATCAAATGTCAGGTTTCTGAACAATCTTTAGCGGACAAGCTTAGAACTGCTGTGGACCCATTTACCATCCAAAATCCAAAACCGGTACGGGTACAAGAGCCATACGAAGCTGAAACTAACGACCTTCACTCTAAGTGTTAAGGATCATGTAGAGCTCCTTCCCCTAGAGTCCTACACAGCACAAACCATAAATGCCAAGGCAACCAGTTTTTAACTGTTTACACTTTTTAGTTTTGGACGTTTAACTGTGTGTGAATGAGCGAAATATTTTTTCGTTTTAGTATGTACCTGAGTCAAAAACAACCTCCCAACAGAGGCCTACTCGTTACCGGGAAGAAGTGTTTTATTATACCAAAAATCGCCACAAAAGACAAACTCTATAACAGGTGTACATAAATTATGCAACCAATATTAAACGTATTAAAAGCATGGAAAAGAACTGATTGATCATTGATTTTGAAGTATTCCACGGGAAACACTTTGACGGGAAACTCGTGCAATCACACTTTTTAAATTTGTGTGAAGTAACATGAGTAAAATATATCAATCAAAATAAAACATTGAAAACATTTGCTGTTCAAAGGCTGGGCTTAGATTGCGTCAGAGGGCAAATACATTGTGTAGTTGTGGCGAAGGATAATAGTTGGAAACTATTGACTGGTCAAAAATGGAATCCGAAACCGAAATCAAAAGTATGAAACTGAAACGCAAATACTGTGTCATTATCACATCATGTTACCCTGTGATGTTCAAAGAACATTTTGTTTGTGTTTTAGTCATTTTGCTATGTGGTTAAGGCATTTTGGTGTGTGCCTTAGTGTTTCATCATTATGTTTTACGCTTGTGTTAGAAATATTGATACTAAATGAGGCGTTTTACATCAATCGATGAACAATTCTCAGCTAGCTGTCAGAAACAGCGAGAGTTCCTCTGCCGTTCGTTTGACGGACATTCCATTTTGTGTACTTGTATTTGGGTGTCTGCCGAGTATAACAAAGGTATTGTGACGGTGGTTTGTGAAACACCACTGAGTGCATTGTTCTCTTTTACTTAAGATTGATCCACTAAGCTTGGTAGTTTTGTTATTACCTTCCTTTACACCCTTGACATAAATTTGTTGATGAAATAGAGACACTTATATATTCTTTGTTTTGATTTTAAGCATGGATATCTTCCATTTTGACCAACATCCATTTTATATGTGTCTGTTCTATGCATGAAATCCTGGTCAAATCTTACGTTTGTCCTTGTCATCTTTCTCGTTTTGTTTTATGTCTAGAATTGAATCTTTTGTTATTAATTTAGGGATTTGTCTTGAATCTTATGTACAGTATTTTTGTCTTTAGGCAAATTCAAGATGGCGAGCAGCTATCTCTGGTCATGTTGAAGTCTACTGGCTGTTTTCCATTGTGATTTTTTAAATTGCTGTTTCTTTATCATGTTTATGTTGGTTGTGTTGCCTACACCTATGGTCATGTTGAAGACTGCTTGCTGTTTTCCGTTGTGATTTTTTGAATTGCTGTTTGTTTATGTTTGTTGTGTCGCGTACACTTATTCCACATCTCAATATCGTCTACTTATTCCATATTTCTTTATCGTCTATTTTATAAGTATAACTGCTAAGTCACCAACATAAGAACTGATTCAAAATGCTGATACTCGTCGCATAAACAATGTACAAAATAATTCAACTTAGCAGAATAAACGTTTTACATTTTACTAAAAAAATGAAAGTCTACCGACAAAAATGTTTTATGAATAGTCTATTTCAGTTTCGTTTTCGATTTCGGTTTCGGCCTATAATGACAATGTCGAACAGGTGGGGCATGATTTTTTAATATACCCTCCTAAAATTGTATTGTGAGTTTTGAAATATAGAAGAATTGAAAAAAAACAATAGTGGGGCAAATATCTAATAGCAACGTAGCCGCTTTATTTCTGCTTATTATTTTCTTATCTACAATGCATTTCAATGAAGTAAATATATTGATGTCAGAGTTCAATATTGGAGCTAAACGTCACACACTCATAGGCACCATTTTCGAAATCAAACACAGAGTTAGGCAAGCTCTGAAGACAGCAGCTGTCAGCCTGAATGCCTAATTAACTACCTTTTCAGACAGTGTCATTAGCCGAAACTAAACTTGGAGTATTTTGACGAAGTGTCTAAAAAATTATGATTATTCAATTAAAACCATTATCCGTTTTCCCCCTTTTCTCCTCAAATAAAGTCAATTGAATAACAATGATGAGCTCAAAGCTAGGCAATGCCTAATCATACTAAAATTATGTTGGACCTGCTTATTAATTCTAAGGTAGGAAGAACATTTTTAACTTTGCAAGAATGTTGATATATGTGATCGCTATTGAGTTAATTATAGCCCCCCCCCCCCCAAAAAAAAGAACACAAAAAAAAAAACAAAAAAAAAAAACGAAAACAAATTACACCTATGTTCTATTTTTGACCACGGCGGCCATATTTTAACACCAATTAAAAGTCCTCATATTAGTTCTGAACTTTGGAGAATATAATTTAGAAACATTCAAACCAAATTTGATTGCAATAGGAGACTACAGAATACTTTATTGACAATAAACCCTGTCGGGTTAGGCAAATACATATAATCAAGACAGCTGAAAACTACACAGACAAAGTACAAATGGCATATACAATTAATTACGGTAATAATAAAAGTATACAGTAAAAAAATAAAAATCCCCCTATATAAAGGATATGTAGGGGGATTTATATTTTTTACTGTACACAAGCCCCTCCCCCTATATAAAGGGTATATAGGGCGATTTTTATATTTTTACTGTACACAAGCCACTGACACACGCCCCTGTGAGGAGACATTAGAACTTTCGGAGTCATCGTTTTAAAAAAAAACTTTTCGAACGGACAACGGACGCATAGTGATGACAATAGCACACATGTTCAATTTGGTTAGTTGAGCCAATTAAAAAGTTAAAAAGAAATTGTAGCAATATAGGTGATGTTACATTTGTAATCTACTTCCTGATAGGTTAAATATAACTTTAAATATAACTTTGATATAAACAAAAAATGGCTGCTTACAAGTTGACGTATTTTAACATTAGAGCTCGGGCGGAGGTTGTACGTCTTTTGTTTGCTGTGGCAGGACAGAAATATGAGGACATAAGAGTCTCTTGGGAGGATTGGCCGAAAATAAAACCAAGTAAGAATAAAAAATGCACAGATGATCATTAATAGAAAATGAATAACAGGCTAGAACTGACTTATGTATGCTTTATAACAGCTTTTACATGTATATTTATTAAGAATCTATTTTGGCAGGGAGAGGGTGCGTGGCATCTAGGTCATATTTAAATTTATCTTAGCGTTTTATTATGCATAAGTACATTTTTTCTTTATTACGTACTCATTAGTGACCTTAAACTGATAAAATTGTAGATAACACGTACCTCATCTAAATGATATTCTAGGTACAGTACATATATACCAGTACTTAATTCTAACCTACCTCATTTGGCATGTTTAAAACAAATAAACACATCTTCATCGTTAGTCCGGAACACTCGACCAGAACAGGGTTCGTGCCATGCACTGAAATACAGATAGCATCATATGTCAAGAACAAACACAAAAGCGGCATACGTTAATTTTCAATTTCGAAATTTTGAGTGTCTGTCATGTCTGTGTTTTTTTATTATCACCAAAATATTAACATTGACCTATTTTACATAAGGTGCCACAATTTGATTTTTTAGGGGGGGGGGGGGCTATGGTGAAATTTAAAATAAAAAGACAGCATGGCAGATATTAAATATGGCAGGATATTTTTTTTGGCTAAAAAATTTATCGTAGCCTTGAAAATAGAAAAAAATAAATGCGCCCACCATCGCACCCCAAAAATCCAGGCTGATTTTTTTCCTGAAAATAAAAAGGCAGGACGAAGAAAATACCATAGCCCCCCTCTAAAAATACCTGAAACGCACACTTATTTGCAAATGCACTAGGAACACGAAAGATGCAAACACAATAAAAGAGAACTGAAACAACTAGAAGAGTTGGAAAAGATGGCAGATGTTTTTCAACCTGAAAAGTGTACTATTATCAGAGTAGTCATAGTTACAGACGACCAACACTCTCCACCAACACTCAATGGAAGTTGTTCAAAGTTGGAAGTACCTGGGACAAATATTTACCAAGGATATGTCATGGTGAAAGCATATCAACCAGATAACCGGATTCATGAACTCTTGGCTGCCTTAGAAGAAATCTTGATCGATGCAAAACAACGACAAAAGCCACCGCCTACACAACCCTTGTCAGACCATTATTGGAGTATTCAGCCTCAGTTTGGGACCCCCAACCATGCCACTGCCATCATTGACTTCGAGCAGGTCAAGGGGCGAGCAGCTCAATTCGCATACAACTGGTATTAGGACAACTCATGCACCGAGCTGTGTGACCAAGCTCATCGGAATCCCTCTTACACAGACGGTAGAAGCAGAGCCTCATTTCCTGCAACAAGATACATCACCACCAGATTGTCATTGATCCAGGAGGTACTACACAGCTGTAGACAACCGGACCAGTGGTAATCATCAGCTCAGACAGATCAGAGCCAAGAAGGCCTCCTAAGTCGATTCTTTCTTTCTTAGATCAATACTTTAGTTATATAATTAGTTATTGCTTTATTCGCCAGCAGCGCGAATTCGGCTATATCCGGGAGATCAACATGAAAGGGGAGGTACAATGAACATGAAATGATGATAAAGTGGAGGAAATGGGTACAAGGCCAATCGGGGATGATAGTTTTGACTGCCACTGGAAAAAGGAATGATAGATAGAGACCGGAAATTTAGCATCCTACTCTTACTAAAACCTGCAGCCGGGTTCTTTAACTTACAAAGAACGTGACATTTTTCCTAACACTGTGCACCACTGTGGTTCGCCTTCAGTTATTGCACATTATAGCCTGACGACCTCGGCATGCATTGTGACAGGGTTGCCCCTTTCAACCACCTGGGGCACACAACCCAGTCGCTTTGTGGGCAAAGCGGTCTGATCAAATGTCAGGTTTCTGAACAATCTTTAGCGGACAAGCTTAGAACTGCTGTGGACCCATTTACCATCCAAAATCCAAAACCGGTACGGGTACAAGAGCCATACGAAGCTGAAACTAACGACCTTCACTCTAAGTGTTAAGGATCATGTAGAGCTCCTTCCCCTAGAGTCCTACACAGCACAAACCATAAATGCCAAGGCAACCAGTTTTTAACTGTTTACACTTTTTAGTTTTGGACGTTTAACTGTGTGTGAATGAGCGAAATATTTTTTCGTTTTAGTATGTACCTGAGTCAAAAACAACCTCCCAACAGAGGCCTACTCGTTACCGGGAAGAAGTGTTTTATTATACCAAAAATCGCCACAAAAGACAAACTCTATAACAGGTGTACATAAATTATGCAACCAATATTAAACGTATTAAAAGCATGGAAAAGAACTGATTGATCATTGATTTTGAAGTATTCCACGGGAAACACTTTGACGGGAAACTCGTGCAATCACACTTTTTAAATTTGTGTGAAGTAACATGAGTAAAATATATCAATCAAAATAAAACATTGAAAACATTTGCTGTTCAAAGGCTGGGCTTAGATTGCGTCAGAGGGCAAATACATTGTGTAGTTGTGGCGAAGGATAATAGTTGGAAACTATTGACTGGTCAAAAATGGAATCCGAAACCGAAATCAAAAGTATGAAACTGAAACGCAAATACTGTGTCATTATCACATCATGTTACCCTGTGATGTTCAAAGAACATTTTGTTTGTGTTTTAGTCATTTTGCTATGTGGTTAAGGCATTTTGGTGTGTGCCTTAGTGTTTCATCATTATGTTTTACGCTTGTGTTAGAAATATTGATACTAAATGAGGCGTTTTACATCAATCGATGAACAATTCTCAGCTAGCTGTCAGAAACAGCGAGAGTTCCTCTGCCGTTCGTTTGACGGACATTCCATTTTGTGTACTTGTATTTGGGTGTCTGCCGAGTATAACAAAGGTATTGTGACGGTGGTTTGTGAAACACCACTGAGTGCATTGTTCTCTTTTACTTAAGATTGATCCACTAAGCTTGGTAGTTTTGTTATTACCTTCCTTTACACCCTTGACATAAATTTGTTGATGAAATAGAGACACTTATATATTCTTTGTTTTGATTTTAAGCATGGATATCTTCCATTTTGACCAACATCCATTTTATATGTGTCTGTTCTATGCATGAAATCCTGGTCAAATCTTAAGTTTGTCCTTGTCATCTTTCTCGTTTTGTTTTATGTCTAGAATTGAATCTTTTGTTATTAATTTAGGGATTTGTCTTGAATCTTATGTACAGTATTTTTGTCTTTAGGCAAATTCAAGATGGCGAGCAGCTATCTCTGGTCATGTTGAAGTCTACTGGCTGTTTTCCATTGTGATTTTTTAAATTGCTGTTTCTTTATCATGTTTATGTTGGTTGTGTTGCCTACACCTATGGTCATGTTGAAGACTGCTTGCTGTTTTCCGTTGTGATTTTTTGAATTGCTGTTTGTTTATGTTTGTTGTGTCGCGTACACTTATTCCACATCTCAATATCGTCTACTTATTCCATATTTCTTTATCGTCTATTTTATAAGTATAACTGCTAAGTCACCAACATAAGAACTGATTCAAAATGCTGATACTCGTCGCATAAACAATGTACAAAATAATTCAACTTAGCAGAATAAACGTTTTACATTTTACTAAAAAAATGAAAGTCTACCGACAAAAATGTTTTATGAATAGTCTATTTCAGTTTCGTTTTCGATTTCGGTTTCGGCCTATAATGACAATGTCGAACAGGTGGGGCATGATTTTTTAATATACCCTCCTAAAATTGTATTGTGAGTTTTGAAATATAGAAGAATTGAAAAAAAACAATAGTGGGGCAAATATCTAATAGCAACGTAGCCGCTTTATTTCTGCTTATTATTTTCTTATCTACAATGCATTTCAATGAAGTAAATATATTGATGTCAGAGTTCAATATTGGAGCTAAACGTCACACACTCATAGGCACCATTTTCGAAATCAAACACAGAGTTAGGCAAGCTCTGAAGACAGCAGCTGTCAGCCTGAATGCCTAATTAACTACCTTTTCAGACAGTGTCATTAGCCGAAACTAAACTTGGAGTATTTTGACGAAGTGTCTAAAAAATTATGATTATTCAATTAAAACCATTATCCGTTTTCCCCCTTTTCTCCTCAAATAAAGTCAATTGAATAACAATGATGAGCTCAAAGCTAGGCAATGCCTAATCATACTAAAATTATGTTGGACCTGCTTATTAATTCTAAGGTAGGAAGAACATTTTTAACTTTGCAAGAATGTTGATATATGTGATCGCTATTGAGTTAATTATAGCCCCCCCCCCCCCCAAAAAAAAAGAACACAAAAAAAAAAAAAAAAAAAAAAACGAAAACAAATTACACCTATGTTCTATTTTTGACCACGGCGGCCATATTTTAACACCAATTAAAAGTCCTCATATTAGTTCTGAACTTTGGAGAATATAATTTAGAAACATTCAAACCAAATTTGATTGCAATAGGAGACTACAGAATACTTTATTGACAATAAACCCTGTCGGGTTAGGCAAATACATATAATCAAGACAGCTGAAAACTACACAGACAAAGTACAAATGGCATATACAATTAATTACGGTAATAATAAAAGTATACAGTAAAAAAATAAAAATCCCCCTATATAAAGGATATGTAGGGGGATTTATATTTTTTACTGTACACAAGCCCCTCCCCCTATATAAAGGGTATATAGGGCGATTTTTATTTTTTTACTGTACACAAGCCACTGACACACGCCCCTGTGAGGAGACATTAGAACTTTCGGAGTCATCGTTTTAAAAAAAAACTTTTCGAACGGACAACGGACGCATAGTGATGACAATAGCACACATGTTCAATTTGGTTAGTTGAGCCAATTAAAAAGTTAAAAAGAAATTGTAGCAATATAGGTGATGTTACATTTGTAATCTACTTCCTGATAGGTTAAATATAACTTTAAATATAACTTTGATATAAACAAAAAATGGCTGCTTACAAGTTGACGTATTTTAACATTAGAGCTCGGGCGGAGGTTGTACGTCTTTTGTTTGCTGTGGCAGGACAGAAATATGAGGACATAAGAGTCTCTTGGGAGGATTGGCCGAAAATAAAACCAAGTAAGAATAAAAAATGCACAGATGATCATTAATAGAAAATGAATAACAGGCTAGAACTGACTTATGTATGCTTTATAACAGCTTTTACATGTATATTTATTAAGAATCTATTTTGGCAGGGAGAGGGTGCGTGGCATCTAGGTCATATTTAAATTTATCTTAGCGTTTTATTATGCATAAGTACATTTTTTCTTTATTACGTACTCATTAGTGACCTTAAACTGATAAAATTGTAGATAACACGTACCTCATCTAAATGATATTCTAGGTACAGTACATATATACCAGTACTTAATTCTAACCTACCTCATTTGGCATGTTTAAAACAAATAAACACATCTTCATCGTTAGTCCGGAACACTCGACCAGAACAGGGTTCGTGCCATGCACTGAAATACAGATAGCATCATATGTCAAGAACAAACACAAAAGCGGCATACGTTAATTTTCAATTTCGAAATTTTGAGTGTCTGTCATGTCTGTGTTTTTTTATTATCACCAAAATATTAACATTGACCTATTTTACATAAGGTGCCACAATTTGATTTTTTAGGGGGGGGGGCTATTGTGAAATTTAAAAAAAAAAGACAGCATGGCAGATATTAAATATGGCAGGATATTTTTTTTGGCTAAAAAATTTATCGTAGCCTTGAAAATAGAAAAAATAAATGCGCTCACCAGCGCACCCCAAAAATCCAGGCTGATTTTTTTCCTGAAAATGAAAAGGCAGGACGAAGAAAATACCATAGCCCCCCTCTAAAAATCAAATGATTGCTCCCTTAATTTTATACTTTTTTTCATTTAAGAATTGAATGTTTGTATTTTGATGTTTCATTGAATTTGGGGTGTAAAACCGTTGACCGTAGCACAATTTGAATGAAGCGCCAGCGCTTCATATAGACGATAAAGAGATGTGGAATAAGTGTACGCGACACAACCAACATTAAAGAAACGGCAATTTGAAAAATCACAATGGTAAACAGCCAACAGTCATCAACATGACCAGAGGTCACTGCTCGCTGTCTTGCATTGGCCCAAGACTAAAAATACAATACATAAGATTCAAACAAATCCCCATATTATCAACGAAAGACCCATTTCTGGACATAAAACGAAAAGCAGATATTTTTGTTTTGTGGTGTATGTTCGTGTATTTTTTATTTGCGCTTTAATATCCAAATGCGAATTCAAGTTGTGAGAATTTACCTGGATAATGTGCGTAAAGTACATTTTGTAAGGTCATGACCCGGCTAAGGCCACGTGAAACAAGTGACATTTCATCGAGGTATGAAAAACGATTCAAGGTGTCAATTAACCAATAAAATTACTTCATTTTAATTATATGCACGGTAAATCTAATTATAGTGTATTTTTCTTGCAGCAATGCCTTTAGGTCAGATGCCTATCTTGACTGTAAACGACAAAATAATCCCACAGTCTAGGGCCATTGAGAGATACTTGGCGAGAGAATTCGGTAACATTATATCTATAGCACTTACATTTATGTGAATATATAACTTTTGTTTCGCCGTTTACAGATTGGCAATAGTATGCTCACGGTCGTTATACTTATCCTTAATTTACATTATTTTGTTTTAACAGGTCGAAGATTTTACCTTTTTAGGATAATGTTTTCGTCAAACTTTTAGCCAATAGTTTTTGAGAGAGTATAAATAACAACGATCGCCTACACGTGCTATTTATGAAATAATTAAATATAACATGACTCGCAAAACAAATCTTTAAAATGAGCGGTGAAAAAATTGGTTGTTGTATTTGTATTAATGTCATATTGAAAATAAACATATTAAAGAAACATTTTTTCCCCCAAACAGCTTTCACAAGTAGGGAGATTTTATGGCCATGTTTACCATTTTGATTGTTCATTGACCAATACACTTAATGAAATAGAAGTCAATAAGTGGAACATAACATTACGTTATAAGGAGAATTTACCCATGTTAAACAAATTAACGTTTAAAACCAATAATATTTGGTATTTGCGAAATATGAGTGAGGAAGTTAAAGAATACATGTTTATATTTGGAATTTTTCTATCAAACGGACGAAAAGGTTTTACCCTTTTTCCCCATTTGAAAGGTCATTTTTTAACAATTTTGATTGATTAATAGGTCAAACGAAATCTAGAAGACCCGACCTGTTTAAGTATGTACATAAAATTACAGTAAGGGTATTGTTTATTTTTTCCAGCAATAGACAATTTCAGTAGAAAACAAGCAGAAAAATCGGTAGAAAACATGTCGCAGGACAAGTAGAACGACCGTGATGCTACAAAGTATATCTTGTGCTTTCATTTAACGCGTATGATTGACAACTAGAAGTGGGTAGCCTTATTGTTTGTGTTGT